>CM042689.1:368139664-368739664 GCA_023614405.1 Avena insularis
TGGTCTTTGGGAAGAACACACATGCAATGACACTGGTGATATGTGGTCTATGAGAAGAACACACATCCAATGACTCTAGATGTGGTTCATGAAAAGAGCAGACATGCAATGACACTGGTGGATCCATGTGTGGTTCATGGAAAGAACACACATGCAATGACACTGGTGGATCCATGTGTGGTATGTGGGAAGAGAAGACATGCGATGACACTGGTGGATCCATGTGTGGTTCATGGGAAGGACACACATGCAATGACACTGGGTGTGGTTCATGATATGGTATGTGAGACGATGTAACATCCCTAAAAATCATGTTTCAAAACTCATTCATATCATCTTTGCATCATTCATCCATTTAGGGTTTTTCTCAAAATCATTTAGAAACACAAACTTTGGCTATGATTTCATGTGGGCAATTTATCTCAATTGGCCATCACCCTTTGAGATTTGATTGTCTATGAACTTGTTTGCTTGCCTCCATGGTTGGAAAGATTAGAAGTAGCATTTGAACCCAAGATTCCAAATTTAGAAATATTTTATAAACCCTATTCCAAATATTTGCAACTAGAGCAAATCTCTGTTTATTTTGAAACCCAAGCTTGACCAAGCCTTTGCAAGGTAACCACTAGGTTATTTGATTGTTTGTGAACCCACAGAACCCTGCAAAAATCCCCAAAGAAGTTTGAATTCAAAAGGATTTGAATTCATATCAAATTCTATTCAGAAAATGGAATTAGAAAAGAAAAAGCTTAAACAAAAGAAAAGGGCCGAGCGGAATCTGCCCAAAGACATCGAGCCCAGCAAGCCCACCCGGGATCTCCTTTTCCTTCTCACACGCTACGAAAGCACACGCAGATGACGACAGCGGCCGACCCACCAACACCTCGCACTCTTCGACGAAGCGGCCCAGTCCACGCCGTCCTCGTCTTCCCCAGACCGCGCCTGCGACCACGCCGCAGGCCGTAATGGCGCGGCGTAAATGGGCATTAAACTTCCGGCTTAAAAGTCGATTCCCCGCTATAAGATCCTCTCGCCCGCGATCTTTTTCCCCAGACACCTCGCCACTCCGCCACCAGGCGCCTCAATCAGCTTTGCACCGCCAGCAGAGCCTCTCCGGCGATCGATTCCGGTGAGTCGAGCTCCCTCCGCCTCTCGTTCTTACAATCTGACTTAGCGTGTCTTTGCGCATCTCGACCTCACTAGTCCGTCTGCATCTGCCCAGTGTCGCCGGTTCCACTTGATACCGCAACCACCGTCGCTGCGCATTTAACTCCGGCGAACTCCGGTGGTAAGTCCAGACGCCCGCGCTTTCTAGTTCACGCACATAGCTCTGTCTCGACTCTGTGAATCTAACCGTGTCCTCGCCTTGCCTTGGGGTGATCCACAGCAACGTCCACGACGACCACCCGACGCAACCGCCGCCCACAGCAACTCCGGCGAGCAATCTAGGACAGCCCGAGCACCCTTGACCAACCGCGAGTACGACAAGCTTCGCCGTGACCTCCTGAGCCCGGTGAGCTACTCCTCCTTCTCCCTCACCGTCTACATCATCGGCAACGTCATCGACCGACAGTTCTGCCGCCGGTAGCCACCGCTCCGCCGCCAGTTTCTGGCCAGGTCGATAGGAACCGTTATTCGCATCGATGGCTTAGATAGAATGACTAATCAAGGGGTACGCGTTGATCTGAGCCGCACCTGCCCCTTTAGATCCAGCGGTCAGATCGCCGATCCGCATTTAACGATGCAGGCGAATAAGAACATGACGCGTGGCTAGGTTAGATTTGGAAATAGAATTTAAAACTAGAAATTTGATCCAAATTCAATTGCCTATATCTTTTGAATTCCACGTTGGAATTTTGCAAACTTTATACCGTTGGATTCAGAAAAACAAGACCTTTCTGCCTATCTAATTTGTTTAGCAAATAGTAACCATTTGATTGGCTTAAATTGCAGAGACTTGTTTGAGGCCTTTTTAAGTATAGATTTAGTTTAGTATTTTTGTTTAGGGTTAAATTTTGTTTATTTGGTAAACTAGTGGCTTGCTAAGTTTCTGTATTCATGTACTTGCTTGGTTGAGTTTTCAAAAATCATCACTTGGTAGATTCATGCATGCATGCATTCATACTATTTCTTGTTTGTATATATTTGTGTGTAATTGTGTGCTACAACTTTGTGTGTAGATTTTTCTATTGATTGTGATTGTGACGAGTGCTACTCTCCACACTACCAAGGCAAGTGATATCATCATGAATATTCCATTCCTATATTTTATTTATGCATTAGTAATATTTTTCTAAGTATAGGACTTGCATGGTTATTTGCTAAGAACAAGCTATGCTTTGGGAAAACCTATTAGGTGAAGCCTTAGTGAAAATTTCCTAAGTCCAGATTCCTATTACTATCATGCTTAGCCTAGCTACTAGAAAACAAGGGTGGTTTATATATTCACTATGGAAAAATTTCTAAGTCTAAGGACTTATGTTTTTGTAAAATAAAACAACTAAGTTAATGAACCACCTGGGTGGAATGGAAGGAATGGCTTATGTTGAGTGGTTCACAAGGCCATGGACTTGGCTTGTGTATCTCACTTGTGGATGGCCACCCAGGAAACAAAGAGATTTGAGATGTCAAATGCTGAGAAGCTTCAAGTGCAACCACTTGGCATTATGGGCTCTGCCATGATCTTAGGATGCTAGAACTTAGTCTCTTGGACAGAGGGTGGTAGATGGGTTGATAGGTTGGAACGCGTCCATTTGACTAAGGAAAGGCTACTGAAGGATCATTCTTGGGAAACCAAGGCTTGTGGGGAAAGTGCACCACCTCTGCAGAGTGTAAAACCTAAGTACTTAGCCATGTCCCTGGTAAAGGACAATTTGAGCATCAAGACATGGAAACTTCAAGAATCTCATCACTCCAATTTCTAAATAAAACTTGTGGGTGAACAAAGGGATAAAAGGATCTTCAGTCATTGATTGCTAGATGCCCTGAGTGGATCTAGAGTCTTTGTTTGATAGATGCCTTGGGTGTTTTTGCCAAGTAAATCTTCAGTCCTTGATTAGTAGATGCCCTGAGTGGATCTTTAGTCTTGGGTTGGAAGATGTCTTGGAAAGTTTTTACCAAACAAAAACTTAGTATTTTCAAAAGTTAAGGAAAAATCTATTTTGAGCAATGCAAGCCTAAGCTCCACCAGCCAAAAGCATATAGTATTATAGTCCACTTAATTATATACTAAGGTATCACTTGCCAATACTATTCCAAAGTATTGACCCTTGTGGCTGTAACTTATGATGTTGCAGGTTACTCTGATGATGATTAGGTGTCATGAGTCTACACTCAACATGCTTGCCTGTGGCACATGAAGATGAAGACTTATGTTTATTTACTTATTCCATAAACTCTTGTACTAGGCCTTTGGCCATGAGTTGTAAAAGACTATGTTTTATCTCTGGAATGACTGTAATAAACGACCTTTGTATCTGTGTACTTCATCTTAAACTGTGGATGCTAGCAATGATCCAGGGACTAGCATTGCAATCACAGGGATCTTTTCCTTTACAAAGGAGGGATCTTACAGATGGTATCAGAGCACTGTGTTGCCTGTAGGATTATGACCCTAGGATTGGAAACCACTAAGGAAAATTTTAACTTCTTCTACACTTGTCTATTCTTCTCGTAAACTTTTCTAATCTTCTCATTCTCATCTCTATTTGTAGATGAACTCCGTCAACGAAGCCGTGAAGAAAGGACCACTCATGACCATGACCTTGGAGTGTGAGACTGAGTTTCCCAAGATTCTCAAGGACCTCATGGAGACCATGGGAGTACATGGTGCAGCAGTGTACAAGGGCTTTCCAGTAATGGAGGAAGGAATGGAGTATTGGTGGGTGCAACTTCACTTGTACAAGAATAAGGAAGACAACCACAAAGAAAAGGGCTTCTGCATGTACACCAACACTTTTATGCACACCACATTCTTTGAGTCAGCAAAAGAAGCAGCTTGGAAGACTATCAAGGAACTAAGTGCTAGAGTCAAGTGCAAGATGCTCAACCTCCAAAAAGACTTAGAGAAAGAGAAGGAACATACCCAAGAGTTGGAAGTCACCAACCAATCCTTAAGAGGAGATATCATAGACTTAGTGATAGAAGCATGTGAACAAGATAGGGTGATTGCCACTAGGAACATTGTGTTAGCCACCGATCCAATGAGATAGGATTGTAAGCGCACTTCGTTAGTTGACCACCACCTATCACCTTATTTTCCAAAATAAGACCTTAAATAAGTTTGAACCTTGGTTGATGTAATGGATTTATGTATTCATGACTTGTGTGATTTTGTGGTTATGCTTGAATGTTTGTCTTGTTTAATTTAAATTTGTGTTGTTCTAACCTTTCAATCTTATAAATAGATGCCTATTGCCATCAGCACTGTTGAGGAGTTCTAGGCTACCCGTTTTGGTCCTCGTATCGTAGAGCTTACTACTTTACTCGATCTCCCTGTTCCTATCATTACGGTGCACCCACTCACCAAGTTTGAGAGGAAGGACCTTGGGGATTCAAGGTGAACCAGCCAGACACTGCAGAGCCTACTACGGAGGCCATCGCCTTCAAGCTTATGCACGATGACAGGGAGAGAGGCATGGAAGTTGTCATGCAGGATCTGATAGGACGATCATAGGACGCCACTCCCGACAGTTAGAGGCACTCACTTCCACGCCTTGAAGGCGTGATGATGACGGAGAGTCCATTGACTTTGAGGACGACTCGAGGGTCACAAGAGAGCCGATACGCCTGCACCTCCAGGACTTAGAGACTCTTATTAGGCACGTGGATACCGATAGGACCAACGCCATGCTTAGTAATGACGAAGCTCGGTGCAGCTTGAGAAGGACAAGCTCTTCACAAGCAGCAGAGATAGTCAAGGAGATGGAGGCAAAGTTCGAGACCCAAGACCGTAAGTTCAAGAGTCAAGAGAAGCGTGTCCAGGATAGGAACAAGAGGATTCGTGATATGACCGAGGAACTACAGTCCAAGGACTTCGAGTTAGAGCAAAGAGCAGTAAGGATTGAGAGGCGTTCCCAGAAGAGGGCTCTCAAGGCCAAGATCGACTCTTTGACCACTACCATCGAGGAGAACAAGACCGCAATGGAGAACGCAGGTCTTACCTTTGTCGAGGAGGAGATTGATGCTGACGAGTAGATTTGACTACTCAGTTATCTTTATTTACCGCACTTGTTATTTATGAACTTATTGTTGGACCATCGACATGTGGATGGCTTGCCACTTATGTTTGTACTTTGAGATTTTTGTTATCTTGTTGTTTAGATTTTATCCTTGTGTTGCATGTGTGATGTATTGTGCATAAATCATGTAAGGGTATCTCATTCTTATCTCTATATGAATAAACCACAGATGCCTCCCCGTCGCGCAAACACCAACCCCAACCCCAACATTACCCCGGAAATGCAACAAATGATGAATGCGCAGACACAGCTTATGCAAATGATGACGACGCTCATCCGTAACCGTAACAACAACAACAACCCCAACAACAATAACAATAACAATAACAACAACAACAACCCTCCGTGTTTTGATATGCTCACCAGATTTCTGCGTCGAGGCCAGCTAAGTTTTCAGAACGACCGATCCCATGGTGGCCAATGATTGGCTACGCTCGTGAACAAAGACTTAGTGACCGTGGGATGCACAGATGCTGAAAAGGTCAGTTTAAGACATCTGTTGGAAGGACCAGCCGCATGGTGGGACAATTTCCAGATTACCACGCCTATTGATGAGGTGACTTGGGCTATATTTGAAGATGGCTTTCGTACTACTCATATCTCACCAGGTATGATGAGCCTGAAAAAGAAGGAATTTCACAACCTGAAGCAGCGCCACCACAGCGTGGCTGAATACATCGAAGAGTTCAACAATCTGGCGCTATGCACCGGATGAGGTTGACACTGATGCCAAAAGGAAGGAAAAGTTTCTAGAAGGCTTGAATGATGAGCTAAATCTGCAGCTGTCTGTGGCGTATGTTCCAACTTACCAGTCGCTGTGTGACAAGGCTGTTATTGTGGAGAATAAAATGAAGCAAGTCGAGAGTAAGAAGAGGAAACACTCCGACAAGCACAGCTCGGGATCATCTCATAAACGATCTCACCATGATGATAGTGTCAGCTCAGGATCCCACAAGCATGAGAAGTTTAACAAACACCACAATCACAACCGTCATGACAACAAGCATCATCGCAGTCATGAAAATGATAAGTACAAGAACCCCAAGAGTTGATATAAGAGCCACCAGTGGAAGTGGAAGTCAGCCTAAGACGGACATCAGCCAGGTCGAATGCTACAAATGCAAGAAGCTGGGGCATTATGCTAATAAGTGCCCTGAAAAGAAAGTTGAAGGACCTAACAAGCCAAATCCTTTTCAGAAAGGACAGGTTAACCACATCAATGTGGAGGAGGTCTTTGAAGAGCCTGATGCTGTTGCTGGTAAGTTCAGACTCAATTCCATCTCAGCATTTGTACTCTTTGACACGGTGCATCTAATTCATTAATATCTAAAGCATTTGTCTAAAGAAATGAACTACAGTTAGATACCATTGTGTGTCCTATAAGAGTAAGTTCTCCTGGTGGAGAAATGATAGTAAACTCAGGATGCCATGACCTAGTCATAGAGTTTGGAAAACATAAGTTTCCAGTGAACCTAATAATCCTAAATTCCCAAGGATTGGATGTGATTTTGGGAATGGATTGGATGACTAAGTATAAGGGAGTACTAGATTGTGCAAATCATACAGTTTCACTCACAACCCCTGAAGGTAAGAGGATAATATTCAAGTCCAACTTTAAATCAAAAGGGAGTAAGCTGAATTCTCTTAAGGGGGTTAGCATGGACACGGTGCCAATTGTGTGTGAGTATCCGGATGTGTTCCCGGAAGAATTACCAGGAATGCCACCAGATAGAGATGTGGAGTTTATAATAGATTTGGTACCAGGTTCTGGACCAAGGGCAAAGAGGCCTTATAAAATGTCAGTTGACGAACTTAAAGAACTCAAGAAACAACTTGGAGAACAATTGCAGAAAGGATTCATCCAGCCAAGTTCTTCATCTTGGGGAGCTCAGCTTTGTTCAGAGAAAAGAGATAGAACTCAAAGACTATGCATAGATTACCGTTCTCTCAACGAGGTAACCATCAAGAACAAATATCCTTTGCCAAGAATCAATGACTTGTTTGATCAGCTAGAAGGAGCTTGTGTGTTCTCAAGATTGATCTTGGTCGCTATTTTCAACTCAAGATAAGAGAGCAAGACATACCTAAAACAGCCTTCACCACGAGGTATGGATTGTATGAGTACACGGTGATGCCTTTTGGATTAACCAACGCTCCAGCATACTTCATGAATATGATGAATAAAGTGTTCATGGAATTTCTCGACAAGTTCGTTGTCGTTTTCATCGATGACATCCTAGTCTACTCCAAGAGCAAGGAAGAACATGAAAGACATCTACGCTTGATACTTGAGAAACTAAGGGAACATAAACTTTATGCCAAGTTCAGCAAGTGTGAGTTTTGGATAGAGGAAGTTGGATTTCTTGGTCATGTTATGACAAAGGATGGTGTAGCAGTTGATCCTGCTAAGGTTTCAGCCATATGAATGGGAATCTCCTAAGAATGTAAAAGAGGTTCAGAGTTTCCTTGGTTTAGCAGGTTACTACAGAAGATTCATTGAAATTTTTCTAAGGTTGCTAAACCAATGATGAATTGTTAAAGAAAGATAAGAAATTTGCTTGGTGGAAGGATGTGAACTCAGCTTTCAAGAATTAAAGAAGAGACTTGTGTCAAAGACCAAGATCGTGCCTACTAGATTTGGAAAAGGATTTCCAAGTATATTGTGATGCTTCTCATCAAGGATTAGGAGCTGTACTTATGCAAGGCGGAAAAGTTGTGGCTTATGCCTCGAGACAACTCAAAACTCATGAAGTAAATTATCCTACTCATGATTTAGAGTTAGCCGCTGTTGTCCATGCACTCAAGACATGGAGACACTACCTTTTGGGAAAACGTTGTGAAGTGTTCACCGACCATAAGAGCTTGAAATATATCTTCACCCAGAAAGAGATCAATATGAGACAAAGAAGATGGCTAGAACTTATCAAGGATTACGACTTGAGTTTGCAATACCACCCCGGTAAAGCAAATGTAGTAGATGCTCTAAGTCGTAAAAGCGTTTGTAAATGGCCTTACCAAAGGTGAATTGCCAGATGACTTGTGTAAGCAATTCAAGGAACTCAGGTTGGAGATTGTGCCAGAAGGACATCTCATGTCTTTGGATGTTCAACCCACTCTGTTGGATAAGATTAAAGAAGCCCAAAAGACGGATAAAGAAATCGAAGAGATTAAGGAAAAGATTAGCCAAGGGAAGGCTAAAAGTTTCCATATGGACGAACAAGGTACTTTATGGCACAGGAAACGTATTTGTGTTCCACAAGATCCGGAAATGCGGAAACTGATTTTACAAGAAGCCCATAACTCTCCATATTCTATTCACCCGGGAAACACCAAAATGTACATGGATATGAAAGAAAGATTTTGGTGGAACAATCTTAAAAGGGACATCGCCGAACATATTGCTTTGTGTGATGTGTGTAGTAGAGTGAAAGCGGAGCATCAGAAACCAGGTTTGCTTCAACCAATGCCTATTCACGAGTGGAAGTGGGAAAATATTGGTATGGATTTCATTACGGATTACCAAGGACCAGGTCAGGTATGATTCCATATGGGTAGTAGTAGATCGCCTAACTAAAGTGGCTCATTTTATACCCGTAAGACAACTTATACTAGTGCCAAGTTAGCCAAAATCTACATGAGCAGAATTGTATGCCTTCACGGTGTACCTAAGAGTATTGTGTCGATAGAGGAACTCAGTTCACTTCTCACTTTTGGAGACAACTTCATGAATCTTTAGGGACGAGATTGGAATTCAAGACCTTGCTTTCATCCCGAAACGATGGACAAACAGAAAGGACTAATCAAATTCTTGAAGACATGTTGAGGCATGTGCCCTAGACTATGGAGCAAGTTGGGATGAAAGTCGCCTTACGCAGAGTTCTCTTACAACAACAAATACCAAACTAGTATTGGGTTGGCACCATTTGAGTTTCTATACGGAAGAAAGTGTACCACCCCATTGCTATGGAATGGTGTGGGAGAAAGAAGTTTGTTTGGACCAGATCTTATCAAAGACGCCAAGAAAAGGTCAAATTGGTTAGAGACAGATTGAAGATAGCACGCCTCGATGTAAAAGCTACGCAGATGTTAAGCGAGGGAAATCACCTCGGGTTGGGGATAAAGCTTATCTTAGAGTATCACCACTCGTGGAGTGAAAAGATTTGGAGTCAAAGGAAAGTTGGCACCAAGATATGTTGGACCATTTAACATTCTAAGTCGCAAGGGAGAAGTTGCATATGAAATTGAATTACCAAAGACCTCTATCAGCATCCATAATGTTTTTCATGTAAGCCCACTTAAGAAATGTCACCCAGAAATGGAAGAAACATCTTTGAAGGATACCATACCTTTGGAGGAAGTTCAACTAGAAGGTGACCTCACCTATGAAGAAAAGCCTGTCAAGATTCTTGAGACCACAGAAAGAGTCACAAGAACAAAGACTATCAAGTTTTGCAAAGTACAATGGAATCATCATTCAAGAAGAAGCAACATGGGAAAGAAGATGATCTTGGAAAGACCACCCACCTATTTGCTAGCCAATCCGAATCTCGAGGGCGAGATTCATCTTAAGGGGGTTAGATTGTAACATCCCTAAAAATCATGTTTCAAAACTCATTCATATCATCTTTGCATCATTCATTCATATAGGGTTTTCTCAAAATCATATAGAAGCACAAACTTTGGCTATGATTTCATGTGGGCATTTTATCTCAATTGGCCATCACCCTTTGGGATTTGATTGTCCATGATCTTGTTTGCTTGCCTCCATGGTTGGAAAGGATAGGAGTAGCATTTAAACCCAAGATTCCAAATTTAGAAATATTTTATAAACCCTAATCCCAATATTTGCAATTAGAGCAAATCTCGGTTTATTTTTGAAACCCAAGCTTAACCAAGCCTTTGCAAGGTAACCACAAGGTTATTTGATTGTTTTTGAACCCACAGAACCCTACAAAAATCCCCAAAGAAGTTTGAATTCAAAAGGATTTGAATTCATATCAAATTCTATCCAGAAAATAGAATTAGAAAAGAAAAGCTAAACAAAAGAAAAGGGCGGCGGCCAGAATCCGCCCAAAGCACATCGAGCCCAGCAAGCCCACCCGGGATCTCCTTTTCTTCTCACACGCTTGAGCACACGCAGACAGAGCATGGCCAGCCCACCAACACCTCGCACTCTTGACGGCAGGCCCATCCACGCCGTCTCGTCTTCCCAGCATCACGCTGCGACCACGCCGCCAAGCATGAAGGCCGGTAATGGCGCGTAAATGGGCATTAAAACTCGGCGCTTCGCCGATTCCCGGCTATAAGATCCTCTCGCCCGCGATCTTTTCCCCAGACACCTCGCTCACTCCACCAGGCTGCCCTCAATCAGCTTTGCACCGCCGCAGACAGAGCCTCTCCGGCGATCGATTCGGTGAGTCCAGAGCTCCCCGCCTCGTTTGCTAATCTGACTAAGCGTGTCTTTGCGCATCTCCCGACCTCACTAGTCCGTCGCTTCTGTGTCGATGGTTCCACTTGATACCGCAACCACCGCTGCTCGCATTTAACTCCGCGAACTCGGTGGTAAGTCCAGACCGCCCGCTTTCTAGTTCACGACATAGCTCGCTCGACTCTGTGAATCTAACCGTGTCTCGCCTTGCCTTTGGGGTGATCCACAAGAACGTCCACGACGACCACCCGACGCAACCGCCACAAAGAACTCCGGCGAGCAATCTAGGACAGCCCCGAGCACCCTTGACCAACCATGAGTACGACGAAGCTTCGCGTGACCTCCGAGCCCGGTGAGCTACTCCTCCTTCCTCGCCGTCTACATCATCGGCAACGCCATCGATCGACAGCCCGCCGCGGTAGCCACCGCCCGCCGCCGCCGCCAGGTCGATAAGAACCGTTAGATCTGCATCTGATGGCTTAGATAGAATGACTAATCGAAGGGGTACGTGTTGATCTGAGCCGCACCTGCCCTTTAGATCCAGCGGTCTGTATCGCTCGATCTGCATTTAACCGCACGCGAATAAGAACATGACGTGGCTAGGTTAGATTTGGAAATAGAATTTAAAACCAGAAATTTGATCCAAATTCAATTGCCTATATCTTTTGAATTCCACGTTGAATTTTGCAAACTTTATACCGTTGGATTCAGAAAACAAGACCTTTCTGCCTATCTAATTTGTTTAGCAAATAGTAACCATTTGATTGGCTTAAATTGCAGAGACTTGTTTGAGGCCTTTTTAAGTATAGATTTAGTTTAGTATTTTTGTTTAGGGTTAAATTTTGTTTAGTTGGTAAACTAGTGGCTTGCTAAGTTTCTGTATTCATGTACTTGCTTGGTTGAGTTTTCAAAAAATCATCACTTGGTAGATTCATGCATGCATGCATTCATACTATTTCTTGTTTGTATATATTTGTGTGTAATTGTGTGCTACAACTTTGTGTGTAGATTTTGCTAGTGATTGTGATTGTGATTTAGTGCTACTCTCCACACTACCAAGGCAAGTGATATCATCATGAATATTCCATTCCTATATTTTATTTATGCATTAGTAATATTTTTCTAAGTATAGGACTTGCATGGTTATTTGCTAAGAACAAGCTATGCTTTGGGAAAACCTATTAGGTGAAGCCTTAGTGAAAATTTCCTAAGTCCAGATTCCTATTACTATCATGCTTAGCCTAGCTACTAGAAAACAAGGGTGGTTTATATATTCACTATGGAAAAATTTCTAAGTCTAAGGACTTATGTTTTGTAAAATAAAACAACTAAGTTAATGAACCACCTGGGTGGAATGGAAGGAATGGCTTATGTTGAGTGGTTCACAAGGCCATGGACTTGGCTTGTGTATCTCACTTGTGGATGGCCACCCAGAAACAAAGAGATTTGAGATGTCAAATGCTGAGAAGCTTCAAGTGCAACCACTTGGCATTATGGGCTCGCCATGATCTTAGGATGCTAGAACTTAGTCTCTTGGACAGAGGGTGGTAGATGGGTTGATAGGTTGGAACGTCCATTTGACTAAGGAAAGGCTCTTGAAGGATCATTCTTGGGAAACCAAGGCTTGTGGGAAAGTGCACCACCTCTGCAGAGTGTAAAACCTAAGTACTTAGCCATGTCCTGGTAAAGGACAATTTGAGCATCAAGACATGGAAACTTCAAGAATCTCATCACTCCAATTTCTAAATAAAACTTGTGGGTGAACAAAGGGATAAAAGGATCTTCAGTCATTGATTGCTAGATGCCCTGAGTGGATCTAGAGTCTTTGTTTGATAGATGCCTTGGGTGTTTTTGCCAAGTAAATCTTCAGTCCTTGATTAGTAGATGCCCTGAGTGGATCTTCAGTCTTGGGTTGGAAGATGTCTTGGAAAGTTTTTACCAAACAAAAACTTAGTATTTTCAAAAGTTAAGGAAAAATCTATTTTGAGCAATGCAAGCCTAAGCTCCACCAGCCAAAAGCATATAGTATTATAGTCCACTTAATTATATACTAAGGTATCACTTGCCAATACTATTCCAAAGTATTGACCCTTGTGGCTGTAACTTATGATGTTGCAGGTTACTCTGATGATGATTAGGTGTCATGAGTCTACACTCAACATGCTTGCCTGTGGCACATGAAGATGAAGACTTATGTTTATTTACTTATTCCATAAACTCTTGTACTAGGCCTTTGGCCATGAGTTGTAAAAGACTATGTTTTATCTCTGGAATGACTGTAATAAACGACCTTTGTATCTGTGTACTTCATCTTAAACTGTGGATGCTAGCAATGATCCAGGGACTAGCATTGCAATCACAGGGATCTTTTCCTTTACAAAGGAGGGATCTTACAGAAGAACACACATGCAATGACACTGGTGGATCCATGTGTGGTCTGTGAGAAGAACACACATGCAACGACACTAGGTGTGGTTCATGATATGGTTTATGAGAAGAACACACATGCAATGACACTGGTGGATCCATGTGTGGTCTTTGGGAAGAACACACATGCAATGACACTGGATCCATGTGCGGTCTGTGATAAGAACACACATCCTATGACTCTAGCTGTGGTACATGAAAAGAGCATACATGCAATGACACTGGTGGATCCATGTGTGGTTCATGGGAAGAACACACATGCGATGACACTGGTGGATCCATGTGTGGTCTGGGAGAAGAACACACATGCAATGACTCCGGTGGATCCATGTGTGGTTCATGGGAAGAACACACATGCAATGACTCTAGGTGTGGCTCATGATATGGTTTGTGAGAAGAACACACATGCAATGACACTGGTGGATCCATGTGTGGTCTTTGGCAAGAACACACATGCAATGACACTAGGTGTGGTTCATGATATGGTTTGTGAGAAGAACACACATGCAATGACACTGGTGGATCCATGTGTGGTCTTTGGGAAGAACACACATGCAATGACACTGGATCCATGTGTGGTCTGTGAGAAGAACACACTTCCAATGACTCTAGCTGTGGTTCATGAAAAGAGCAGACATGCAATCAAACTGGTGGATCCATGTGTGGTTCATGAGAAGAACACACATGCGATGACACTGGGTGGATCCATGTGTGGTTTGTGAGAAGAACACACATGCGGTGACTCCGATGGATCCATGTGTGGTATGTGGGAAGAACACACATGCAATGACACCGGTGGATCCATGTGTGGTCTGTGGGAAGAGCACACATGCAATGACATCGGTGGATCCATGTGTGGTTTGTGAGAAGAACACACATGGAATTACACTGGTGGATCCATGTGTGGTCTTTGGGAAGAACACACATGCAATGACACTGGTGGTATGTCGTCTGTGAGAAGAACACACATCCAATGATTCTAGCTGTGGTTCGTGAAAAGTGCAGACATGCAATGACTCTGGTGGATTCATGTGTGGTTCATGGGAAGAACACACATGCAATGACACTGGTGATATGTCGTCTGTTAGAAGAACACACATCCAATGACTCTAGCTGTGGTTCATGAAAAGAGCAGACATGCAATGACATTGGTGGATTCATGTGTGGTTCATGGGAAGAACACACATGCCATGACACTGGTGGATCCATGTGTAGTATGTGGGAAGAGCAGACATGCGATGACACTGGTGGATCCATGTGTGGTTCATGGGAAGAACACACATGAACTGACTCTGGGTGTGGCTCATGATATGGTCTGTGAGTAGAACACACATGCATTGACACTGGTAGATCCATGTATGGTCTGTGAGAAGAGCAGACATGCAACAACACTGGTGGATCCATGATATGGTTTGTGAGAAGAACACACATACAATGACACTGGTGGATCCATGTGTGGTCTTTGGCAAGAACACACATGCAATGACACTGGATCCATGTGTGGTCCGTGAGAAGAACACACATCCAATGACTCTAGTTGTGGTTCATGAAAAGAGCATACATGCAATGACACTGGTGGATCCATGTGTGGTTCATGGGAAGAACACACATGCGATGACACTGGTGGATCCATGTGTGGTTCATGGGAAGGACACACATGCAATGACACTGGGTGTGGTTCATGATATGGTCTATGAGAAGAACACACATGCAATGACACTGGTGGATCCATGTGTGGTCTGTGAGAAGAACACACATGCAACGACACTGGGTGTGGTTCATGATATGGTTTGTGAGAAGAACACACATGCAATGACACAGGTGCATCCATGTGTGGTCTTTGGGAAGAACACACATGCAATGACACTGGATCCATGTGTGGTCTGTGACAAGAACACACATCCTATGACTCTAGCTGTGGTACATGAAAAGAGCATACATGCAATGACACTGGTGGATCCATGTGTGGTTCATGTGAAGAACACACATGCGATGACACTGGTGCATCCATGTGTGGTCTGGGAGAAGAACACACATGCAATGACTCCGGTGGATCCATGTGTGGTTCATGGGAAGAACACACATGCAATGACTCTGGGTGTGGCTCATGATATGGTTTGTGAGAAGAACACACATGCAATGACACTGGTGGATCCATGTGTGGTCTTTGGGAAGAACACACATGCAATGACACTGGGTGTGGTTCATGATATGGTTTGTGAGAAGAACACACATGCAATGACACTGCTGGATCCATGTGTGGTCTTTGGGAAGAACACACATGCAATGACACTGGATCAATGTGTGGTCTATGAGAAGAACACACTTCCAATGACTCTAGCTGTGGTTCAAGAAAAGAGCAGACATGCAATGAAACTGGTGGATCCATGTGTGGTTCATGGGAAGAACACACATGCGATGACACTAGGTGGATCCATGTGTGGTTTGTGAGAAGAACACACATGCGATGACTCCGGTGGATCCATGTGTGGCTCATGGGAAGAACATACATGCAATGACACTGGTGGATCCATGTGTGGTCTGTGAGAAGAGCAGACATGCAATGAAACCGGTGGATCCATGTGTGGTATGTGGGAAGAACACACATGCAATGACACCGGTGGATCCATGTCTGGTCTGTGGGAAGAGCACACATGCAACGACATCGGTGGATCCATGTGTGGTTTGTGAGAAGAACACACATGGAATGACACTGGTGGATCCATGTGTGGTCTTTGGGAAGAACACACATGCAATGACACTGGTGATATGTCGTCTATGAGAAGAACACACATCCAATGACTCTAGCTGTGGTTCATGAAAAGAGCAGACATGCAATGACACTGGTGGATTCATGTGTGGTTCATGGGAAGAACACACATGCAATGACACTGGTGGATCCATGTGTAGTATGTGGGAAGAGCAGACATGCGATGACACTGGTGGATCCATGTGTGGTTCATGGGAAGAAGACACATGAAATGACTTTGGGTGTGGTTCATGATATGGTGTGTGAGTAGAACACACATGCATTGACACTGGTGGATCCATGTATGGTCTGTGAGAAGAGCAGACATGCAACGACACTGGTGGATCCATGATATGGTTTGTGAGAAGAACACACATACAATGACACTGGTGGATCCATGTGTGGTCTTTGGGAAAAACACACATGCAATGACACTGGATCCATGTGTGGTCTGTGAGAAGAACACACATCCAATGACTCTAGTTGTGGTTCATGAAAAGAGCATACATACAATGACACTGGTGGATCCATGTGTGGTTCATGGGAAGAACACACATGCGATGACACGGGTGGATCCATGTGTGGTTCATGGGAAGGACACACATGCAATGACACTGGGTGTGGTTTATGATATGGTCTATGAGAGGAACACACATGCGATGACACTGGTGGATCCATGTGTGGTTCATGGGAAGGACACACATGCAATGACACTGGGTGTGGTTTATGATATGGTCTATGAGAAGAACACACATGCAATGACACTGGTGGATCCATGTGTGGTCTGTGAGAAGAACACACATGCAACGACACTGGGTGTGGTTCATGATATGGTTTGTGAGAAGAACACACAAGCAATGACACTGGTGGATCCATGTGTGGTCTTTGGGAAGAACACACATGCAATGACACTGGATCCATGTGCGGTCTGTGGGAAGAGAAGACATGCGATGACACTGGTGGATCCATGTGTGGTTCATGGGAAGGACACACATGCAATGACACTGGGTGTGGTTCATGATATGGTATGTGAGAAGAACACACATGCAATGACACTGGTGGATCCATGTGTGGTCTGTGAGAAGAACACACATGCAACGACACTGGGTGTGGTTCATGATATGGTTTATGAGAAGAACACACATGCAATGACACTGGTGGATCCATGTGTGGTCTTTGGGAAGAACACACATGCAATGACACTGGATCCATGTGCGGTCTGTGATAAGAACACACATCCTATGACTCTAGCTGTGGTACATGAAAAGAGCATACATGCAATGACACTGGTGGATCCATGTGTGGTTCATGGGAAGAACACACATGCGATGACACTCGTGGATCCATGTGTGGTCTGGGAGAAGAACACACATGCAATGACTCCGGTGGATCCATGTGTGGTTCATGGGAAGAACACACATGCAATGACTCTGGGTGTGGCTCATGATATGGTTTGTGAGAAGAACACACATGCAATGACACCGGTGGATCCATGTGTGGTCTTTGGAAGAACACACATGCAATGACACTGGGTGTGGTTCATGATATGGTTTGTGAGAAGAACACACATGCAATGACATTGGTGGATCCATGTGTGGTCTTTGAGAAGAACACACATGCAATGACATTGGATCCATGTGTGGTCTGTGAGAAGAACACACATCCAATGATTCGAGCCGTGGTTCATGAAAAGAGCAGACATGCAATGACACTGGTGGATCCATGTGTGGTTCATGGGAAGAACACACATGCGATGACACTGGGTGGATCCAGGTGTGGTTTGTGAGAAGAACACACATGCGATGACTCCGGTGGATCCATGTGTGGTTCATGGGAAGAACACACATGCAATGACACTGGTGGATCCATGTGTGGTCTGTGAGAAGAGCAGAGATGCAACGACACCGGTGGATCCATGTGTGGTCTATGGGAAGAACACAGATGCAATGACACCGGTGGATCCATGTGTGGTCTGTGGGAAGAGCACACATGCAACGACACCGGTGGATCCAGGTGTGGTTTGTGAGAAGAACACACATGCAATGACACTGGTGGATCCATGTGTGGTCTTTGGGAAGAACACACATGCAATGACACTGGTGATATGTGGTCTATGATAAGAACACACATCCAATGACTCTAGATGTGGTTCATGAAAAGAGCAGACATGCAATGACACTGGTGGATCCATGTGTGGTTCATGGAAAGAACACACATGCAATGACACTGGTGGATCCATGTGTGGTATGTGGGAAGAGAAGACATGCGATGACACTGGTGGATCCATGTGTGGTTCATGGGAAGGACACACATGCAATGACACTGGGTGTGGTTCATGATATGGTATGTGAGAAGAACACACATGCAATGACACTGGTGGATCCATGTGTGGTCTGTGAGAAGAACACACATGCAACGACACTGGGTGTGGTTCATGATATGGTTTATGAGAAGAACACACATGCAATGACACTGGTGGATCCATGTGTGGTCTTTGGGAAGAACACACATGCAATGACACTGGATCCATGTGCGGTCTGTGATAAGAACACACATCCTATGACTCTAGCTGTGGTACATGAAAAGAGCATACATGCAATGACACTGGTGGATCCATGTGTGGTTCATGGGAAGAACACACATGCGATGACACTGGTGGATCCATGTGTGGTCTGGGAGAAGAACACACATGCAATGACTCCGGTGGATCCATGTGTGGTTCATGGGAAGAACACACATGCAATGACTCTGGGTGTGGCTCATGATATGGTTTGTGAGAAGAACACACATGCAATGACACTGGTGGATCCATGTGTGGTCTTTGGGAAGAACACACATGCAATGACACTGGGTGTGGTTCATGATATGGTTTGTGAGAAGAACACACATGCAATGACATTGGTGGATCCATGTGTGGTCTTTGAGAAGAACACACATGCAATGACATTGGATCCATGTGTGGTCTGTGAGAAAAACACACATCCAATGATTCTAGCCGTGGTTCATGAAAAGAGCAGACATGCAATGACACTGGTGGATCCATGTGTGGTTCATGGGAAGAACACACATGCGATGACACTGGGTGGATCCATGTGTGGTTTATGGGAATAACACACATGCGATGACTATGGTGGATCCATGTGTGGTTCATGGGAAGAACACACATGCAATGACACTGGTGGATCCATGTGTGGTCTGTGAGAAGAGCAGACATGCAACGACACCGGTGGATCCATGTGTGGTCTGTGGGAAGAACACACATGCAATGACACCGGTGGATCCATGTGTGGTCTGTGGGAAGAGCACACATGCAACGACATCGGTGGATCCATGTGTGGTTTGTGAGAAGAACACACATGCAATGACACTGGTGGATCCATGTGTGGTCTTTGGGAAGAACACACATGCAATGACACTGGTGATATGTGGTCTATGATAAGAACACACATCCCATGACTCTAGATGTGGTTCATGAAAAGAGCAGACATGCAATGACACTGGTGGATCCATGTGTGGTTCATGGTAAGAACACACATGCAATGACACTGGTGGATCCATGTGTGGTATGTGGGAAGAGAAGACATGCGATGACACTGGTGGATCCATGTGTGGATCATTGGAAGAACACACATGCAATGACACTGGGTGTGGTTCATGATATGGTCTATGAGAAAAACACACATGCAATGACACTGGTGGATCCATGTGTGGACTGTGAGAAGAACACACATGCAACGACACGTGGTGTGGTTCATGATATGGTTTATGAGAAGAACACACATGCAATGACACTGGTGGATCCATGTGTTGTCTTTGGGAAGAACACACATGCAATGACACTGGATCCATGTGTGGTCTGTGAGAAGAACACACATCCAATGACTCTAGATGTGGTTCATGAAAAGAGCAGACATGCAATGACACTAGTGGATCCATGTGTGGTTCATGGGAAGAACACACATGCGATGACATTGGTGGATCCATGTGTGGTCTGTGAGAAGAACACACATGCAATGACTCCGGTGGATCCATGTGTGGTTCATGGGAAGAACACACATGCAATGACTCTGGGTGTGGCTCATGATATGGTTTGTGAGAAGAACACACATGCAATGACACTAGTGGATCCATGTGTGGTCCTTGGGAAGAACACACATGCAATGACACTGGGTGTGGTTCATGATATGGTTTGTGAGAAGAACACACATGCAATGACACTGGTGGATCCATGTGTGGTCTTTGGGAAGAACACACATGCAATGACACTGGATCCATGTGTGGTCTGTGAGAACAACACACTTCCAATGACTCTAGCTGTGGTTCATGAAAAGAGCAGACATGCAATCAAACTGGTGGATCCATGTGTGGTTCATGGGAAGAACACACATGCGATGACACTGGGTGGATCCATGTGTGGTTTGTGAGAAGAACACACATGCGGTGACTCCGATGGATCCATGTGTGGTATGTGGGAAGAACACACATGCAATGACACCGGTGGATCCATGTGTGGTCTGTGGGAAGAGCACACATGCAATGACATCGGTGGATCCATGTGTGGTTTGTGAGAAGAACACACATGGAATGACCCTGGTGGATCCATGTGTGGTATTTGGGAAGAACACACATGCAATGACACTGGTGGTATGTCGTCTGTGAGAAGAATACACATCCAATGATTCTAGCTGTGGTTCGTGAAAAGTGCAGACATGAAATGACTCTGTTGGATTCATGTGTGGTTCATGGGAAGAACACACATGCAATGACACTGGTGATATGTCGTCTGTTAGAAGAACACACATCCAATGACTCTAGTTGTGGTTCATGAAAAGAGCAGACATGCAATGACATTGGTGGATTCATGTGTGGTTCATGGGAAGAACACACATGCAATGACACTGGTGGATCCATGTGTAGTATGTGGGAAGAGCAGACATGCGATGACACTGGTGGATCCATGTGTGGTTCATGGGAAGAACACACATGAACTGACTCTGGGTGTGGCTCATGATATGGTCTGTGAGTAGAACACACATGCATTGACACTGGTGGATCCATGTATGGTCTGTGAGAAGAGCAGACATGCAACAACACTGGTGGATCCATGATATGGTTTGTGAGAAGAACACACATACAATGACACTGGTGGATCCATGTGTGGTCTTTGGCAAGAACACACATGCAATGACACTGGATCCATGTGTGGTCCGTGAGAAGAACACACATCCAATGACTCTAGTTGTGGTTCATGAAAAGAGCATACATGCAATGACACTGGTGGATCCATGTGTGGTTCATGGGAAGAACACACATGCGATGACACTGGTGGATCCATGTGTGGTTCATGGGAAGGACACACATGCAATGACACTGGGTGTGGTTCATGATATGGTCTATGAGAAGAACACACATGCAATGACACTGGTGGATCCATGTGTGGTCTGTGAGAAGAACACACATGCAACGACACTGGGTGTGGTTCATGATATGGTTTGTGAGAAGAACACACATGCAATGACACTGGTGGATCCATGTGTGGTCTTTGGGAAGAACACACATGCAATGACACTGGATCCATGTGTGGTCTGTGATAAGAACACACATCCTATGACTCTAGCTGTGGTACATGAAAAGAGCATACATGCAATGACACTGGTGGATCCATGTGTGGTTCATGGGAAGAACACACATGCGATTACACTGGTGGATCCTTGTGTGGTCTGGGAGAAGAACACACATGCAATGACTCCGGTGGATCCATGTGTGGTTCATGGGAATAACACACATGCAATGACTCTGGGTGTGGCTCATGATATGGTTTGTGAGAAGAACACACATGTAATGACACTGGTGGATCCATGTGTGGTCTTTGGGAAGAACACACATGCAATGACACTGGATCCATGTGTGGTCTGTGAGAAGAACACACTTCCAATGACTCTAGCTGTGGTTCATGAAAAGAGCAGACATGCAATGAAACTGGTGGATCCATGTGTGGTTCGTGGGAAGAACACACATGCGATGAAACTGGGTGGATCCATGTGTGGTTTGTGATAAGAACACACATGCGATGACTCCGGTGGATCCATGTGTGGTTCATGGGAAGAACACACATGCAATGACACTGGTGTATCCATGTGTGGTCTGTGAGAAGAGCAGACATGCAACGACACTGGTGGATCCATGTGTGGTATGTGGGAAGAACACACATGCAATGACACTGGTGGATCTAGTGTGGTCTGTGGGAAGAGAACACATGCAACGACATCGGTGGATCCATGTGTGGTTTGTGAGAAGAACACACATGCAATGACACTGGTGGATCCATGTGTGGTCTTTGGGAAGAACACACATGCAATGACACTGGTGATATGTGGTCTGTGAGAAGAACACACATCCAATGACTCTAGCGTGATTCATGAAAAGAGACATGCAATGACACTGGTGGATTCATGTGTGGTTCATGGGAAGAACACACATGCAATGACACTGGTGGATCCATGTGTGGTATGTGGGAAGAGCAGACATGCGATGACACTGGTGGATCCATGTGTGGTTCATGGGAAGAACACACATGAAATGACTCTGGGTGTGGTTCATGATATGGTCTGTGAGTAGAACACACATGCAATGACACTGGTGGATCCATGTATGGTCTGTGAGAAGAGCAGACATGCAACGACACCGGTGGATCCATGATATGGTTTGTGAGAAGAACACACATACAATGACACTGGTGGATCCATGTGTGGTCTTTGGGAAGAACACACATGCAATGACACTGGATCCATGTGTGGTCTATGAGAAGAACACACATCCAATGACTCTAGTTGTGGTTCCTGAAAAGAGCATACATGCAATGACACTGGTGGATCCATGTGTGGTTCATGGGAAGAACACACATGCGATGAACTGGTGGATCCACGTGTGGTCTGGGAGAAGAACACACATGCAATGACTCCGGTGGATCCATGTGTGGTTCATGGGAAGAACACACATGCAATGACTCTGGGTGTGGCTGATGATATGGTTTGTGAGAAGAACACACATGCAATGACACTTGTGGATCCCTGTGTGGTCTTTGGGAAGAACACACATGCAATGAAACTAGGTGTGGTTCATGATATGGTTTGTGAGAAGAACACACATGCAATGACACCGGTGGATCCATGTGTGTTCTTTGGGAAGAGCACACATGCAATGACATCGGTGGATCCATGTGTGGTTTGTGAGAAGAACACACATGGAATGACCCTGGTGGATCCATGTGTGGTCTTTGGTAAGAACACACATGCAATGACACTGGTGGTATGTCGTCTGTGAGAAGAATACACATCCAATGATTCTAGCTGTGGTTCGTGAAAAGTGCAGACATGCAATGACTCTGTTGGATTCATGTGTGGTTCATGGGAAGAACACACATGCAATGACACTGGTGATATGTCGTCTGTTAGAAGAACACACATCCAATGACTCTAGCTGTGGTTCATGAAAAGAGCAGACATGCAATGACATTGGTGGATTCATGTGTGGTTCATGGGAAGAACACACATGCAATGACACTGGTGGATCCATGTGTAGTATGTGGGAAGAGCAGACATGCGATGACACTGGTGGATCCATGTGTGGTTCATGGGAAGAACACACATGAACTGACTCTGGGTGTGGCTCATGATATGGTCTGTGAGTAGAACACACATGCATTGACACTGGTGGATCCATGTATGGTCTGTGAGAAGAGCAGACATGCAACAACACTGGTGGATCCATGATATGGTTTGTGAGAAGAACACACATACAATGACACTGGTGGATCCATGTGTGGTCTTTGGCAAGAACACACATGCAATGACACTGGATCCATGTGTGGTCCGTGAGAAGAACACACATCCAATGACTCTAGTTGTGGTTCATGAAAAGAGCATACATGCAATGACACTGGTGGATCCATGTGTGGTTCATGGGAAGAACACACATGCGATGACACTGGTGGATCCATGTGTGGTTCATGGGAAGGACACACATGCAATGACACTGGGTGTGGTTCATGATATGGTCTATGAGAAGAACACACATGCAATGACACTGGTGGATCCATGTGTGGTCTGTGAGAAGAACACACATGCAACGACACTGGGTGTGGTTCATGATATGGTTTGTGAGAAGAACACACATGCAATGACACTGGTGGATCCATGTGTGGTCTTTGGGAAGAACACACATGCAATGACACTGGATCCATGTGTGGTCTGTGATAAGAACACACATCCTATGACTCTAGCTGTGGTACATGAAAAGAGCATACATGCAATGACACTGGTGGATCCATGTGTGGTTCATGGGAAGAACACACATGCAATGACTCCGGTGGATCCATGTGTGGTTCATGGGAATAACACACATGCAATGACTCTGGGTGTGGCTCATGATATGGTTTGTGAGAAGAACACACATGTAATGACACTGGTGGATCCATGTGTGGTCTTTGGGAAGAACACACATGCAATGACACTGGATCCATGTGTGGTCTGTGAGAAGAACACACTTCCAATGACTCTAGCTGTGGTTCATGAAAAGAGCAGACATGCAATGAAACTGGTGGATCCATGTGTGGTTCGTGGGAAGAACACACATGCGATGACACTGGGTGGATCCATGTGTGGTTTGTGATAAGAACACACATGCGATGACTCCGGTGGATCCATGTGTGGTTCATGGGAAGAACACACATGCAATGACACTGGTGTATCCATGTGTGGTCTGTGAGTAGAGCAGACATGCAACGACACTGGTGGATCCATGTGTGGTATGTGGGAATAACACACATGCAATGACACTGGTGGATCTAGTGTGGTCTGTGGGAAGAGAACACATGCAACGACATCGGTGGATCCATGTGTGGTTTGTGAGAAGAACACACATGCAATGACACTGGTGGATCCATGTGTGGTCTTTGGGAAGAACACACATGCAATGACACTGGTGATATGTGGTCTGTGAGAAGAACACACATCCAATGACTCTAGCCGTGGTTCATGAAAAGAGCAGACATGCAATGACACTGGTGGATTCATGTGTGGTTCATGGGAAGAACACACATGCAATGACACTGGTGGATCCATGTGTGGTATGTGGGAAGAGCAGACATGCGATGACACTGGTGGATCCATGTGTGGTTCATGGGAAGAACACACATGAAATGACTCTGGGTGTGGTTCATGATATGGTCTGTGAGTAGAACACACATGCAATGACACTGGTGGATCCATGTATGGTCTGTGAGAAGAGCAGACATGCAACGACACCGGTGGATCCATGATATGGTTTGTGAGAAGAACACACATACAATGACACTGGTGGATCCATGTGCGGTCTTTGGGAAGAACACACATGCAATGACACTGGATCCATGTGTGGTCTGTGAGAAGAACACACATCCAATGACTCTAGTTGTGGTTCCTGAAAAGAGCATACATGCAATGACACTGGTGGATCCATGTGTGGTTCATGGGAAGAACACACATGCGATGAACTGGTGGATCCACGTGTGGTCTGGGAGAAGAACACACATGCAATGACTCCGGTGGATCCATGTGTGGTTCATGGGAAGAACACACATGCAATGACTCTGGGTGTGGCTCATGATATGGTTTGTGAGAAGAACACATGCAATGACACTTGTGGATCCCTGTGTGGTCTTTGGGAAGAACACACATGCAATGAAACTAGGTGTGGTTCATGATATGGTTTGTGAGAAGAACACACATGCAATGACACTGGTG
Organism: Avena insularis; assembly: GCA_023614405.1. Lineage (NCBI taxonomy): Eukaryota > Viridiplantae > Streptophyta > Magnoliopsida > Poales > Poaceae > Avena > Avena insularis. The sequence goes on from CM042689.1 coordinate 368,165,291, forward strand.
GATCCATGTGTGGTCTTCGGGAAGAACACACATGCAATGACACTGGGTGTGGTTCATGATATGGTTTGTGAGAAGAACACACATGCAATGACACTGGTGGATCCATGTGTGGTCTTTGGGAAGAACACACATGCAATGACACTGGGTGTGGTTCATGATATGGTTTGTGAGAAGAACACACATGCAATGACACTGGTGGATCCATGTGTGGTCTTTGGGAAGAACACACATGCAATGACACTAGATCCATGTGTGGTCTGTGAGAAGAACACACATCCAATGATTCTAGCCGTGGTTCATGAAAAGAGCAGACATGCAATGACACTGGTGGATCCATGTGTGGTTCATGGGAAGAACACACATGCGATGACACTGGTGGATCTGTGCGGTTTGTGAGAAGAACACACATGCGATGACACTGGTGGATCCATGTGTGTCATGAGAAGAGCAGAGATGCAACGACACCGGTGGATCCATGTGTGGTCTATGGGAAGAACACAGATGCAATGACACCGGTGGATCCATGTGTGGTCTGTGGGAAGAGCACACATGCAACGACACCGGTGGATCCATGTGTGGTTTGTGAGAAGAACACACATGCAATGACACTGGTGGATCCATGTGTGGTCTTTGGGAAGAACACACATGCAATGACACTGGTGATATGTGGTCTATGAGAAGAACACACGTCCAATGACTCTAGCTGTGGTTCATGAAAAGAGCAGACATGCGATGACACTGGTGGATCCATGTGTGGTTCATGGAAAGAACACACACGCAATGACACTGGCGGATCCATGTGTGGTATGTGGGAAGAGAAGACATGCGATGACACTGGTGGATCCATGTGTGGTTCATGGGAAGGACACACATGCAATGACACTGGGTGTGGTTCATGATATGGTCTATGAGAAGAACACACATGCAATGACACTGGTGGATCCATGTGTGGTCTGTGAGAAGAACACACATGCAACGACACTGGGTGTGGTTCATGATATGGTTTGTGAGAAGAACACACATGCAATGACACAGGTGCATCCATGTGTGGTCTTTGGGAAGAACACACATGCAATGACACTGGATCCATGTGTGGTCTGTGATAAGAACACACATCCTATGACTCTAGCTGTGGTACATGAAAAGAGCATACATGCAATGACACTGGTGGATCCATGTGTGGTTCATGGGAAGAACACACATGCGATGACACTGGTGGATCCATGTGTGGTCTGGGAGAAGAACACACATGCAATGACTCTGGGTGGATCCATGTGTGGTTCATGGGAAGAACACACATGCAATGACTCTGGGTGTGGCTCATGATATGGTTTGTGAGAAGAACACACATGCAATGACACTGGTGGATCCATGTGTGGTCTTTGGCAAGAACACACATGCAATGACACTGGGTGTGGTTCATGATATGGTTTGTGAGAAAAACACACATGCAATGACACTGCTGGATCCATGTGTGGTCTTTGGGAAGAACACACATGCAATGACACTGGATCAATGTGTGGTCTATGAGAAGAACACACTTCCAATGACTCTAGCTGTGGTTCATGAAAAGAGCAGACATGCAATGAAACTGGTGGATCCATGTGTGGTTCATGGGAAGAACACGCATGCGATGACACTAGGTGGATCCATGTGTGGTTTGTGAGAAGAACACACATGCGATGACTCCGGTGGATCCATGTGTGGCTCATGGGAAGAACATACATGCAATGACACTGGTGGATCCATGTGTGGTCTGTGAGAAGAGCAGACATGCAATGACACCGGTGGATCCATGTGTGGTATGTGGGAAGAAAACACATGCAATGACACCGGTGGATCCATGTCTGGTCTGTGGGAAGAGCACACATGCAACGACATCGGTGGATCCATGTGTGGTTTGTGAGAAGAACACACATGGAATGACACTGGTGGATCCATGTGTGGTCTTTGGGAAGAACACACATGCAATGACACTGGTGATATGTCGTCTATGAGAAGAACACACATCCAATGACTCTAGCTGTGGTTCATGAAAAGAGCAGACATGCAATGACACTGGTGGATTCATGTGTGGTTCATGGGAAGAACACACATGCAATGACACTGGTGGATCCATGTGTAGTATGTGGGAAGAGCAGACATGCGATGACACTGGTGGATCCATGTGTGGTTCATGGGAAGAAGACACATGAAATGACTTTGGGTGTGGTTCATGATATGGTGTGTGAGTAGAACACACATGCATTGACACTGGTGGATCCATGTATGGTCTGTGAGAAGAGCAGACATGCAACGACACTGGTGGATCCATGATATGGTTTGTGAGAAGAACACACATCCAATGACACTGGTGGATCCATGTGTGGTCTTTGGGAAAAACACACATGCAATGACACTGGATCCATGTGTGGTCGGTGAGAAGAACACACATCCAATGACTCTAGTTCTGGTTCATGAAAAGAGCATACATACAATGACACTGGTGGATCCATGTGTGGTTCATGGGAAGAACACACATGCGATGACACTGGTGGATCCATGTGTGGTTCATGGGAAGGACACACATGCAATGACAGTGGGTGTGGTTTATGATATGGTCTATGAGAAGAACACACATGCGATGACACTGGTGGATCCATGTGTGGTTCATGGGAAGGACACACATGCAATGACACTGGGTGTGGTTTATGATATGGTCTATGAGAAGAACACACATGCAATGACACTGGTGGATCCATGTGTGGTCTGTGAGAAGAACACACATGCAACAACACTGGGTGTGTTTCATGATATGGTTTGTGAGAAGAACACACAAGAAATGACACTGGTGGATCCATGTGTGGTCTTTGGGAAGAACACACATGCAATGACACTGGATCCATGTGCGGTCTGTGATAAGAACACACATCCTATGACTCTAGCTGTGGTACATGAAAAGAGCATACATGGAATGACACTGGTGGATCCATGTGTGGTTCATGGGAAGAACACACATGCGATGACACTCGTGGATCCATGTGTGGTCTGGGAGAAGAACACACATGCAATGACTCCGGTGGATCCATGTGTGGTTCATGGGAAGAACACACATGCAATGACTCTGGGTGTGGCTCATGATATGGTTTGTGAGAAGAACACACATGCAATGACACCGGTGGATCCATGTGTGTTCTTTGGGAAGAACACACATGCAATGACACTGGGTGTGGTTCATGATATGGTTTGTGAGAAGAACACACATGCAATGACATTGGTGGATCCATGTGTGGTCTTTGAGAAGAACACACATGCAATGACATTGGATCCATGTGTGGTCTGTGAGAAGAACACACATCCAATGATTCTAGTCGTGGTTCATGAAAAGAGCAGACATGCAATGACACTGGTGGATCCATGTGTGGTTCATGGGAAGAACACACATGCGATGACACTGGGTGGATCCATGTGTGGTTTGTGAGAAGAACACACATGCGATGACTCCGGTGGATCCATGTGTGGTTCATGGGAAGAACACACATGCAATGACACTGGTGGATCCATGTGTGGTCTGTGAGAAGAGCAGAGATGCAACGACACCGGTGGATCCATGTGTGGTCTATGGGAAGAACACAGATGCAATGACATCGGTGGATCCATGTGTGGTCTGTGGGAAGAGCACACATGCAACGACACCGGTGGATCCATGTGTGGTTTGTGAGAAGAACACACATGCAATGACACTGGTGGATCCATGTGTGGTCTTTGGGAAGAACACACATGCAATGACACTCGTGATATGTGGTCTATGAGAAGAACACACATCCAATGACTCTAGATGTGGTTCATGAAAAGAGCAGACATGCAATGACACTGGTGGATCCATGTGTGGTTCATGGAAAGAACATACATGCAATGACACTGGTGGATCCATGTGTGGTATGTGGGAAGAGAAGACATGCGATGACACTGGTGGATCCATGTGTGGTTCATGGGAAGGACACACATGCAATGACACTGGGTGTGGTTCATGATATGGTATGTGAGAAGAACACACATGCAATGACACTGGTGGATCCATGTGTGGTCTGTGAGAAGAACACACATGCAACGACACTGGGTGTGGTTCATGATATGGTTTATGAGAAGAACACACATGCAATGACACTGGTGGATCCATGTGTGGTCTTTGGGAAGAACACACATGGAATGACACTGGATCCATGTGCGGTCTGTGATAAGAACACACATCCTATGACTCTAGCTGTGGTACATGAAAAGAGCATACATGCAATGACACTGGTGGATCCATGTGTGGTTCATGGGAAGAACACACATGCGATGACACTGTGGATCCATGTGGTCTGGAGAAGAACACACATGCAATGACTGGTGGATCCATGTGTGGTTCATGGGACGAACACATGCAATGACTCTGGGTGTGGCTCATGATATGGTTTGTGAGAAGAACACACATGCAATGACACTGGTGCATCCATGTGTGGTCTTTGGCAAGAACACACATGCAATGACACTCGGTGTGGTTCATGATATGGTTTGTGAGAAGAACACACATGCAATGACACAGGTGGATCCATGTGTGGTCTTTGGGAAGAACACACATGCAATGATACTGGATCCATGTGTGGTTTGTGAGAAGAACACACTTCCAATGACTCTAGCTGTGGTTCATGAAAAGAGCAGACATGCAATCAAACTGGTGGATCCATGTGTGGTTCATGGGAAGAACACACATGCGATGACACTGGGTGGATCCATGTGTGGTTTGTGAGAAGAACACACATGCGGTGACTCCGATGGATCCATGTGTGGTATGTGGGAAGAACACACATGCAATGACACCGGTGGATCCATGTGTGGTCTGTGGGAAGAGCACACATGCAATGACATCGGTGGATCCATGTGTGGTTTGTGAGAAGAACACACATGGAATGACACTGGTGGATCCATGTGTGGTCTTTGGGAAGAACACACATGCAATGACACTGGTGGTATGTCGTCTGTGAGAAGAACACACATCCAATGATTCTAGCTGTGGTTCGTGAAAAGTGCAGACATGCAATGACTCTGGTGGATTCATGTGTGGTTCATGGGAAGAACACACATGCAATGACACTGGTGATATGTCGTCTGTTAGAAGAACACACATCCAATGACTCTAGCTGTGGTTCATGAAAAGAGCAGAAATGCAATGACATTGGTGGATTCATGTGTGGTTCATGGGAAGAACACACATGCAATGACACTGGTGGATCCATGTGTAGTATGTGGGAAGAGCAGACATGCGATGACACTGGTGGATCCATGTGTGGTTCATGGGAAGAACACACATGAACTGACTCTGGGTGTGGCTCATGATATGGTCTGTGAGTAGAACACACATGCATTGACACTGGTGGATCCATGTATGGTCTGTGAGAAGAGCAGACATGCAACAACACTGGTGGATCCATGATATGGTTTGTGAGAAGAACACACATACAATGACACTGGTGGATCCATGTGTGGTCTTTGGGAAGAACACACATGCAATGACACTGGATCCATGTGTGGTCTGTGAGAAGAACACACATCCAATGACTCTAGTTGTGGTTCATGAAAAGAGCATACATGCAATGACACTGGTGGATCCATGTGTGGTTCATGGGAAGAACACACATGCGATGACACTGGTGGATCCATGTGTGGTTCATGGGAAGGACACACATGCAATGACACTGGGTGTGGTTCATGATATGGTCTATGAGAAGAACACACATGCAATGACACTGGTGGATCCATGTGTGGTCTGTGAGAAGAACACATATGCAACGACACTGGGTGTGGTTCATGATATGGTTTGTGAGAAGAACACACATGCAATGACACTGGTGGATCCATGTGTGGTCTTTGGGAAGAACACACATGCAATGACACTGGATCCATGTGTGGTCTGTGAGAAGAACACACATCCAATGACTCTAGCTGTGGTACATGAAAAGAGCATACATGCAATGACACTGGTGGATCCATGTGTGGTTCATGGGAAGAACACACATGCGATGACACTGGTGGATCCATGTGTGGTCTGGGAGAAGAACACACATGCAATGACTCCGGTGGATCCATGTGTGGTTCATGGGAATAACACACATGCAATGACTCTGGGTGTGGCTCATGATATGGTTTGTGAGAAGAACACACATGTAATAACACTGGTGGATCCATGTGTGGTCTTTGGGAAGAACACACATGCAATGACACTGGATCCATGTGTGGTCTGTGAGAAGAACACACTTCCAATGACTCTAGCTGTGGTTCATGAAAAGAGCAGACATGCAATGACACTGGTGGATCCATGTGTGGTTCGTGGGAAGAACACACATGCGATGACACTGGGTGGATCCATGTGTGGTTTGTGATAAGAACACACATGCGATGACTCCGGTGGATCCATGTGTGGTTCATGGGAAGAACACACATGCAATGACACTGGTGTATCCATGTGTGGTCTGTGAGAAGAGCAGACATGCAACGACACTGGTGGATCCATGTGTGGTATGTGGGAAGAACACACATGCAATGACACTGGTGGATCTAGTGTGGTCTGTGGGAAGAGAACACATGCAACGACATCGGTGGATCCATGTGTGGTTTGTGAGAAGAACACACATGCAATGACACTGGTGGATCCATGTGTGGTCTTTGGGAAGAACGCACATGCAATGACACTGGTGATATGTGGTCTGTGAGAAGAACACACATCCAATGACTCTAGCCGTGGTTCATGAAAAGAGCAGACATGCAATGACACTGGTGGATTCATGGGAAGAACACACATGCAATGACACTGGTGGATCCATGTGTGGTATGTGGGAAGAGCAGACATGCGATGACACTGGTGGATCCATGTGTGGTTCATGGGAAGAACACACATGCAATGACTCTGGGTGTGGTTCATGATATGGTCTGTGAGAAGAACACACATGCAATGACACTGGTGGATCCATGTGTGGTCTGTGAGAAGAACACACATGCAACGACACCGGTGGATCCATGATATGGTTTGTGAGAAGAACACACATGCAATGACACTGTATCCATGTGTGGTCTGTGAGAAGAACACACATCCAATGACTCTAGTTGTGGTTCCTGAAAAGAGCATACATGCAATGACACTGGTGGATCCATGTGTGGTTCATGGGAAGAACACACATGCGATGACACTGGTGGATCCATGTGTGGTCTGGGAGAAGAACACACATGCAATGACTCCGGTGGATCCATGTGTGGTTCATGGGAAGAACACACATGCAATGACTCTGGGTGTGGCTCATGATATGGTTTGTGAGAAGAACACACATGCAATGACACTTGTGGATCCATGTGTGGTCTTTGGGAAGAACACACATGCAATGAAACTAGGTGTGGTTCATGATATGGTTTGTGAGAAGAACACACATGCAATGACACTGGTGGATCCATGTGTGGTCTTCGGGAAGAACACACATGCAATGACACTGGGTGTGGTTCATGATATGGTTTGTGAGAAGAACACACATGCAATGACACTGGTGGATCCATGTGTGGTCTTTGGGAAGAACACACATGCAATGACACTGGATCCATGTGTGGTCTGTGAGAAGAACACACATCCAATGACTCTAGTTGTGGTTCATGAAAAGAGCAGACATGCAATGACACTGGTGGATCCATGCGTGGTTCATGGGAAGAACACACATGCGATGACACTGGGTGGATCCATGTGTGGTCTGCGGGAAGAGCAGACATGCGATGACTCCGGTGGATCCATGTGTGGTTCATGGGAAGAACACACATGCAATGACACTGGTGGATCCATGTGTGGTCTGTGAGAAGAGCAGACATGCAACGACACCGGTGGATCCATGTGTGGTCTGTGGGAAGAACATGCATGCAATGACACCGGTGGATCCATGTGTGGTCTGTGAGAAGAGCAGACATGCAACGACACCGGTGGATCCATGTGTGGTCTGTGGGAAGAACACACATGCAATGACACCGGTGGATCCATGTGTGGTCTGTGAGAAGAGCAGACATGCAACGACACCGGTGGATCCATGTGTGGTTTCTGAGAAGAACACACATGCAATGACACTGGTGGATCCATGTGTGGTCTTTGGGAAGAACACACATGCAATGACACTGGTGATATGTGGTATGTGAGAAGAACACGCATTCAATGACTCTAGCTGTGGTTCATGAAAAGAGCATACATGCAATGACACTGGTGGATCCATGTGTGGTTCATGGGAAGAACACACATGCGATGACACTGGTGGATCCATGTGTTCTGGGAGAAGAACACACATGCAATGACTCCGGTGGATCCATGTGTGGTCTTTGGGAAGAACACACATGCAATGACACTAGGTGTGGTTCATGATATGGTTTGTGAGAAGAACACACATGCGATGACCCTGGTGGATCCATGTGTGGTCTTTGGAAAGAACACACATGCAATGACACTAGGTGTGGTTCATGATATGGTTTGTGAGAAGAACACACATGCAATGACACTGGATCCATGTGTGGTCTGTGAGAAGAACACACATCCAATGACTCTAGTTGTGGTTCATGAAAAGAGCAGACATGCAATGACACTGGTGGATCCATGTGTGGTTCATGGGAAGAACACACATGCGATGACACTGGGTGGATCCATGTGTGGTTCATGGGAAGAGCACACATGCGATGACTCCGGTGGATCCATGTGTGGTTCATGGGAAGAACACACATGCAATGACACTGGTGGATCCATGTGTGGTCTGTGAGAAGAGCAGACATGCAACGACACCGGTGGATCCATGTGTGGTCTGTGGGAAGAACACACATGCAATGACACCGGTGGATCCATGTGTGGTCTGTGCGAAGAGCAGACATGCAACGACACTGGTGGTTCCATATGTGATTTGTGAGAAGAACACACATGCAATGACACTGGTGGATCCATGTGTGGTCTTTGGGAAGAACACACATGCAATGACACTGGTGATATGTGGTCTATGAGAAGAACACACATCCAATGACTCTAGCTGTGGTTCATGAAAAGAGCATACATGCAATGACACTGGTGGATCCATGTGTGGTTCATGGGAAGAACACACATGCGATGACACTAGTGGATCCATGTGTGGTCTGGGAGAAGAACACACATGCAATGACTCCGGTGGATCCATGTGTGGTTCATGGGAAGAACACACATGCAATGACTCTGGGTGTGGCTCATGATATGGTTTGTGAGAAGAACACACATGCAATGACATTGGTGGATCCATGTGTGGTCTTTGGGAAGAACACACATGCAATGACACTGGGTGTGGTTCATGATATGGTTTGTGAGAAGAACACACATACAATGACACTGGTGGATCCATGTGTGGTCTTTGGGAAGAACACACATGCAATGACACTGGATCCATGTGTGGTCTATGAGAAGAACACACATCCAATGACTCTAGCTGTGGTTCATGAAAAGAACAGACATGCAATGACACTGGTGGATCCACGTGTGGTTCATGGGAAGAACACACATGTGATGACACTGGGTGGATCCATGTGTTGTTTGTGAGAAGAACACACATGCGATGACACCGGTGGATCCATGTGTGGTTCATGGGAAGAACACACATGCAATGACACTGGTGGATCCATGTGTGGTCTGTGAGAAGAACACACATGCAATGACACCGGTGGATCCATGTGTGGTCTGTGGGAAGAACACACATGCAATGACACCGGTGGATCCATGTGTGGTTTGTGAGAAGAACACACATGCAATGACACTGGTGGATCCATGTGTGGTCTTTGGGAAGAACACACATGCAATGACAGTGGTGATATGTGGTCTGTGAGAAGAACACACATCCAATGACTCTAGCTGTGGTTCATGAAAAGAGCATACATGCAATGACACTGGTGGATCCATGTGTGGTTCATGGGAAGAACACACATGCGATGACACTGGTGGATCCATGTGTTCTGGGAGAAGAACACACATGCAATGACTCCGGTGGATCCATGTGTGGTCTTTGGGAAGAACACACATGCAATGACACTGGGTGTGGTTCATGATATGGTCTGTGAGAAGAACACACATGCGATGACACTGGTGGATCCATGTGTGGTCTTTGGGAAGAACACACATGCAATGACACTAGGTGTGGTTCATGATATGGTTTGTGAGAAGAACACACATGCAATGACACTGGTGGATCCATGTGTGGTCTTTGGGAAGAACACACATGCAATGACACTGGATCCATGTGTGGTCTGTGAGAAGAACACACATCCAATGACTCTAGTTGTGGTTCATGAAAAGAGCAGACATGCAATGACACTGGTGGATCCATGTGTGGTTCATGGGAAGAACACACATGCGATGACACTGGGTGGATCCATGTGTGGTCTGCGGGAAGAGCAGACATGCGATGACTCCGGTGGATCCATGTGTGGTTCATGGGAAGAACACACATGCAATGACACTGGTGGATCCATGTGTGGTCTGTGAGAAGAGCAGACATGCAACGACACCGGTGGATCCATGTGTGGTCTGTGGGAAGAACACACATGCAATGACACCGGTGGATCCATGTGTGGTCTGTGCGAAGAGCAGACATGCAACGACACCGGTGGATCCATATGTGATTTGTGAGAAGAACACACATGCAATGACACTGGTGGATCCATGTGTGGTCTTTGGGAAGAACACACATGCAATGACACTGGTGATATGTGGTCTATGAGAAGAACACACATCCAATGACTCTAGCTGTGGTTCATGAAAAGAGCATACATGCAATGACACTGGTGGATCCATGTGTGGTTCATGGGAAGAACACACATGCGATGACACTAATGGATCCATGTGTGGTCTAGGAGAAGAACACACATGCAATGACACTAGGTGTGGTTCATGATATGGTTTGTGAGAAGAACACACATGCGATGACCCTGGTGGATCCATGTGTGGTCTTTGGAAAGAACACACATGGAATGACACTAGGTGTGGTTCATGATATGGTTTGTGAGAAGAACACACATGCAATGACACTGGTGGATCCATGTGTGGTCTTTGGGAAGAACACACATGCAATGACACTGGATCCATGTGTGGTCTGTGAGAAGAACACAAATCTAATGACTCTAGTTGTGGTTCATGAAAAGAGCAGACATGCAATGACACTGGTGGATCCATGTGTGGTTCATGGGAAGAACACACATGCGATGACACTGGGTGGATCCATGTGTGGTCTGCGGGAAGAGCAGACATGCGATGACTCCGGTGGATCCATGTGTGGTTCATGGGAAGAACACACATGCAATGACACTGGTGGATCCATGTGTGGTCTGTGAGAAGAGCAGACATGCAACGACACCGGTGGATCCATGTGTGGTCTGTGGGAAGAACACACATGCAATGACACCGGTGGATCCATGTGTGGTCTGTGCGAAGAGCAGACATGCAACGACACCAGTGGATCCATATGTGATTTGTGAGAAGAACACACATGCAATGACACTGGTGGATCCATGTGTGGTCTTTGGGAAGAACACACATGCAATGACACTGGTGATATGTGGTCTATGAGAAGAACACACATCCAATGACTCTAGCTGTGGTTCATGAAAAGAGCATACATGCAATGACACTGGTGGATCCATGTGTGGTCTGGGAGAAGAACACACATGCAATGACTCCGGTGGATCCATGTGTGGTTCATGGGAAGAACACACATGCAATGACTCTGGATGTGGCTCATGATATGGTTTGTGAGAAGAACACACATGCAATGACACTGGTGGATCCATGTGTGGTCTTTGGGAAGAACACACATGCAATGACACTGGTGTGGTTCATGATATGGTTTGTGAGAAGAACACACATACAATGACACTGGTGGATCCATGTGTGGTCTTTGGGAAGAACACACATGCAATGACACTGGATCCATGTGTGGTCTATGAGAAGAACACACATCCAATGACGACTCTAGCTGTGGTTCATGAAAAGAGCAGACATGCAATGACACTGGTGGATCCATGTGTGGTTCATGGGAAGAACACACATGCGATGACACTGGGTGGATCCATGTGTGGTTTGTGAGAAGAACACACATGCGATGACACCGGTGGATCCATGTGTGGTTCATGGGAAGAACACACATGCAATGACACTGGTGGATCCATCTGTGGTCTGTGAGAAGAGCAGACATGCAACGACACCGGTGGATCCATGTGTGGTCCGTGGGAAGAACACACATGGAATGACACCGGTGGATCCATGTGTGGTCTGTGGGAAGAGCACACATGCAACGATGCCGGTGGATCCATGTGTGGTATGTGAGAAGAACACACATGCAATGACACTGGTGGATCCATGTGTGGTCTTTGGGAAGAACACACATGCAATGACAGTGGTGATATGTGGTCTGTGAGAAGAACACACATCCAATGACTCTAGCTGTGGTTCATGAAAAGATCATACATGCAATGATACTGGTGGATCCATGTGTGGTTCATGGGAAGAACACACATGCGATGACACTGGTGGATCCATGTGTTCTGGGAGAAGAACACACATGCAATGACTCCGGTGGATCCATGTGTGGTCTTTGGGAAGAACACACATGCAATGACACTAGGTGTGGTTCATGATATGGTTTGTGAGAAGAACACACATGCGATGACACTGGTGGATCCATGTGTGGTCTTTGGGAAGAACACACATGCAATGAAACTAGGTGTGGTTCATGATATGGTTTGTGAGAAGAACACACATGCAATGACACTGGTGGATCCATGTGTGGTCTTTGGGAAGAACACACATGCAATGACACTGGATCCATGTGTGGTCTGTGAGAAGAACACACATCCAATGACTCTAGTTGTGGTTCATGAAAAGAGCATACATGCAATGACACTGGTGGATCCATGTGTGGTTCATGGGAAGAACACACATGCGATGACACTAGTGGATCCATGTGTGGTCTGGGAGAAGAACACACATGCAATGACTCCGGTGGATCCATGTGTGGTTCATGGGAAGAACACACATGCAATGACTTTGGGTGTGGCTCATGATATGGTTTGTGAGAAGAACACACATGCAATGACACTGGTGGAACCATGTGTGGTCTTTGGGAAGAACACACATGCAATGACACTAGTGTGGTTCATGATATGGTTTGTGAGAAGAACACACATACAATGACACTGGTGGATCCATGTGTGGTCTTTGGGAAGAACACACATGCAATGACACTGGATCCATGTGTGGTCTGTGATAAGAACACACATCCAATCACTCTAGCTGTGGTTCATGTAAAGAGCAGACATGCAATGACACTGGTGGATCCATGTGTGGTTCATGGGAAGAACACACATGCAATGACACTGGTGGATCTATGTGTGGTATGTGGGAAGAGCAGACATGCGATGACACTGGTGGATCCATGTGTGGTTCATGGGAAGAACACACATGCAATGACACTGGGTGTGGTTCATGATATGGTCTGTGAGAAGAACACACATGCGATGACACTGGTGGATCCATGTGTGGTCTTTGGGAAGAACACACATGCAATGACACTAGGTGTGGTTCATGATATGGTTTGTGAGAAGAACACACATGCAATGCCACTGGTGGATCCATGTGTGGTCTTTGGGAATAACACACATGCAATGACACTGGATCCATGTGTGGTCTGTGAGAAGAACACAAATCCAATGACTCTAGTTGTGGTTCATGAAAAGAGCAGACATGCAATGACACTGGTGGATCCATGTGTGGTTCATGGGAAGAACACACATGCGATGACACTGGGTGGATCCATGTGTGGTCTGTGGGAAGAGCAGACATGCGATGACTCCGGTGGATCCATGTGTGGTTCATGGGAAGAACACACATGCAATGACACTGGTGGATCCATGTGTGGTCTGTGGGAAGAACACACATGCAATGACACCGGTGGATCCATGTGTGGTCTGTGCGAAGAGCAGACATGCAACGACACCGGTGGATCCATATGTGATTTGTGAGAAGAACACACATGCAATGACACTGGTGGATCCATGTGTGGTCTTTGGGAAGAACACACATGCAATGACACTGGTGATATGTGGTCTATGAGAAGAACACACATCCAATGACTCTAGCTGTGGTTCATGAAAAGAGCATACATGCAATGACACTGGTGGATCCATGTGTGGTTCATGGGAAGAACACACATGCGAGGACACTAGTGGATCCATGTGTGGTCTGGGAGAAGAACACACATGCAATGACTCCGGTGGATCCATGTGTGGTTCATGGGAAGAACACACATGCAATGACTCTGGGTGTGGCTCATGATATGGTTTGTGAGAAGAACACACATGCAATGACACTGGTGGATCCATGTGTGGTCTTTGGGAAGAAAACACATGCAATGACACTGGGTGTGGTTCATGATATGGTTTGTGAGAAGAACACACATACAATGACACTGGTGGATCCATGTGTGGTCTTTGGGAAGAACACACATGCAATGACACTGGATCCATGTGTGGTCTGTGATAAGAACACACATCCAATGACTCTAGCTGTGGTTCATGAAAAGAGCAGACATGCAATGACACTGGTGGATCCATGTGTGGTTCATGGGAAGAACACACATGCGATGACACTGGGTGGATCCATGTGTGGTTTGTGAGAAGAACACACATGCGATGACACCGGTGGATCCACGTGTGGTTCATGGGAAGAACACACATGCAATGACACTGGTGGATCCATCTGTGGTCTGTGAGAAGAGCAGACATGCAACGACACCGGTGGATCCATGTGTGGTCCGTGGGAAGAACACACATGGAATGACACCGGTGGATCCATGTGTGGTCTGTGGGAAGAGCACACATGCAACGATGCCGGTGGATCCATGTGTGGTTTGTGAGAAGAACACACATGCAATCACACTGGTGGATCCATGTGTGGTCTTTGGGAAGAACACACATGCAATGACAGTGGTGATATGTGGTCTGTGAGAAGAACACGCATCCAATGACTCTAGCTGTGGTTCATGAAAAGATCATACATGCAATGATACTGGTGGATCCATGTGTGGTTCATGGGAAGAACACACATGCGATGACACTGGTGGATCCATGTGTTCTGGGAGAAGAACACACATGCAATGACTCCGGTGGATCCATGTGTGGTCTTTGGGAAGAACACACATGCAATGACACTAGGTGTGGTTCATGATATGGTTTGTGAGAAGAACACACATGCGATGACACTGGTGGATCCATGTGTGGTCTTTGGGAAGAACACACATGCAATGAAACTAGGTGTGGTTCATGATATGGTTTGTGAGAAGAACACACATGCAATGACACTGGTGGATCCATGTGTGGTCTTTGGGAAGAACACACATGCAATGACACTGGATCCATGTGTGGTCTGTGAGAAGAACACACATCCAATGACTCTAGTTGTGGTTCATGAAAAGAGCAGACATGCAATGACACTGGTGGATCCATGTGTGGTTCATGGGAAGAACACACATGCGATGACACTGGGTGGATCCATGTGTGGTCTGCGGGAAGAGTAGACATGCGATGACTCCGGTGGATCCATGTGTGGTTCATGGGAAGAACACACATGCAATGACACTGGTGGATCCATGTGTGGTCTATGAGAAGAGCAGACATGCAACGACACCGGTGGATCCATGTGTGGTCTGTGGGAAGAACACACATGCAATGACACCGGTGGATCCATGTGTGGTCTGTGCGAAGAGCAGACATGCAACGACACCGGTGGATCCATATGTGATTTGTGAGAAGAACACACATGCAATGACACTGGTGGATCCATGTGTGGTCTTTGGGAAGAACACACATGCAATGACACTGGTGATATGTGATCTATGAGAAGAACACACATCCAATGACTCTAGCTGTGGTTCATGAAAAGAGCATACATGCAATGACACCGGTGGATCCATGTGTGGTTCATGGGAAGAACACACATGCAATGACACTGGTGGATCCATGTGTGGTCTGGGAGAAGAACACACATGCAATGACTCCGGTGGATCCATGTGTGGTTCATGGGAAGAACACACATGCAATGACACCGGTGGATCCATGTGTGGTCTGTGGGAAGAGCACACATGCAACGATGCCGGTGGATCCATGTGTGGTTTGTGAGAAGAACACACATGCAATCACACTGGTGGATCCATGTGTGGTCTTTGGGAAGAACACACATGCAATGACAGTGGTGATATGTGGTCTGTGAGAAGAACACGCATCCAATGACTCTAGTTGTGGTTCATGAAAAGAGCAGACATGCAATGACACTGGTGGATCCATGTGTGGTTCATGGGAAGAACACACATGCGATGACACTGGTGGATCCATGTGTGGTCTTTGGGAAGAACACACATGCGATGACTCTAGGTGTGGTTCATGGGAAGAACACACATGCAATGACACTGGTGGATCCATGTGTGGTCTGGAGAAGAACACACATGCAATGACACCGTGGATCCATCTGTGGTTCCTGGGAAGAACACACATGCAATGACACCGGTGGATCCATGTGTGGTCTGTGAGAAGAACACACATGCAATGACACTGTGGATCCATATGTGATTTGTGAGAAGAACACACATGCAATGACACTGGTGGATCCATGTGTGGTCTTTTGGAAGAACACACATGCAATGACACTGGTGATATGTGGTCTATGAGAAGAACACACATCCAATGACTCTAGCTGTGGTTCATGAAAAGAGCATACATGCAATGACACTGGTGGATCCATGTGTGGTTCATGGGAAGAACACACATGCGAGGACACTAGTGGATCCATGTGGTCAGGAGAAGAACACACATGCAATGACTCCGGTGGATCCATGTGTGGTTCATGGGAAGAACACACATGCAATGACACTGGATGTGGCTCATGATATGGGTTGGGAGAAGAACACACCTGCACTGACACGGGTGGATCCATGTGTGGTCTTTGGGAAGAACACACATGCAATGACACTGGTGTGGTTCATGATATGGTTTGTGAGAAGAACACACATACAATGACACTGGTGGATCCATGTGTGGTCTTTGGGAAGAACACACATGCAATGACACTGGATCCATGTGTGGTCTGTGATAAGAACACACATCCAATGACTCTAGCTGTGGTTCATGAAAAGAGCAGACATGCAATGACACTGGTGGATCCATGTGTGGTTCATGGGAAGAACACACATGCGATGACACTGGGTGGATCCATGTGTGGTTTGTGAGAAGAACACACATGCGATGACACCGGTGGATCCATGTGTGGTTCATGGGAAGAACACACATGCAATGACACTGGTGGATCCATCTGTGGTCTGTGAGAAGAGCAGACATGCAACGACACCGGTGGATCCATGTGTGGTCCGTGGGAAGAACACACATGCAATGACACCGGTGGATCCATGTGTGGTCTGTGGGAAGAGCACACATGCAACGATGCCGGTGGATCCATGTGTGGTTTGTGAGAAGAACACACATGCAATGACACTGGTGGATCCATGTGTGGTCTTTGGGAAGAACACACATGCAATGACAGTGGTGATATGTGGTCTGTGAGAAGAACACACATCCAATGACTCTAGCTGTGGTTCATGAAAAGAGCAGACATGCAATGACACTGGTGGATCCATGTGTGGTTCATGGGAAGAACACACATGCAATGACACTGGTGGATCCATGTGTTCTGGGAGAAGAACACATATGCAATGACTCCGGTGGATCCATGTGTGGTCTTTGGGAAGAACACACATGCAATGACACTAGGTGTGGTTCATGATATGGTTTTTGAGAAGAACACACATGCGATGACCCTGGTGGATCCATGTGTGGTCTTTGGAAAGAACACACATGCAATGACACTAGGTGTGGTTCATGATATGGTTTGTGAGAAGAACACACATGCAATGACACTGGTGGATCCATGTGTGGTCTTTGGGAAGAACACACATGCAATGACACTGGATCCATGTGTGGTCTGTGAGAAGAACACACATTCATGACTCAGTCGTGGTTCATGAAAAGAAGGTGCATGCAATGACTCTAGTGGATCCATGTGTGGTTCATGGGAAGAACACACATGCAATGACACTGGGTGATCCATGTGGTCTGTGTGAAGACCACACATGCAATGACACCGGTGGATCCATGTGTGGTTCATGGGAAGAACACACATGCAATGACACTGGTGGATCCATGTGTGGTTCATGAGAAGAACACACATGCAATGACACTGGTGGATCCATGTGTGGTCTGTGGGAAGAACACACATGCAATGACACTGGTGGATCCATGTGTGGTCTGTGGGAAGAACACACATGCAATGACACCGGTGTGGATCCATATATGGTTTGTGAGAAGAACACACATGCAATGACACTGGTGGATCCATGTGTGGTCTTTGGGTAGAACACACATGCAATGACTCTGGAGCTATTTGTGGTCTATGAGACGAACACACATCCAATGACTCTAGCTGTGGTTCATGAAAAGAGCATACATGCAATGACACCGTGGATCCATGTGTGGTTCATGGGAAGAACACACATGCAATGACACTGGTGGATCCATGTGGTCTGTGAGAAGAACACATGCAATGACACTGTGGATCCATGTGTGGTCTGGGAAGAACACACATGCAATGACACTGTGGATCCATGTGTGGTCTGTGGGAAGAACACACATGCAATGACTGGTGGATCCATGTGGTTTGTGAGAAGAACACACATGCAATGACACTGCTGAATCCATGTGTGGTTTTGGGAAGAACACACATGCAATGACACTGTGGATCCATGTGGGTCAGAGAAGAACACACATCCAATGACTCTAGCTGTGGTTCATGAAAAGAGCGTACATGCAATGACACTGTGGATCCATGTGTGGTTCATGGGAAGAACACACATGCAATGACACTGGGTGGATCCATGTGTGGTCTCAGGGAAGAACACATGCAATGACACGGTGGATCCATGTGTGGTTCATGGAAGAACACACATGCAATGACACTGGTGGATCCATGTGGTCTGTGAGAAGAACACACATGCAATGACACGGTGGATCCATGTGTGGTCTCATGGAAGAACACACATGCAATGACACGGTGGATCCATGTGTGGTCTGTGGGAAGAACACACATGCAATGACACCTGTGGATCCATGTGTGATTTGTGAGAAGAACACACATGCAATGACACTGGTGGATCCATGTGTGGTCTTTGGGAAGAACACACATGCAATGACACTGTGATATGTGGTTCATGAGAAGAACACACATCCAATGACTCTAGCTGTGTGGTTCATGAAAAGAGCATACATGCAATGACACTGTGGATCCATGTGTGGTCATGGGAAGAACACACATGCAATGACACTGTGGATCCATGTGTGGTCTGGGAAGAACACATGCAATGACACTGTGGATCCATGTGTGGTTCATGGGAAGAACACACATGCAATGACACCGTGGATCATGATATGGTTTGTGAGAAGAACACACATGCAATGACACGTGGATCCATGTGTGGTCTGGGAAGAACACATGCAATGACACTAGTGTGGTTCATGATATGGTTTGTGAGAAGAACACACATGCAATGACACTGTGGATCCATGTGTGGTCTTTGGGAAGAACACACATGCAATGACACCGGATCCATGTGTGGTTCTGTGAGAAGAACACACATCCAATGACTCTAGCTGTGGTTCATGAAAAGAGCACATGCAATGACACTGGTGGATCCATGTGGTTCATGGGAAGAACACACATGCAATGACACTGGTGGATCCATGTGTGGTTTGTGAGAAGAACACACATGCAATGACACTGGTGGATCCATGTGTGGTTCATGGGAAGAACACACATGCAATGACACTGGTGGATCCATGTGTGGTCTGTGAGAAGAGCAGACATGCAACGACACTGTGGATCCATATGTGGTCTGTGGGAAGAACACACATGCAATGACACCGGTGGATCCATGTGTGGTTCATGGGAAGAACACACATGCAATGACACTAGTGGATCCATGTGTGGTCTGTGAGAAGAACACACATGCAATGACACTGTGGATCCATGTGTGGTCTTTGGGAAGAACACACATGCAATGACACTGTGGATATGTGTGGTCTATGAGAAGAACACATCCAATGACTCTAGCTGTGGTTCATGAAGAGCATACATGCAATGACACCGTGGATCCATGTGTGGTTCATGGGAAGAACACACATGCAATGACACTGTGGATCCATGTGGTTTGTGAGAAGAACACACATGCAATGACACTGTGGATCCATGTGTGGTCATGGGAAGAACACACATGCAATGACACTGGGTGGTTCATGATATGGTTTGTGAGAAGAACACACATGCAATGACACTGTGGATCCATGTGTGGTCTTTGGGAAGAACACACATGCAATGACACTGGTGGTCCATCTGTGGTTTGTGCGAAGAACACACATGCATTGACACTTGTGGATCCATGTGTGGTTCATGGGAAGAACACACATGCAATGACACTGGTGGATCCATGTGGTCTATGGGAAGAACACACATGCAATGACACTGTGGATCCATGTGTGGTTCATGGGAAGAACACACATGCAATGACACTGTGGATCCATGTGTGGTCTGTGGAAGAACACACATGCAATGACACCGGTGGATCCATGTGGTTCATGAGAAGAACACATGCAATGACACTGTGATCCATGTGGTCTGTGGGAAGAACACACATGCAATGACACTGTGGATCCATGTGGTATGTGAGAAGAACACACATGCAATGACACTGGTGGATCCATGTGTGGTTTGGGAAGAACACACATGCAATGACACTGTGATATGTGGTTCATGAGAAGAACACACATCCAATGACTCTAGCTGTGGTTCATGAAAAGAACATACATGCAATGACACCGTGGATCCATGTGTGGTTCATGGAAGAACACACATGCAATGACACTGTGGATCCATGTGGTCTGTGAGAAGAACACACATGCCATGACACTGGTGGATCCATGTGTGGTTCATGGGAAGAACACACATGCAATGACTCTGGTGGATCCATGTGTGGTTCATGGGAAGAACACACATGCGATGACACTGGGTGGATCCATGTGTGGTTTGTGAGAAGAACACACATGCAATGACACCGGTGGATCCATGTGTGGTCTTTGGGAAGAACACACATGCAATGACACTGGTGATATGTGGTCTGTGAGAAGAACACACATCCAATGACTCTAGCTGTGGTTCATGAAAAGAGCACATGCAATGACACTGTGGATCCATGTGTGGTTCATGGGAAGAACACACATGCAATGACACTGTGGATCCATGTGTGGTCTGGGAAGAACACATGCAATGACACTGGTGGATCCATGTGTGGTTCATGGGAAGAACACACATGCAATGACTGGTGGATCCATGTGTGGTCTGGGAAGAACACACATGCAATGACACCGGTGGATCCATGTGTGGTCTGTGAGAAGAACACACATGCAATGACACTGTGGATCCATGTGTGGTCTATGAGAGGAACACACATGCAATGACACCGGTGCATCCATGTGTGGTTTGTGAGAAGAGCACACATGCAATGACACGGGTGGATCCTTGTGTGGTTCATGGGAAGAACAAACATGCAATGACACTGGTGATATGTGGTTTGTGAGAAGAACACACATGCAATGACTCTAGCTGTGGTTCATGAAAAGAGCATACATGCAATGACACCGGTGGATCCATGTCTGGTTCATGGGAAGAACACACATGCAATGACACTGGGTGGTTCCATGTGTGGTCTGCGGGAAGAAAACACATGCAATGACACTGGTGGATCCATGTGTGGTTCATGGGAAGAACACACATGCAATGACACTGGTGATCCATGATATGGTTGTGGAGAAGAACACACATGCAATGACACTGGTGGATCCATGTGTGGTTTGGAAGAACACACATGCAATGACACTGTGGATCCATGATATGGTTCATGAGAAGATCACACATACAATGACACTGGTGGATCCATGTGTGGTCATGGGAAGAACACACATGCAATGACACTGGTGGATCCATGTGTGGTTCATGGGAAGAACACACATGCAATGACACTGGTGGATCCATGTGTGGTTCATGGGAAGAACACCCATGCAATGACACTGGGGGATCCATGTGTGGTCATGGGAAGAACACACATGCAATGACACCGGTGGATCCATACGTGGTCTGTGAGAAGAACACACATGCAATGACACCGGTGGATCCATGTGTGGTCTGTGGGAAGAACACACACGCTATGACACTGGTGGATCCATGTGTGGTCTGTGGGAAGAACACACACGCAATGACACTGGTGGATCACTGTGTGGTCTTTGGGAAGAACACACATGCAATGACACTGGATCCATGTGGTCTGTGAGAAGAACACACATGCAATGACTCTAGCTGTGGTTCATGAAAAGAGCACATGCAATGACACTGTGGATCCATGTGTGGTTCATGGGAAGAACACACATGCAATGACACTGGTGGATCCATGTGTGGTCTGAGAAGAACACACATGCAATGACACTGTGGATCCATGTGTGGTCATGGGAAGAACACACATGCAATGACACTGGTGTGATTCATGTGTGGTTTGTGAGAAGAACACACATGCAATGACACTGTGGATCCATGTGTGGTCTGGGAAGAACACATGCAATGACACTGTGTGGTTCATGATATGGTTTGTGAGAAGAACACACATGCAATGACACGGTGGATCCATGTGTGGTTTTGGGAAGAACACACAAGCAATGACACTTCTGGATCCATTTGTGGTTTGTGAGAAGAACACACATGCAATGACTCTAGCTAGGGTTCATGAAAAGAGCACATGCAATGACACCGTGGATCCATGTGTGGTTCATGGGAAGAACACACATGCAATGACACTGGTGGATCCATGTGTGGTCATGAGAAGAACACACATGCAATGACTCTGTGGATCCATGTGTGGTCTGGGAAGAACACACATGCAATGACACTGTGTGGTCCATGATATGGTCTGTGAGAAGAACACACATGCAATGACACTGGTGGATCCATGTGTGGTCTTTGAGAAGAACACACATGCAATGACAATCGTGGTTGATCCAGGCGTGGTTTGTGGTAAGAACACATGCAATGACACTGTGGATCCATGTGTGGTCTTTGGGAAGAACACACATGCAATGACACTGGATCCTTGTGTGGTCTGTGAGAAGAACACACATGCAATGACTCTAGTGTGGTTCATGAAAAGAGCACACATGCATTGACACTGTGTATCCATGTGTGGTCTTTGGGAAGAACACACATGCAATGACACTGGTGGATCCATGTGTGGTTCATGGGAAGAACACACATGCAATGACACTGGGTGAATCCATGTGTGGTCTATGGGAAGAACACACATGCAATGACACTGGTGGATCCATGTGTGGTCTGTGGGAAGACCACACATGCAATGACACTGGTGAATCCATGTGCGATTCATGGGATGAACACACATGCAATGACACTGGTGGATCCATGTGTGGTCTGTGGGAAGAACACACATGCAATGACACTGGTGGATCCATGTGGTTTGTGAGAAGAAGAACAAACTTTCAATGACACTGGTGGATCCATGTGTGGTCTGTGGGAAGAACACACATGCAATGACACTGTGATATGTGTGGTCTGTGAGAAGAACACACATGCAATGACTCTAGCTGTGGTTCATGAAAAGAGCATACATGCAATGACACTGGTGGATCCATGTGTGGTTCATGGGAAGAACACACATGCAATGACACCGGTGGATCCATGTGGTTTTAATGAGAAAAACACACATGCAATGACATGGTGGATCCATGTGTGGTTCATGGGAAGAACACACATGCAATGACACTGGGTGTGGTTCATGATATGGTTTGTGAGAAGAACACACATGCAATGACACTAGTGGATCCATGTGTGGTCTGTGAGAAGAACACACATGCAATGACACTGGTGTGGTCCATGATATGGTTTGTGAGAAGAACACACATGCAATGACACCGTGGATCCATGTGTGGTCTGGGAAGAACACACATGCAATGACACTGTGATCCATGTGGTCTGTGAGAAGAACACACATCCAATGACTCTAGCTGTGGTTCATGAAAAGAGCAGACATGCAATGATACTGGTGGATCCATGTGTGGTTCATGGGAAGAACACACATGCAATGACACCGGTGGATCCATGTGTGGTCTGTGGGAAGAACACACATGCAATGACACCGGTGGATCCATGTGGTTCATGGAAGAACACACATGCAATGACACTGTGGATCCATGTGTGGTCTATGAGAAGAACACACATGCAATGACACTGTGGATCCATGTGTGGTTATGGGAAGAACACACATGCAATGACACTGTGGATCCATGTGTGGTCTGTGGGAAGAACACACATGCAATGACACTGTGTGGATCCATGATATGGTTTGTGAGAAGAACTGACATTCAATGACACTGGTGGATCCGTGTGTGGTCTTTGGGAAGAACAGACATGCAATGACACTGGTGATATGTGGTTTATGAGAAGAACACACATCCAATGACTCTAGCTGTGGTTCATGAAAAGAGCATACATGCAATGACACTGTGGATCCATATGTGGTTCATGGGAAGAACACACATGCAATGACACTGGTGGATCCATGTGGGTCTGTGAGAAGAACACACATGCAATGACACTGGTGGATCCAGGTGTGGTTCATGGAAGAACACACACATGCAATGACACTGTGGATCCATGTGTGGTCTGTGAAGAACACACATGCAATGACACTGTGGATCCATGTGTGGTTCAGAGAAGATCACACATTCCATGACACTGGGTGGATCCATGTGTGGTTTTTGTGAAGAACACACATGCAATGACACTGTGGATCCATGTGTGGTCTGTGAGAAGAACACACATGCAATGACTCTAGCTGTGGTTCATGAAAAGAACACACATGCAATGACACTGTGGATCCATGTGTGGTTCATGGGAAGAACACACATGCAATGACACTGTGGATCCATGTGTGGTTCATGGGAAGAACACACATGCAATGACATGTGGATCCATGTGTGGTTCATGGAAGAACACACATGCAATGACACTGTGGATCCATGTGGTCTGGAGAAGAACACACATGCAATGACACTGTGGATCCATGTGTGGTCTGTGGGAAGAACACACATGCAATGACACTGTGGATCCATGTGGTTTAGAGAAGAACACACATGCAATGACACTGTGGATCCATGTGTGGTTTGGGAAGAACACACATGCAATGACACTGTGGATATGTGGTTTGTGAGAAGAACACACATGCAATGACTCTAGCCATGTGGTTCATGAAAAGAACACACATGCAATGACACTGGATCCATGTGTGGTCTATGGAAGAACACACATGCAATGACACTGGTGGATCCATGTGGTTATGAGAAGAACACACATGCAATGACACTGTGTGGATCCATGTGTGGTTTGGGAAGAACACACATGCAATGACACTGGTGGATCCATGTGTGGTCTGAGAAGAACACACATGCAATGACACTGTGGTGGATCCATGTGGTTTGTGAGAAGAACACACATGCAATGACACTCGTGGATCCATGTGGTCTGGGAAGAACACACATGGAATGACACTTGTGATCCATGTGTGGTCTGT
This sequence comes from Avena insularis, assembly GCA_023614405.1. Classification (NCBI taxonomy): domain Eukaryota; kingdom Viridiplantae; phylum Streptophyta; class Magnoliopsida; order Poales; family Poaceae; genus Avena; species Avena insularis. The sequence goes on from CM042689.1 coordinate 368,191,108, forward strand.
GAGAAGAACACACATGCAATGACTCTAACTATGGTTCATGAAAAGAGCACATGCAATGACACTGTGGATCCATGTGTGGTCATGGGAAGAACACACATGCAATGACACTGGGTGGATCCATGTGTGGTCTGGGAAGAACACATGCAATGACACTGTGGATCCATGTGTGGTTCATGGGAAGAACACACATGCAATGACACTGTGGAGATGTGGTTCATGGGAAGAACACACATGCAATGACACTAGTGGATCCATGTGTGGTCTGTGGGAAGAACACACATGCAATGACACTGGTGGATCCATGTGTGGTCTGTGGGAAGAACACACATGAAATGACACTGGTGGATCCATGTGTGGTTCATGGGAAGAACACACATGCAATGACACTGGTGGATCCATGTGTGGTCTGTGGGAAGAACACACATGCAATGACACTGGTGATATGTGGTTTGTGAGAAGAACACACATGCAATGACTCTAGCTGTGGTTCATGAAAAGAGCACACATGCAATGACACTGGTGGATCCATGTGTGGTTCCTGGAAGAACACACATGCAATGACACTGGTGGATCCATGTGGTCTGTGGGAATAACACACTTGCAATCACACTGTGGATCCATGTGTGGTCTGTGGGAAGAACACACATGCAATGACACTGGTGATATGTGGTCTGTGAGAAGAACACACATGCAATGACATCAGGATCCATGTGTGGTTTTGGGAAGAACACACATGCAATGACACTGGTGTGATCCATGATATGGTTTGAGAAGAACACACATGCAATGACACTGGGATCCATGTGTGGTCTTGGGAAGAACACACATGCAATGACACTGGTGATATGTGGTCTGTGAGAAGAACACACATGCAATGACTCTAGTTGTGGTTCATGAAAAGAGCAGACATGCAATGACACTGGTGGATCCATGTGTGGTTCATGGGAAGAACACACATGCAATGACACTGGTGGTTCCATGGGAAGAACACACATCCAATGAAACTGGTGGATCCATGTGTGGTTCATGGGAAGAACACACATGCAATGACACTGTGGATCCATGTGGTCTATGAGAAGAACACATGCAATGACACTGGTGGGATCCATGTGGTCTGGGAAGAACACACATGCAATGACACTGTGGATCCATGTGTGGTCTGGGGAAGAACACATGCAATGACACCGTGTGGATCCATGTGTGGTTGTGAGAAGAACACACATGCAATGACACTGTGGATCCATGTGTGGTTTTGGGAAGAACACACATGCAATGACACTGTGATATGTGGTTTGTGAGAAGAACACACATGCAATGACTCTAGCTGTGGTTCATGAAAAGAGCGTATATGCAATGACACTGTGGATCCATGTGTGGTTCATGGGAAGAACACACATGCAATGACACTGGTGGATCCATGTGTGGTCTGTGAGAAGAACACACATGCAATGACATGTGGATCCATGTGTGGTTCATGGGAAGAACACACATGCAATGACACGGTGGATCCATGATATGGTTTGTGAGAAGAACACACATGCAATGACACTGTGGATCCATGTGTGTTCTGGGAAGAAGAACACACATGCAATGACACTGGTGTGGTTCATGATATGGTTTGTGAGAAGAACACACATGCAATGACACTGTGGATCCATGTGTGGTCTTTGGGAAGAACACATATGCAATGACACTGGATCCATGTGTGGTCTGTGAGAAGAACACACATCCAATGACTCTAGCTGTGGTTCATGAAAAGAGCAGACATGCAATGACACTAGTGGATCCATGTGTGGTTCATGGGAAGAACACACATGCAATGACACTGGTGGATCCATGTGTGCTCTCTGGGAAGAACACACATGCAATGACACTGTGGATCCATGTGTGGTCTGTGGAAGAACACATGCAATGACACTGTGGGATCCATGTGGTCTGGGAAGAACACACATGCAATGACACTGTGGATCCATGTGTGGTCTGTGGGAAGAACACACATGCAATGACACTGTGGATCCATGTGTGGTTTGTGAGAAGAACACACATGCAATGACACTGGTGGATCCATGTGTGGTCTTTGGGAAGAACACACATGCAATGACACTGGTGATATGCGGTCTGTGAGATGAACACACATCCAATGACTCTAGCTGTGGTTCATGGGAAGAACACACATGCAATGACACTGGTGGATCCATGTGTGGTTCATGGGAAGAACACACATGCAATGACACTGGTGGATCCATGTGTGGTTTGTGAGAAGAACACACATGCAATGACACTGGTGGATCCATGTGTGGTTCATGGGAAGAACACATATGCAATGACACTGGGTGTGGTTCATGATCTGGTTTGTGAGAAGAACACACATGCGATGACATCGGTGGATCCATGTGTGGTCTGGGAAGAACACACATGCAATGACACTGTGGTTCATGATATGGTTTGTGAGAAGAACACACATGCAATGACACTGGTGGATCCATGTGGTCTTTGGGAAGAACACACATGCAATGACACTGGATCCATGTGTGGTTCATGAGAAGAACACACATTCAATGACTCTAGTTGTGGTTCATGAAAAGAGCACATGCAATGACACAGGTGGATCCATGTGTGGTTCATGGGAAGAACACACATGCGATGACACTGGTGGATCCATGTGTGGTTCATGGGAAGAACACATATGCAATGACACTGTTGGATCCATGTGTGGTTCATGGGAAGAAGACACATGCAATGACACTGTGGATCCATGTGGTCTGTGAGAAGAACACATGCAATGACACTGTGGGATCCATGTGGTCTGTGAGAAGAACACACATGCAATGACACCGTGGATCCATGTGTGGTCTATGGGAAGAACACACATGCAATGACATCGGTGGATCCATGATGTGGTTTGTGAGAAGAACACACATGCAATGACACGGTGGATCCATGTGTGGTCTTTGGGAAGAACACACATGCAATGACACTGTGATATGTGGTCTGTGAGAAGAACACACATCCAATGACTCTAGTGGTTCATGAAAAGAGCATACATGCAATGACACTGTGGATCCATGTGTGGTTCATGGGAAGAACACACATGCAATGACACTGTGGATCCATGTGTGGTCAGAGAAGAACACACATGCAATGACACTGTGGATCCATGTGTGGTTCATGGGAAGAACACACATGCAATGACACTGGGTGTGGTTCATGATATGGTGTGAGAAGAACACACACATGCAATGACACTGGTGGATCCATGTGTGGTGACTGGGAAGAACACACATGCAATGACACTGGTGTGGTTCATGATATGGTTTGTGAGAAGAACACACATGCAATGACACTGTGGATCCATGTGTGGTCTTTGGGAAGAACACACATGCAATGACACTGTGGATCCATGTGTGGTTGTGAGAAGAACACACATCCAATGACTCTAGCTGTGGTTCATGAAAAGAGCGTATATGCAATGACACTGTGGATCCATGTGTGGTTCATGGGAAGAACACATGCAATGACACCGGTGGATCCATGTGGTTTGGGAAGAACACACATGCAATGACACTGGTGGATCCATGTGTGGTTCATGGGAAGAACACACATGCAATGACACTTGTGGATCCATGTGGTCTGTGAGAAGAACACATGCAATGACACTGTGGATCCATGTGGTCTGGGAAGAACACACATGCGATGACACTGGGTTGATCCATGTGTGGTTTGTGAGAAGAACACACATGCAATGACACCGGTGGATCCATGTGTGGTTTGTGAGAAGAACACACATGCAATGACACTGGTGGATCCATGTGTGGTCTTTGGGCAGAACAGACATGCAATGACACTGTGATATGGTTTGTGAGAAGAACACACATCCAATGACTCTAGCTGTGGTTCATGAAAAGAGCATACATGCAATGACACTGGTGTGGATCCATGTGTGGTTCATGGGAAGAACACGCATGCAATGACACTGGTGGATCCATGTGTGGTCTGTGAGAAGGACACACATGCAATGACACTGGTGTGGATCCATGTGTGGTTCATGGGAAGGACACACATGCAATGACACTCATGATATGGTTTGTGAGAAGAACACACATGCAATGACACTGTGGATCCATGTGTGGTCTGGAAGAACACACATGCAATGACACTGGGTGTGGTTCATGATATGGTTTGTGAGAAGAACACACATGCAATGACACTGTGGATCCATGTGTGGTCTTTGGGAAGAACACACATGCAATGACACTGGATCCATGTGGTCTGTGAGAAGAACACACATCCAATGACTCTAGCTGTGGTTCATGAAAAGAGCATACATGCAATGACACTGTGGATCCATGTGGTTCATGGGAAGAACACACATGCAATGACACTTGTGGATCCATGTTTGGTTTTTGAGAAGAACACACATGCAATGACACTGGTGGATCCATGTGGTTCATGGGAGAAGAACACATGCAATGACACGGTGAATCCATGTGTGCTCTGTGAGAAGAACACACATGCAATGACACTGGTGGATCCATGTGTGGTCTGTGGGAAGAACACACATGCAATGACACTGGTGGATCCATGTGTGGTTAATGAGAAGAACACACATGCAATGACACTGTGGATCCATGTGTGGTCTGGGAAGAACACACATGCAATGACACTGTGATCCATGTGGTCTGTGGGAAGAACACACATGCAATGACTCTAGCTGTGGTTCATGAAAGAACACACATGCAATGACACTGGTGGATCCATGTGGTTCATGGAAGAACACACATGCAATGACACTGTGTGGTTCATGAAAAGAACACACATGCAATGACATGGTGGATCCATGTGGTTCATGGGAAGAACACACATGCGATGACACTGTGTGGATCCATGTGTGGTCTGTGAGAAGAACACGCATGCAATGACACTGTGGATCCATGTGGTTCATGGAAGAACACACATGCAATGACACTGTGGTTCATGATATGGTCTGTGAGAAGAACACACATGCAATGACACTGGTGGATCCATGTGTGGTCTTTGGGAAGAACACACATGCAATGACACTGGTGTGGTTCATGATATGGTTTGTGAGAAGAACACACATGCAATGACACTGTGGATCCATGTGGTCTTTGGGAAGAACACACATGCAATGACACTGGATATGTGGTTCATGAGAAGAACACACATGCAATGACTCTAGCTGTGGTTCATGAAAAGAGCACATGCAATGACACTGTGGATCCATGTGTGGTTCATGGGAAGAACACACATGCAATGACACTGAGGATCCATGTGTCGTTCATGGGAAGAACACACATGCAATGACACTGGTGGATCCATGTGTGGTCTGTGGGAAGAACACACATGCAATGACACCGGTGGATCCATGTGTGGTCTGGGAGAAGAACACACATGCAATGACATCGTGGATCCATGTGGTCTATGGGAAGAACACACATGCAATGACACTGTGGATCCATGTGTGGTTTGTGAGAAGAACACACATGCAATGACACTGTGGATCCATGTGTGGTCTTTGGGAAGAACACACATGCAATGACACGGTGATATGTGGTCAGAGAAGAACACACATGCAATGACTCTAGCTGTGGTTCATGAAAAGAGCATACATGCAATGACACTGGTGGATCCATGTGTGGTTCCTGGAAGAACACACATGCAATGACACTGTGGATCCATGTGGTTTGTGTGAAGAACACACATGCAATGACACCGGTGGATCCATGTATGGTTTGTGGGAAGAACACAGATGCAATGACACTGGTGTGGTATGATATGGTTTGTGAGAAGAACACACATGCAATGACACTGTGGATCCATGTGTGGTCATGGGAAGAACACACATGCAATGACACTGGGTGTGATCCATGATATGGTTTGTGAGAAGAACACACATGCAATGACACTGGATCCATGTGTGGTCTTTGGAAGAACACACATGCAATGACACTGGATCCATGTGTGGTGTGTGAGAAGAACACACATGCAATGACTCTAGCTGTGGTTCATGAAAAGAGCACATGCAATGACACTGTGGATCCATGTGTGGTTCATGGGAAGAACACACATGCAATGACACACGTGGATCCATGTGTGGTTGTGAGAAGAACACACATGACACACATGCAATGACACTGGTGGATCCATGTGGTTCATGGGAAGAACACACATGCAATGACACTGTGGATCCATGTGTGGTTTGTGAGAAGAACACACATGCAATGACACCGGTGGATCCATGTGTGGTCTGGGAAGAACACACATGCAATGACACTGGGTGTGGATCCATGTATGGTTTGTGAGAAGAACACACATGCAATGACACTGTGGATCCATGTGTGGTCTTTGGAAGAACACACATGCAATGACACTGGATCCATGTGTGGTCTGTGAGAAGAACACACATCCAATGACTCTAGCTGTGGTTCATGAAAGAGCAGACATGCAATGACACTGTGGATCCATGTGGTTCATGGGAAGAACACATGCACTGACCCGGGTGGATCCATGTGTGGTTTGTGAGAAGAACACACATGCAATGACACTGGTGGATCCATGTGTGGTTCATGGGAAGAACACACATGCAATGACACCGGGTGAGGATCATGATATGGTTTGTGAGAAGAACACACATGCAATGACACTGTGGATCCATGTGGTCTGGGAAGAACACACATGCAATGACACTGGTGTGGTTCATGATATGGTTTGAGAAGAACACACATGCAATGACACTGGTGGATCCATGCGTGGTTCATGGAAGAACACACATGCAATGACACTGGATCCATGTGTGGTCTGTGAGAAGAACACACATCCAATGACTCTAGCTGTGGTTCATGAAAAGAACACATGCAATGACACTGTGGATCCATGTGTGGTTCATGGGAAGAACACACATGCAATGACACTGGTGGATCCATGTGGTCTGTGGGAAGAACACATGCAATGACATCGTGGATCCATGTGTGGTTCATGGGAAGAACACACATGCAATGACACTGTGGATCCATGTGTGGTTTAGAGAAGAACACACATGCAATGACACGTGGATCCATGTGTGGTCTGTGGGAAGAACACACATGCAATGACACTGGTGTGTGGTTCATGATATGTGGTTTGTGAGAAGAACACACATGCAATGACACTGTGGATCCATGTGTGGTCTTTTGGGAAGAACACACATGCAATGACACTGGATCCATGTGTGGTCTGTGAGAAGAACACACATCCAATGACTCTAGCTGTGGTTCATGAAAAGAGCACATGCAATGACACTGGTGGATCCATGTGTGGTTCATGGAAGAACACACATGCAATGACACTGGTGGATTGTGTGAAAAGACCACACATGCAATGACACTGGTGGATCCATGTGTGGTTCATGGGAAGAACACACATGCAATGACACTGGTGTGGTCATGATATGGTTTGTGAGAAGAACACACATGCAATGACATCGGTGGATCCATGTGTGGTCTTTGGGAAGAACACACATGCAATGACACTGGTGTGGTTCATGATATGGTTTGTGAGAAGAACACACATGCAATGACATGGTGGATCCATGTGTGGTCTTGGGAAGAACACACATGCAATGACACTGATCCATGTGTGGTCTGAGAAGAACACACATCCAATGACTCTAGCTGTGGTTCATGAAAAGAGCATACATGCAATGACACTGTGGATCCATGTGTGGTTCATGGGAAGAACACACATGCAATGACACTGGTGGATCCATGTGTGGTTTGTGAGAAGAACACACATGCAATGACACTGTGGATCCATGTGTGGTTCATGGGAAGAACACACATGCAATGACACTGTGGATCCATGTGTGGTCTGTGAGAAGAACACATGCAATGACACTGTGGATCCATGTGTGGTCTGTGGGAAGAACACACATGCAATGACACTGGGATCCATGTGTGGTCTGGGAAGAACACACATGCAATGACACTGTGGATCCATGTGTGGTTTGGAGAAGAACACACATGCAATGACATCGTGGATCCATGTGTGGTCTTTGGGAAGAACACATGCAATGACACTGGTGATATGTGTGGTTGAGAAGAACACACATCCAATGACTCTAGCTGTGGTTCATGAAAGAGCACACATGCAATGACACTGTGGATCCATGTGGTTCATGGAAGAACACACATGCAATGACACTGTGGATCCATGTGTGGTTGTGGGAAGAACACACATGCAATGACACTGTGGATCCATGTGTGGTTCATGGGAAGAACACACATGCAATGACACTGTGTGGTTCATGATATGGTTTGTGAGAAGAACACACATGCAATGACACTGTGGATCCATGTGTGGTCTTGGGAAGAACACATGCAATGACACCGGTGTGGTTCATGATATGGTTTGTGAGAAGAACACACATGCAATGACACTGTGGATCCATGTGTGGTCTTTGGGAAGAACACACATGCAATGACACTGGATCCATGTGTGGTCTGTGAGAAGAACAGACATGCAATGACACTAGTGGATCCATGTGGTTCTTGCGAAGAACACACATGCAATGACACTGGTGGATCCATGTGTGGTTCATGGAAGAACACACATGCAATGACATCGTGGATCCATGTGTGGTTCATGGGAAGAACACACATGCAATGACACTGTGGATCCATGTGTGGTCTGTGAGAAGAACACACATGCAATGACACTGTGGATCCATGTGGTTTGTGGGAAGAACACACATGCAATGACACCGTGGATCCATGTGTGGTCTGGGAAGAACACACATGCAATGACACTGGTGGATCCATGTGTGGTTTGTGAGAAGAACACACATGCAATGACACTGTGTGGATCTTTGGGAAGAACACACATGCAATGACACTGTGATCCATGTGGGTCATGAGAAGAACACACATCCAATGACTCTAGCTGTGGTTCATGAAAAGAGCATACATGCAATGACACTGTGGATCCATGTGTGGTCTATGGGAAGAACACATGCAATGATGACACTGTGGATCCATGTGTGGTCTGGGAAGAACACACATGCAATGACTCTGTGGATCCATGTGTGGTTCATGGAAGAACACACATGCAATGACTGTGTGGATCATGATGTTTGTGAGAAGAACACACATGCAATGACACTGTGGATCCATGTGTGGTCTTGGGAAGAACACACATGCAATGACACGGTGTGGTTCATGATATGGTTTGTGAGAAGAACACACATCCAATGACACTGTGGATCCATGTGTGGTTTTGGGAAGAACACACATGCAATGACACTGGATCCATGTGTGGTTCATGAGAAGAACACACATCCAATGACTCTAGCTGTGGTTCATGAAAGAGCGTACATGCAATGACACTGTGGATCCATGTGTGGTTCATGGGAAGAACACACATGCAATGACACTGGATCCATGTGTGGTTGTGAGAAGAACACACATGCAATGACACTGTGGATCCATGTGTGGTCTATGGAAGAACACATGCAATGACACTGTGGATCCATGTGGTCTGTGGGAAGAACACACATGAAATGACACTGGTGGATCCATGTGTGGTCTGTGGGAAGAACACACATGCAATGACACTGGGTGGATCCATGTGTGGTTTGTGAGAAGAACACACATGCAATGACACTGGTGGATCCATGTGTGGTTCTTGGGAAGAACACACATGCAATGACACTGGTGATATGTGGTCTGTGAGAAGAACACACATCCAATGACTCTAGCTGTGGTTCATGAAAAGAGCAGACATGCAATGACACTGTGGATCCATGTGTGGTTCATGGAAGAACACACATGCAATGACACTGGTGGATCCATGTGTGGTGTGGGAAGAACACACATGCAATGACACTGTGGATCCATGTGTGGTTCATGGGAAGAACACACATGCAATGACACTGGTGTGGTTCCTGATATGGTTTGTGAGAAGAACACACAAGCAATGACACTTGGATCCATGTGTGGTCTGTGAGAAGAACACATGCAATGACACTGTGGATCCATGTGGTTCATGGGAAGAACACACATGCAATGACACTGGTGGATCCATGTGTGGTTCATGGGAAGAACACACATGCAATGACCCTGCTGGATCCATGTGTGGACTGGGAGAAGAACACACATGCAATGACACTCGGTGGATCCATGTGTGTCGTGGGAAGAACACACATGCAATGACACTGGGTGGATCCATGTGTGGTTTGTGAGAAGAACACACATGCAATGACACTGGTGGATCCATGTGTGGTCATGGGAAGAACACACATGCAATGACACTGGTGTGGTTCATGATATGGTTTGTGAGAAGAACACACATGCAATGACACTGTGGATCCATGTGTGGTCTTGGAAGAACACACATGCAATGACACCGGTGTGGTTCATGATATGGTTTGTGAGAAGAACACACATGCAATGACACCGTGGATCCATGTGTGGTCTTGGGAAGAACACACATGCAATGACACTGGATCCATGTGTGGTCTGTGAGAAGAACACACATCCAATGACTCTAGCTGTGGTTCATGAAAAGAGCAGACATGCAATGACACTGGTGGATCCATGTGTGGTTCAGGAAGAACACACATGCAATGACACTGGGTGGATCCATGTGGTTTGGAGAAGAACACACATGCAATGACACGGGTGGATCCATGTGTGGTTCATGGGAAGAACACACATGCAATGACACTGGATCCATGTGTGGTCTGTGAGAAGAACACACATGCAATGACTGGGTGTGGTTCATGACATGGTTTGTGAGAAGAGCAGACATGCAATGACACTGGTGGATCCATGTGTGGTTCTTGGGAAGAACACACATGCAATGACACTGGATCCATGTGTGGTCTGTGAGAAGAACACACATCCAATGACTCTAGCTGTGGTTCATGAAAAGAGCATACATGCAATGACACTGGTGGATCCATGTGTGGTTCATGGGAAGAACACACATGCGATAACACTGGTGGATCCATGTGGTTTGGAGAAGAACACACATGCAATGACACGGTGGATCCATGTGTGGTTCATGGGAAGAACACACATGCAATGACACCGGTGGATCCATGTGGTTTTGGGAAGAACACACATGCAATGACACTAGGTGTGGTTCATGATATGGTTTGTGAGAAGAACACACATGCAATGACACTGGTGGATCCATGTGTGGTCTTTTGGAAGAACACACATGCAATGACACTGGGTGTGGTTCATGATATGGTTTGTGAGAAGAACAGACATGCAATGACACTGGTGGATCCTTATCTGGTTTGTTTAGAAGAACGCACATGCAATGACACTGGATCCATGTGTGGTCTGTGAGAAGAACACACATCCAATGACTCTAGCTGTGGTTCATGAAAAGAACAGACATGCAATGACACTGGTGGATCCTTATGTGTGGTTCATGAAAAGAACAGACATGAAATGACACTGGTGGATCCATATGTGGTTTGTCAGGAGAACACACATGCAATGACTCCGGTGGATCCATGTGTGGTTCATGGGAAGAACACACATGCAATGACACTGTGGATCTATGTGGTTCAGAAGAAGACACACATGCAATGACACCGTGGATCCATGTGTGGTCAGAGAAGAACACACATGCAATGACACCGTGGATCCATGTGTGGTTTGTGTGAAGATCACACATGCAATGACATCGGTGGATCCATGTGTGGTTTGTGAGAAGAACACACATGCAATGACACTAGTGGATCCATGTGTGGTCTTTGGGAAGAACACACATGCAATGACACCAGTGATATGTGGTCTGTGAGAAGAACACACATGCAATGACTCTAGCTGTGGTTCATGAAAAGAGCATACATGCAATGACACTGTGGATCCATGTGTGGTTCATGGGAAGAACACACATGCAATGACACTGTGGTCCATGTGTGGTCTGTGTGAAGAACACACATGCAATGACACTGGTGGATCCATGTGTGGTTCATGGAAATAACACACATGCAATGACACTGGTGTGGTTCATGATATGGTTTGTGAGAAGAACACACATGCAATGACACTGGTGGATCCATGTGTGGTCTGTGGGAAGAACACACATGCAATGACACTGGTGTGGTTCATGATATGGTTTGTGAGAAGAACCCACATGCAATGACACTGGTGGATCCATGTGTGGTCTGTGGGAAGAACACACATGCAATGACACTGGTGGATCCATGTGGTCTGTGAGAAGAACACACATCCATAGACTATAGATGTGGTTCATGAAAAGAGCACATGCAATGACACTGTGGATCCATGTGGTTCATGGGAAGAACACACATGCAATGACACCGGGTGGATCCATGTGTGGTTTGAGAAGAACACATGCAATGACACTGTGGATCCATGTGTGGTTCATGGGAAGAACACACATGCAATGACACTGGTGGATCCATGTGTGGTTTGTGAGAAGAACACACATGCAATGACACTGGTGGATCCATGTGTGGTCTGTGGGAAGAACACACATGCAATGACACCGGTGGATCCATGTGTGGTTTGTGAGAAGAACACACATGCAATGACACTGTGGATCCATGTGTGGTCTTTGGGAAGAACACACATGCAATGACACTGGTGGATCCATGTGGTCTGTGCGAAGAACACACATGCAAAGACACTGGATCCATGTGTGGTCTATGGAAGAACACACATGCAATGACACCGTGGATCCATGTGGTCTTTGGGAAGAACACACATGCAATGACACTGGTGGATCCATGTGTGGTTCATGGGAAGAACACACATGCAATGACACTGGTGGATCCATGTGTGGTCTGGGAAGAACACACATGCAATGACACCGGTGGATCCATGTGTGGTTTGTGAGAAGAACACACATGCAATGACATCGTGGATCCATGTGTGGTCTTGGGAAGAACACACATGCAATGACACTGTGATATGTGGTTTGTGAGAAGAACACACATGCAATGACTCTAGCTGTGGTTCATGGGAAGAACACACATGCAATGACACCGGTGGATCCATGTGTGGTTCATGATAAGAACAGACATGCAATGACACTGGTGGATCCATGTGTGGTGAGTGGGAAGAACACACATGCAATGACACTGGGTGTGGTTCATGATATGGTTTGTGAGAAGAACACACATGCAATGACACTGTGGATCCATGTGTGGTCTTTGGGAAGAACACACATGCAATGACACTGGATCCATGTGTGGTCTGTGAGAAGAACACACATCCAATGACTCTAGCTGTGGTTCATGAAAAGAGCATACATGCAATGACACTGGTGGATCCATGTGTGGTTCATGGGAAGAACACACATGCGATGACACTGGTGGATCCATGTGTGGTCTGGGAGAAGAACGGACATGCAATGACACTGGTGGATTCATGTGTGGTTAATGGGAAGAACACACATGCAATGACACTGGTGGATCCATGATATGGTTTGTGAGAAGAACACACATGCAATGACACTGGTGGATCCATGTGTGGTCTGTGGGAAGAACACACATGCAATGACACTAGGTGTGGTTCATGATATGGTTTGTGAGAAGAACACACATGCAATGACACTGGTGGATCCATGTGTGGTCTTTTGGAAGAACACACATGCAATGACACTGGGTGTGGTTCATGATATGGTTTGTGAGAAGAACACACATGCAATGACACTGGTGGATCCATGTGTGGTCTTTGGGAAGAACACACATGCAATGACACTGGATCCATGTGTGGTCTGTGAGAAAACACACATCCAATGACTAGCCGTGGTCCATGAAAAGAGCACATGCAATGACACTGTGGATCCATGTGTGGTTCATGGGAAGAACACACATGCAATGACACTGGTGGATCCATGTGTGGTTGAGAAGAACACACATGCAATGACACTGTGGATCCATGTGTGGTTCATGGAAGAACACACATGCAATGACACCGGTGGATACATGTGGTCTGTGAGAAGAACACATGCAATGACACCGTGTGGTTCATGATATGGTTTGTGAGAAGAACACACATGCAATGACACTGTGGATCCATGTGGTCTTTGGGAAGAACACACATGCAATGACACTGGCTCGATGTGTGGTTAGTGAGAAGAACACACATCCAATGACTCTCTCTGTGGTTCATGAAAAGAGCATACATGCAATGACACTGTGGATCCATGTGTGGTTCATGGGAAGAACACACATGCAATGACACCGGTGGATCCATGTGTGGTCTGGGGGAAGAACACACATGCAATGACACTGGTGGATCCATGGATGGTACATGGGAAGAACACCCATGCAATGACACTGGTGTGGCTCATGATATGGTTTGTGAGAAGAACACACATGCAATGACACTGGTGGATCCATGTGGTCTTTGGAAGAAGAACACATGCAATGACACTAGGTGTGGTTCATGATATGGTTTGTGAGAAGAACACACATGCAATGACACGGTGGATCCATGTGTGGTCTTTGAAGAACACACATGCAATGACACCGGGTGGTTCATGATATGTTTTTTGTTAATAACACACATGAAATGACACTTGTGGATCCATGTGTGGTCTTTGGGAAGAACACACATGCAATGACACTGGATCCATGTGTGGTCTGTGAGAAGAACACACATCCAATGACTCTAGTTGTGGTTCATGAAAAGAGCACACATGCAACGACACCGGTGGATCCATGTGTGGTCTGTGGGAAGAACACACATGCAATGACACTGGTGGATCCATGTGTGGTTCTTAGGAAGAAGACACATGCAATGACTCTAGTGGTTGATCCATGCGTGGTTTATGGGAAGAACACATGCAATGACACTGGTGGATCTATGTGTGGTCTGTGAGAAGAACACACATGCAATGACACTGGTGGATCCATGTGTGGTCTGTGAGAAGAACACACATGCAATGACACTGTGGATCCATGTGGTTCTGGAAGAAGAACACATGCAATGACATCGGTGGATCCATGTGTGATTTGTGAGAAGAACACACATGCAATGACACTGGTGGATCCATGTGTGGTCTTTGGGAAGAACACACATGCAATGACTCTAGTGGATCCAAGTGTTGTTCATGGGAAGAACACACATGCAATGACTCTAGCTGTGGTTAATGAAAAGAGCAGACATGCAATGACACTGTGGACCCATGTGTGGTTCATGGAAGAACACACATGCGATGACACTAGTGGATCCATGTGTGGTCTGTGGAGAAGAACACACATGCAATGACTGGTGGATCCATGTGTGGTTCATGGGAAGAACACACATGCAATGACTGGGTGTGGCTCATGATATGGTTTGTGAGAAGAACACACATGCAATGACATGGTGGATCCATGTGTGGTCTGGGAAGAACACACATGCAATGACACTGGGTGTGGTTCATGATATGGTTTGTGAGAAGAACACACATGCAATGACACTGTGGATCCATGTGTGTCTTTGGGAAGAACACACATGCAATGACACTGGATCCATGTGTGGTTCAGTGAGAAGAACACACATCCAATGACTCTAGCTGTGGTCCATGGAAAGAGCAGACATGCAATGACACTGGTGGATCCATGTGTGGTTCATGGGAAGAACACACATGCGATGACACTGGGTGGATCCATGTGTGGTTTGTGAGAAGAACACACATGCAATGACACCGGTGGATCCATGTGTGGTTCATGGGAAGAACACACATGCAATGACACATGTGATATGTGCTCGGTGATAAGAACACACATGCTATGACACGGTGGATCCATGTGTGGTTCGTGGGAAGAACACACATGCAATGACACTGATGGATCCATGTGTGGTCTGTGGGAAGAACACACATGCAATGACACTGGTGGATCCATGTGTGGTTTGTGAGAAGAACACACATGCAATGACACCGGTGGATCCATGTGTGGTCTTTGGGAAGAACACACATGCAATGACACTGGTGATATGTGGTCTGTGAGAAGAACACACATCCAATGACTCTAGCTATGGTTCATGAAAAGAGCAGACATGCAATGACACTGGTGGATCCATGTGTGGTTCATGGGAAGAACACACATGCAATGACACTGGTGGATCCATGTGTGGTATGTGGGAAGAACACACATGCAATGACACTGGTGGATCCATGTGTGGTTCATGGGAAGAACACACATGCAATGACACTGGGTGTGGTTCATGATATGGTTTGTGAGAAGAACACACATGCAATGACACTGGTGGATCCATGTGTGGTCTTTGGGAAGAACACACATGCAATGACACTGGATCCATGTGTGGTCTGTGATAAGAACACGCATCCTATGACTCTAGCTGTGGTTCATGAAAAGAGCATACATGCAATGACACTGGTGGATCCATGTGTGGTTCATGGGAAGAACACACATGCGATGACACTGGTGGATCCATGTGTGGTCTGGGAGAAGAACACACATGCAATGACTCCGGTGGATCCATGTGTGGTTCATGGGAAGAACACACATGCAATGACTCTGGCTGTGGCTCATGATATGGTTTGTGAGAAGAACACACATGCAATGACACTGGTGGATCCATGTGTGGTCTTTGGGAAGAACACACATGCAATGACACTAGGTGTGGTTCATGATATGGTTTGTGAGAAGAACACACATGCAATGACACTGGTGGATCCATGTGTGGTCTTTTGGAAGAACACACATGCAATGACACTGGGTGTGGTTCATGATATGGTTTGTGAGAAGAACACACATGCAATGACACTGGTGGATCCATGTGTGGTCTTTGGGAAGAACACACAAGCAATGACACTGGATCCATGTGTGGTCTGTGAGAAAACACACATCCAATGACTAGCCGTGGTCCATGAAAAGAGCAGACATGCAATGACACTGGTGGATCCATGTGTGGTTCATGGGAAGAACACACATGCGATGACACTGGGTGGATCCATGTGTGGTTTGTGAGAAGAACACACATGCGATGACTCCGGTGGATCCATGTGTGGTTCATGGGAAGAACACACATGCAATGACACTGGTGGATACATGTGTGGTCTGTGAGAAGAGCAGACATGCAACGACACTGGGTGTGGTTCATGATATGGTTTGTGAGAAGAACACACATGCAATGACACTGGTGGATCCATTAGTGGTCTTTGGGAAGAACACACATGCAATGACACTGGATCCATGTGTGGTCTGTGAGAAGAACACACATCCAATGACTCTAGCTGTGGTTCATGAAAAGAGCATACATGCAATGACACTGGTGGATCCATGTGTGGTTCATGGGAAGAACACACATGCGATGACACTGGTGGATCCATGTGTGGTCTGGGAGAAGAACACACATGCAATGACTCCGGTGGATCCATGTGTGGTTCATGGGAAGAACACACATGCAATGACTCTGGCTGTGGCTCATGATATGGTTTGTGAGAAGAACACACATGCAATGACACTGGTGGATCCATGTGTGGTCTTTGGGAAGAACACACATGCAATGACACTAGGTGTGGTTCATGATATGGTTTGTGAGAAGAACACACATGCAATGACACTGGTGGATCCATGTGTGGTCTTTTGGAAGAACACACATGCAATGACACTGGGTGTGGTTCATGATATGGTTTGTGAGAAGAACACACATGCAATGACACTGGTGGATCCATGTGTGGTATTTGGGAAGAACACACATGCAATGACACTGGATCCATGTGTGGTCTGTGATAAGAACACGCATCCTATGACTCTAGCTGTGGTTCATGAAAAGAGAGCATGCAATGACACTGTGGATCCATGTGTGGTTCATGGGAAGAACACACATGCAATGACACTGGGTGGATTCATGTGGGTCTGGGAAGAACACACATGCAATGACACCGGTGGATCCATGTGTGGTTCATGGGAAGAACACACATGCAATGACACTGTGGATCTATGTGGTCTGTGAGAAGAGCACATGCAATGACACTGGATCCATGTGTGGTCTGTGGAAGAACACACATGCAATGACACCGTGGATCCATGTGTGGTCATGAAGAGCAGACATGCAACGACATCGGTGGATCCATGTGTGATTTGTGAGAAGAACACACATGCAATGACACTGGTGGATCCATGTGTGGTCTTTGGGAAGAACACACATGCAATGACACTGGTGATATGTGGTCTATGAGAAGAACACACATCCAATGACTCTAGCTGTGGTTCATGAAAAGAGCATACATGCAATGACACTGGTGGACCCATGTGTGGTTCATGGGAAGAACACACATGCGATGACACTAGTGGACCCATGTGTGGTCTGGGAGAAGAACACACATGCAATGACTCCGGTGGATCCATGTGTGGTTCATGGGAAGAACACACATGCAATGACTCTGGGTGTGGCTCATGATATGGTTTGTGAGAAGAACACACATGCAATGACACTGGTGGATCCATGTGTGGTCTTTGGGAAGAACACACATGCAATGACACTGGGCGTGGTTCATGATATGGTTTGTGAGAAGAACACACATGCAATGACACTGGTGGATCCATGTGTGGTCTTTGGGAAGAATACACATGCAATGACACTGGATCGATGTGTGGTCTGTGAGAAGAACACACATCCAATGACTCTAGATGTGGTTCATGAAAAGAGCAGACATGCAATGACACTGGTGGATCCATGTGTGGTTCATGGGAAGAACACACATGCGACGACACTGGGTGGATCCATGTGTGGTTTGTGAGAAGAACACACATGCGATGACACCGGTGGATCCATGTGTGGTTCATGGGAAGAACACACATGCAATGACACTGGTGGATCCATCTATGGTCTGTGAGAAGAGCAGACATGCAACGACAACGGTGGATCCATGTGTGGTCCGTGGGAAGAACACACATGCAATGACACCGGTGGATCCATGTGTGGTCTGTGGGAAGAGTACACATGCAACGACGCCGGTAGATCCATGTGTGGTTTGTGAGAAGAACACACATGCAATGACACTGGTGGATCCATGTGTGGTCTTTGGGAAGAACACACATGCAATGACAGTGGTGATATGTGGTCTGTGAGAAGAACACACATGCGATGACTCTGGATATGGTTCATGGGAAGAACACACATGGAAGGACACTGGTGGATCCATGTGTGGTCTTTAGAAAGAACACACATGCAACGACACCGGTGGATCCATGTGTGGTCAGTTGGAAGAACACACATGCAATGACACCGGTGGATCCATGTGTGGTCGGTGCGAAGAGCAGACATGCAACGACATCGGTGGATCCATGTGTGATTTGTGAGAAGAACACACATGCAATGACACTGGTGGATCCATGTGTGGTCTTTGGGAAGAACACACATGCAATGACACTGGTGATATGTGGTCTATGAGAAGAACACACATCCAATGACTCTAGCTGTGGTTCATGAAAAGAGCAGACATGCAATGACACTGGTGGATCCATGTGTGGTTCATGGGAAGAACACACATGCAATGACACCGGTGGATCCATGTGTGGTATGTGGGAAGAACACACATGCAATGACACTGGTGGATCCATGTGTGGTTCATGGGAAGAACACACATGCAATGACACTGGTGTGGTTCATGAGATGGTTTGTGAGAAAACACACATGCAATGACACTGGTGGATCCATGTGTGGTCTTTGGGAAGAACACACATGCAATGACACTGGGCGTGGTTCATGATATGGTTTGTGAGAAGAACACACATGCAATGACACTGGTGGATCCATGTGTGGTCTTTGGGAAGAATACACATGCAATGACCCTGGATCGATGTGTGGTCTGTGAGAAGAACACACATCCAATGACTCTAGATGTGGTTCATGAAAAGAGCAGACATGCAATGACACTGGTGGATCCATGTGTGGTTCATGGGAAGAACACACATGCAATGACACTGGTGGATCCATGTGTGGTCTGTGAGAGGAACACACATGCAATGACACAGGCTGTGGTTCATGAGAAGAACACACATGCAATGACACTGGTGTGGATCATGATATGGTTTGTGAGAAGACCACACATGCAAGGACACCGGTGGATCCATGTGTGGTCTTTGGGAAGAACACATGCAATGACACTGGTGTGGTTCATGATATGGTTTGTGAGGAGAACACACATTCAATTTCACCGGGTGGATCCATGTGTGGTCTGTGGGAAGAACACACATGCAATGACACTGGTGGATCCATGTGTGGTCTGTGAGAAGAACACACATCCAATGACTCTAGCTATGGTTCATGAAAAGAGCAGACATGCAATGACACTGGTGGATCCATGTGTGGTTCATGGGAAGAACACACATGCGATGACACTGGGTGGATCCATGTGTGGTTTGTGAGAAGAACACACATGCGATGACACCGGTGGATCCATGTGTGGTTCATGGGAAGAACACACATGCAATGACACTGGTGGATCCATGGTGGATCCATGTGTGGTTCATGGGAAGAACACACATGCAATGACTCTGGCTGTGGCTCATGATATGGTTTGTGAGAAGAACACACATGCAATGACACTGGTGGATCCATGTGTGGTCTTTGGGAAGAACACACATGCAATGACAGTGGTGATATGTGGTCTATGAGAAGAACACACATCCAATGACTCTAGCTGTGGTTCATGAAAAGAGCAGACATGCAATGACACTGGTGGATCCATGTGTGGTTCATGGGAAGAACAAACATGCAATGACACTGGTGGATCTATGTGTGGTATGTGGGAAGAGCAGACATGTGATGACACTGGTGGATCCATGTGTGGTTCATGGGAAGAACACACATGCAATGACACTGGGTGTGGTTCATGATATGGTCTGTGAAAAGAACACACATGCAATGACACTGGTGGATCCATGTGTGGTCTGTGAGAAGAACACACATGCAACGACACTAGGTGTGGTTCATGATATTGTTTGTGAGAAGAACACACATGCAATGACACTGGTGGATCCATGTGTGGTCTTTGGGAAGAACACACATGCAATGACACTGGATCCATGTGTGGTCTGTGATAAGAACACGCATCCTATGACTCTAGCTGTGGTTCATGAAAAGAGCATACATGCAATGACACTGGTGGATCCATGTGTGGTTCATGGGAAGAACACACATGCGATGACACTGGTGGATCCATGTGTGGTCTGGGAGAAGAACAGACATGCAATGACTCCGGTGGATCCATGTGTGGTTCATGGGAAGAACACACATGCAATGATTCTGGGTGTGGCTCGTGATATGGTTTGTGAGAAGAACACACATGCAATGACACGGGTGGATCCATGTGTGGTCTTTGGGAAGAACACACATGCAATGACACTGGGTGTGATTCATGATATGGTTTGTGAGAAGAACACACATGCAATGACACTGGTGGATCCATGTGTGGTCTTTGGGAAGAACACACATGCAATGACACTAGATCCATGTGTGGTCTATGAGAAAACACACATCCAATGACTCTAGCTGTGGTTCATGAAAAGAGCAGACATGCAATGACACTGGTGGATCCATGTGTGGTTCATGGGAAGAACACACATGCGATAACTCTGGGTTGATCCATGTGTGGTTTGTGAGAAGAACACACATGCGATGACACCGGTGGATCCATGTGTGGTTCATGGGAAGAACACACATGCAATGACACTGGTGGATCCATCTGTGGTCTATGAGAAGAGCAGACATGCAACGACACCGGTGGATCCATGTGTGGTCCGTGGAAAGAACACACATGCAATGACACCGGTGGATCCATGTGCGGTCTGTGGGAAGAGCACACATGCAATGACGCCGGTGGATCCATGTGTGGTTTGTGAGAAGAACACACATGCAATGACACTGGTGGATCCATGTGTGGTCTTTGGGAAGAACACACATGCAATGACAATGGTGATATGTGGTCTATGAGAAGAACACAAATCCAATGACTCTAGCTGTGGTTCATGAAAAGAGCAGACATGCAATGACACTGGTGGATCCATGTGTGGTTCATGGGAAGAACAAACATGCAATGACACTGGTGGATCTATGTGTGGTATGTGGGAAGAGCAGACATGTGATGACACTGGTGGATCCA
This sequence comes from Avena insularis, assembly GCA_023614405.1. NCBI lineage: Eukaryota > Viridiplantae > Streptophyta > Magnoliopsida > Poales > Poaceae > Avena > Avena insularis. The sequence goes on from CM042689.1 coordinate 368,213,215, forward strand.
TGTGTGGTTCATGGGAAGAACACACATGCAATGACACTGGGTGTGGTTCATGATATGGTCTGTGAAAAGAACACACATGCAATGACACTGGTGGATCCATGTGTGGTCTGTGAGAAGGACACACATGCAACGACACTAGGTGTGGTTCATGATATGGTTTGTGAGAAGAACACACATGCAATGACACTGGTGGATCCATGTGTGGTCTTTGGGAAGAACACACATGCAATGACACTGGATCCATGTGTGTCTGCAGGATAAGAACACATCCTATGACTCTAGCTGTGGTTCATGAAAAGAGCATACATGCAATGACACTGGTGGATCCATGTGTGGTTCATGGGAAGAACACACATGCGATGACACTGGTGGATCCATGTGTGGTCTGGGAGAAGAACAGACATGCAATGACTCCGGTGGATCCATGTGTGGTTCATGGGAAGAACACACATGCAATGACTCTGGGTGTGGCTGGTGATATGGTTTGTGAGAAGAAGACACATGCAATGACACGGGTGGATCCATGTGTGGTCTTTGGGAAGAACACACATGCAATGACACTGGGTGTGGTTCATGATATGGTTTGTGAGAAGAACACACATGCAATGACACTGGTGGATCCATGTGTGGTCTTTGGGAAGAACACACATGCAATGACACTGGATCCATGTGTGGTCTGTGAGAAAACACACATCCAATGACTCTAGCTATGGTTCATGAAAAGAGCAGACATGCAATGACACTGGTGGATCCATGTGTGGTTCATGGGAAGAACACACATGCGATAACTCTGGGTGGATCCATGTGTGGTTTGTGAGAAGAACACACATGCGATGACACCGGTGGATCCATGTGTGGTTCATGGGAAGAACACACATGCAATGACACTGGTGGATCCATGTGTGGTCTGTGAGAAGAGCAGACATGCAACGACACCGGTGGATCCATGTGTGGTCTGTGGGAAGAACACAAATGCAATGACACCGGTGGATCCATGTGTGGTCTATGGGAAGAGCACACATGCAGCGACATCGGTGGATCCATGTGTGGTTTGTGAGAAGAACACACATGCAATGACACTGGTGGATCCATGTGTGGTCTTTGGGAAGAACACACATGCAATGACACTGGTGATATGTGGTCTGTGAGAAGAACACACATCCAATGACTCTAGCTGTGGTTCATGAAAAGAGCAGACATGCAATGACACTGGTGGATTCATGTGTGGTTCATGGGAAGAACACACATGCAATGACACTGGTGGATCCATGTGTGGTATGTGGGAAGAGCAGACATGCGATGACACTGGTGGATCCATGTGTGGTTCATGGGAAGAACACACATGCAATGACTCTGGGTGTGGTTCATGATATGGTCCTTGAGAAGAACACACATGTAATGACACTGGTGGATCCATGTATGGTCTGTGAGAAGAGCAGACATGCAACGACACTGGGTGTGGTTCATGATATGGTTTGTGAGAAGAACACACATGCAATGACACTGGTGGATCCATATGTGGTCTTTGGGAAGAACACACATGCAATGACACTGGTTCCATGTGTGGTCTGTAAGAAGAACACACATCCAATGACTCTAGCTGTGGTTCATGAAAAGAGCAGACATGCAATGACACTGGTGGATCCATGTGTGGTTCATGGGAAGAACACACATGCAATGACACTGGTGGATCTATGTGTGGTATGTGGGAAGAGCAGACATGCGATGACACTGGTGGATCCATGTGTGGTCTGTGGGAAGAGCACACATGCAACGACGCCGGTGGATCCATGTGTGGTTTGTGAGAACAACACACATGCAATGACACTGGTGGATCCATGTGTGGTCTTTGGGAAGAACACACATGCAATGACAGTGGTGATATGTGGTCTATGAGAAGAACACACATCCAATGACTCTAGTTGTGGTTCATGAAAAGAGCAGACATGCAATGACACTGGTGGATCCATGTGTGGTTCATGGGAAGAACACACATGCAATGACACTGGTGGATCTATGTGTGGTATGTGGGAAGAGCATACATGCGATGACACTGGTGGATCCATGTGTGGTTCATGGGAAGAACACACATGCAATGACACTGGGTGTGGTTCATGATATGGTCTGTGAAAAGAACACACATGCAATGACACTGGTGGATCCATGTGTGGTCTGTGAGAAGAACACACATGCAATGACACTGGGTGTGGTTCATGATATGGTTTGTGAGAAGAACACACATGGAATGACACTGGTGGATCCATGTGTGGTCTTTGGGAAGAACACACATGCAATGACACTGGATCCATGTGAGGTCTGTGATAAGAACTCGCATCCTATGACTCTAGCTGTGGTACATGAAAAGAGCATACATGCAATGACACTGGTGGATCCATGTGTGGTTCATGGGAAGAACACACATGTGATGACACTGGTGGATCCATGTGTTGTCTGGGAGAAGAACAGACATGCAATGACTCTGGTGGATCCATGTGTGGTTCATGGGAAGAACACACTGACGAGGTTTAATCCCGTCAATGCCCATTGTTATGGACTTGGGTTTTGGAGAAGATGGGGATGCTGGAGGTCGTGGCACGGTTAACAGACAAGCAACCAGGGGACACGAGATTTACCCAGGTTCAGGCCCCCGGAGGGAAAACCCTACTCACGCATACGCTCTTTGATTACGGGCGAATCGAAGATTACAAGGTCAGATTCGATCTGGCGTGGAGGTGTGTCTACATTGTGTGTAATCGTCGTCCCCTCGTTGGACCCTCTAGCCTTTATATATGAGGAGGCTAGGTCTCGGTGCCAATGATTAGGTTACAAGTTGTATTCAAACTCTAGTCTTGCTCTCCAAGGATCCGGCGTCATGGGCCTGGGCCACCGAAAATCTTCATGGGCGGTATATACGCCGTGGGCCTTCCTTGGGCTGGACCAGGTATCTTTGAGTTACGTGCCGTAGGGTATAACCATGTCGATAGCCCCAGTGTTGGTCGAATCGTAGATTGGTGAGGACTCTTCAATCCTTCTTGTAGCTCTGTCTTTCAAGAGAATGTGTAGGGATTGTTGATGCGTGTGCGACTCTCCCGACGGATCGAGGTCGATTAACCATCTTAGGACAAAACAACACGATCTTCTTGAGTTCGAGTCCCTCAACTCAGCTGGAACATATCTTGGCGTAATTCAACTCAGGCGCAGAGGACTTACGAGTGGAATTCGGTGATTTTAATTGGTGTACCCAGCGTCATCGGGATTTTTCATCACGCCTGTTGGCATGGATTTATACTAGCAGAGCGCAGTCGTGTGCGTTGCCAGGCCATCAGATGATATCTGTAGCATCCGAATGTTTATCACCGCGGAGGTGTTTCGGGTGGCCAAGGAGGTCGCTGCTCACTTAGCGTTAATTAGGGCAGAGTTGCCGAAAAAAGTTTGTATGCTGATCCGAAGGATCGTGATCGAAGAGTTCATAGGGTCTTGCGACCAGCGTATCCTATGGAAGTAGCCCAAGTGTACATTGAGTCGTAGACTCAAACGGAGACTTTTAGTTCAAGCATTGTTTCAATCATTAAGCCCGAAGGACTCGAAAATTTTCGGATACGTGAATCCATCCTCCCTATGGGAGTAGCCCCCGAGTCCGTAGTGGAGTCGTAGACTCGACGTAGGACTCGAAGATCTTGTGTGTCTTGCGACCGCGCTCCGGTTTGGAGTAGCTCCCAAGTGTCTGGTGGAGTCGTGGGCCGGGCGAGACTTAGTCCGGTATCGTCTAGTTGTAGTAGGAAATCTGTGGGCGTGCAGCTGAGGAAGTACATCGGGTCGCGACCAAGCATCTGATAGGAGTAGCCCCAAGTATTTAGTCGAATCGTAGATTCGGTGAGTACACAGATCTGGAGCGAAGTGGTGCTAGTATAGCTTTTGATGATGTCGATCTTGACGATCGATGACCTCAGCGTCGCTACGCCAGTGACTTGATCGGTCGAAAGAGTGGGTCCCACTTCGACTTTGAATTGACCGGTCACGCGGGCGTGAGATGATTCTGGCGTCTCCTCGATTTCCAGCGTAGTGGACGGCGTGGTAACGACGGTTCGTTTTGGTCGGCTGCGTGTGCGGCCAGATCTACCATTGTCGTTAGGTCTTCTCGATGGACGGCCGTGCGTCGTCTTATTTGTTATAATCCGTGGTGAAATCGTGGTTTATTTTCACCGCACCAGTTCTTGTGTTTTACTGCTCCCTCGTTCTTGAGCTGTTCTTGCTGCGCCAGAGAGTTTTCTCCACATTGCCCTTGTCTTCGTCGTTGGCAACGCCACCACCGCCGTAGCGCCATGGGGAAGAAGAAGTCCTCATCTGCAGTTGGGACCAGCGCTGCCGGAGGCAAGAAGGGCGCCGCCACTGCTCGCGTCACCGATGGTGGTGGCGCGATCGAAAGCGGAGGCGATCTCCATAAGCTGTGGCGAGCGATCCTCGCGGATGCGACCGTGAGACTCCGGCAATGGTAATCCCGTCCCCCTCTGGGTATTGGGTTATGTTTGTTGCCTTCATGATTTGCGGGTTTTCTTTTCCGGTCCATGACTTCCTTCGTGGACTGCTCTTTTTCTATGGGGTTCAACTCCATCATCTCTCTCCCAACTCCCTTCTCCACATTGCATGTTTTATCACGCTTTGCGAGTGTTGGCTTGGCATTGAGCCGCACTTTGGCCTCTTCCGGAAGCTGTATTCCGTGAAGAGGCAGTCTGGTTCGGATGGTGTGTATCCCATTGGGGGTTTCATCATCTCCCTCAGTCCCAATGTGCAATTCTTTTCCTTTTCCATGTCCGAATTTGTCTAGTACTGGCGGAGGAAATGGTTTTACATCCGTGACTCCATCTTGCTGGGCAAGATTTTGGTCTCGTTCCTTTTGACCCCTCCCAGTTGATTGAGAAGAAAAGATCCTGGAAAAACCAAATCTTGGATGGTGAGGTGGCGGAGGTAGAGGCCCTGTATCGTCGGGTGGAGGAGCTCCAATTGATTCCTGAGAAGGAGGTGAACGGTGTCGACATCATCCGGACGTTTCTTGAGCGTCGGGTGCAGCCTCTTGGGCGAGGTGCACTGATGTTCCTTTACTCTGGCGCCGTGATTGACGAGGGTTTGGTGATAAGATCTCGAGGTGGAACTTGACAAGGATCTTGGCGCTGTTGAAGTTCAAGGTCGATGAAAAATCCGGGAAGTCGGCTCCTCCGTTTTCTTCAGTGTTGGACGTGCCAAAGGTGTAGATTTGCGCACGTAGTGCTTCCCTTTTTTGTTTGGGTGTTTATTTATGTCCTTTGTTTGCTAACAAAGTTCTTTTTCCGTTTGTAGATCTTCAAAGTGCCAGGCATGGCACCACCGTTGCCTGAAAGGTATCCAAATGCCCCGGATAATGAAGTGGTGGACTCCGTGTCCGAGCTGCCGTCAGTGCGATCCCCAGCGGAGGATGCTGATGAGTCGAGTGAGGACCATACGCGCGAGAGATCACGGAGCTCGAGCGAGTCTTCGGATGCTTCAACTCCTCCGACTCCCAGGAATCCTCTAGGTCTTCAGCGTCATGATGATGGTCATGGAGGTTCTTCCTCTCCCCTTCCTGCCATTCCTGTGCGGGTTGTTGCACCGCATCCGCCAGCAAAGCGGAAGAAGGAAGAGAAGAAGGAGGAGAAGAGAGAGGAGAAGAGGGCCCGAAAGGCTTCTCCTATATTCGACCTGAGCGCGCTGGGCTCGTAAGTGTTCTTGTTGCCCCTGTTATTTTTGCGCCTGTGTTGATTGATTCGTATGCAGGCAATCCTCCGACGGCTCTAGTGATGGGCCTTGAGATGGGGGAGTCGAACATTGCGTCGCCTCCTCCTCAGACGGTGGCGACTTCGGGTGGCGCTGCTCCAGATCCTCCTGTGCAGGAGAGGCTGGTGGTTGCGCCTCAGAATTTTGCAGGCGGGCCTACGGGTTCGCCTTCGGAGCACGTAAGTTTTTCTGCTTGATGGGGGAGCCCCCGAGTGTCTTCGTATGCTGATGTTGTTTATGCTTCTTTGTGTTGGGCGTTGCCCCCAAGTCCTTCTCTTACTATTATTGCCTGTTGCTGCAGCCTTTTGTCCAAGAGGCCAAGCGGCTGGTGGAGGAGCTTGTGTTGGGCTTAAATCGGCAGCTTCAAGGTATTCGCCCGCCTTTGTAGTACTCATCTTGCTATATCTTGGTCCTGTTTGTTGACACTTGCTTGTTGTAAATGAGAGGATCATATGACTCTCTCCGTGAGGTCGATGCTCAAGAAGAGCCTTAGCCACCGGAGCGAAGGACTTCTTTGCTGAGGAAAGCGCCTTGAGCTGGAGTAGCGAAGGCAGAGCGAAAGAGCATCTGCAGGAAGCCGCAGATCGTGAGAGCGATTGGCGTTAAACTGCTTTCGTGAAAAGGGGGTGGCGAAGAAGCTCATGGCTCCTGCCAAGGCTATTTCGGGTGAGCGTTTAGCTTTTGTACTTTCTCTTTTTTCTGCGGATCGTCTTCTATGTTGCCTTTCTTCATGTTGTCTTCTTTTTGTCTCAGATGCCGCAGGCATCGAGTTCGATCGCGGTGCTTTCTGGAGCAGGAGTGCTCTAGATGATGCGCTGTAGCGGTCGAAGACCGCTGCAGCACCGTCGTCAACTCCCTTGTCAAGGCGAAAGAGGTCCTTGGTCGCTTCTACCAGGAGCTCTTCCCGAAGGGCGCAACCCTGGAAGATTTGGATGCCCTGGCAGAGGCTCTGTCAGCCGAAGCGCCTACGGCACAAGCGCAGCGAAAGGGCATCGGCGCGTCCGTCGTGGCGATGGCCATGGCGGCCGGGGCGGAGCTGGATCTGCCTAGATTACTTTCGGATACCGACTGCAGATGGATCCGAGGTAGCCTTCGCCTACTCCGCCGCTGCAGGCGATATGGGCCCAAGCTCATTGACTTGTCAGTTCGATGCCGCTGGCAAGCGAGGCCAAAGCTAGGCGCCCGCTCTCGAGACTCGGTGTCCTCCTTTAGGCATAGGAGATGTAGGGTAGTATGTAGTTTACTTTTTTGTAAATATCTTTGTAGCACCATACTTGTGCCACTGGCCTTATTTTAATGAATTCCTCGAGTTGAGCTTTTCCCTTGGCTGAATGTTCTGTGCTTTCTTTTTCCGCTGCTATAGGTTCCTTGGTCTTGACCAGTTGACACGTCATCCGAAAGGCCCTTGCGAGCATCATTGGGTGATTCTCGCTCGCGTTTCTCGAGATCGCGTCTTGCACTTGGAGAGAAGATTTGCTTGGGTTGCGCGGTCACGCTTGATGTTTGGAAGTCCAAAGCAGATCGTAGTGCAGCGAGAGGAGTACTTGATGGCGAGCTGGGTCGGCTGTCCGAGCAGCTGCAATGTAAGTTGATCCGTCTTTCGGTTTAGCTCGATCCTTGGGTGAGCTTGCTGGCCTTACTCTTGTTACATGCTGTTGTCGCAGTGCGAATCTTGCTCGAGGAAGAAAGGGCGCATTGCTGTTCGAGTCAATTGCTTGACTCAACAGGACATGGAAGCCGGCTTCTTCCGGATGGATCGCGATCAGCATAGTTCTGGCGACGGTGCAGGATCATGTCTACCAGGTTCGCAGGTGCTCCGCCAGTGCGAACATCGCTTTCGGTCTTTGCACGTCATGTTTCCGTTGGATGCCATGCCGCGACCCTTGCGGGTCTTCGGCGAAGTTTGAGTGCCGGCAATGTCAAGGAGCTGGTGCGGCAGCTCATCGCCAGGTGAAGGCTGCCTTGTCTCTTGTGAGGGTGCACCGCCGGATGTAGATTTGGCTTTGTGGCGATGGCCACCTCCTCGACCAGATGGTGGCAGTGGAATATGCGTCCGATTCTGGCATTTTGTAAGCGATATGCGAACAGATTGTAGATTTGTTTGAGCAAGCGTGCTCAAAGTTATTCTTGAGAATAGGTAGTACACGAAAATAAGCAGATAGATGTAAAATTTGTGTATTAAGCTTGGCGTGTATGTTCCCTTTGTTTTAAAGGTTTGCTTGTTAGCGAGCCGCGATGCTTTGATTTAATGCGTGCCCTTTTCGTTAGCCGCGTGGTCATTACTCGGTGTACACGTGTTGTCTCAGTTGATGAAATCGTGAGGTGGGGAGCCCCAGCGTTTGTCTCGGTCGATGAAATCGTGAGGTGAGCCGAGCCTCTTACGCGTTTTGTAGTATATAGTAGATATGGCAGAAATAGTGAATCGAAGGTTTGGGGAAGTGAGTCACTTAGCTTTATTTGCATCGTAATGGAGGAGGTACATGGTTGGGTTGAGTAGCCTTGGCGTAAGCCTTATTGAAAGTAAAAGGGGGGTACATTGCCCATTGTTATGGGTAGAATCATCGCAGGTGCGAGACGTTCCATGGGTTGGAGTATGCGGCTCCAGACTCCACGTGCTTGAGGCGATAGGCGCCACCTGGTATGACTTCGGTGATGGCATAGGTCCTTCCATGGTGACTCGAGTTTATTCGGTCGCTTTTGCTTGAGTCGCAAGACGAGGTCTCCTTCGACGAGGACCTGGCGCAACCGCTGTGATAGTTGCGAGACTTTGTCGGGTACACCGCGGATCTAGTCGCTGCTATATCCCGTGCCGTCGAGTGTGTCCACGGCATCTTGAGTGCAGCCGTGGATTCGCTGTAAGCGACGACTCGTGGAGCTTGGTGGCGCACTTCGGTGGTAGCACCTCAGCTCGTGCGCACCATGAAGAACGGTGTGTAGCGGTGGAGCTGTTTGGCGTGGTAAGCTCCATAAGACGGACGGTAGCTCTTTCGCCCGATTTCAGCTTTGTGCTCGAGTGAGCTCATGAGGCGCTTCTTGATGCGGCGCCCGATTAGGCCGTTGGCCTTTTCCACTTGCCGTTGGTTTGCAGGTGCCACTAAGGCATACGTGATATTGATCCCGAGGCCTTCGCAGAAGTCCCCGAATTCTTGAGATGAAGTTCGATCCGTTGTCGGTGATGATGCTGTCGCGACGCCAAACACGTAGACAATGGATTGAAGAATTTGATGGCGGTTTTGCCTTTCGGTTGGTGACCGGCATGGCTTCGATCCACTTGGTGAATTTGTCGAACGCGACTAGGAGGAAGACGGTCCTCCTTCGAGATTTTGGCAGTTTGCGATCATGTCAAGGCCCATTGGGCGAAAGGCCAGGCTATGGGTATGGGTCAAGTTCGGACCTGCGCAAGGGGTTTATCGGTGAACTGCTGGCACCGTTGCATCTTCGGACGATGTCCTTTGGCGTCGCCATGGCCGCTGGTCATCAGAATCTCGCCGCAGCTTTGGCTTAGGAGGCGGCAACGCATGGTGGCCGCAGATGCCCTCGTGGATATCTTGGAGTATGGCCTGCCGCCATGGATGGTGACTCATCGCTGTAGTACGCCCGTAATGCTGCGTTTGTACAGCTCGCCGTTGATGATGGTGAAGGCTTTCGACCCGGGATCTGTCGGGCATCCGCTTCTGCCGTCTTCGCAATTCTCCATTTATCGTGAATCGGAGGTATGGACGGTCCAAGTTTCTTCGACTACCATGACCTGCATCAGGTTGACCATGGCAACTTCGGTATCCAACTTTTCGGTCCTTCGTGACCTTCCGGGTAGCGGCGTAGCCCAGCGTTCTGCTTCTTCGGTGATCCCTTGGGAATTTCCGCTGATGGATGGCACGCAGATCGTTCGAGGAACACACCTGGTGGTATCTTTGCACAAGTGGAGCCGATGTTGGCGAAGCCCATCGGCCTCGTTGCTCTCTTCCGACGCGTCAAGTTCGCAGCCGCCGAATTCTCCTTCGAAAGTTGTATAGCGCTGCAGATGCGCGATCATCAGCCGTGCGTGACTCATTCATCGTCTGTTGTACGACAAGGTTGGAGTCACCGATGACCAGGCGTTGCGCCGCATATTTTTGCCATTTTCATGCCATGGATGAGGGTCAGATTCGGCCTCGTTGTTGGAGGCTCTGAATTTCATCCGAAGGGCGATACTTCATCTTGTCACCTCTGCGGGGAGGTCCAGATGACTCCTGCCTACTCCGGCTTCGCGTTTGGAGCCGACAAAATGCATTGTCCAGATCGCGACATGTCCGGGGTGTCGACTGCAGCTCCATCCAAAGGTCACCAGAAAGTCCTAAGAACGTGAGATTTGATTGCGTTTCGATTCTCGTAGAAGATGTCCAAGGGTGCTAGTTCAATGCCCCTGCGGTAGACGCCTGCGATCCGTGGCCTCTGGGTTATTTAGGATGCTGTTTAGGGTGCCTCGTTGACGACCATCACACGATGCTCCACAGAGTAGTGGCTCACGGTGAAGTCGAGCCCGTCGCCAAGAACTACTTGCCTGTGCACGGCTACCGTGTACGCTGTTATTTGTTGGAGTGAGAACCTCGGCGAGGTAGTAAATTAGGCGTTGTGTACCCGTGGGTCATGCCTTCTGGCCGTCGTTCGACCACGAAATCTTGTCTTGACCACACGGTGTGTGGCTGCTATGTGCTGCGATAGCAGGGCTGGCGCTCTTTTGGCGTGACAAAACTGGCGAAAGTGGAGAAGAGGGAGCCGCTTGAGGTTTTTCAGATCACGTCGTTGGCTTTGGTGTCCACTTTCGAACTTGTACGCTTACAGCGCCTGGTAATAAAATGGTAGGGCCTTTTTCGCCATGTCATGCGGTGTCGAACCACTGCTTAGTGCCGCCATTTACTCGCCTGTGAACTCTGTTGCTGAACGCATATGTAAAGGGTTTCGGCTTCTCCATTGTCATATTAGGCTTTGATTTTCTTGAGGTTTGCTTCTATCCCTCATTGAGAGATTAAGTACCCGAGCAGCTAACCCGAGGGGATGCCAAATGCGCACTTTTCTGGATTGAGCTTGATCCTGTAGCGATCGAGGTTGTCGGAACGTCTCGGGCGGAGATCGTCGATAAAATTCTTGCCTCCTTAGTTTTTGATGACTATGTATATGGGTAAACATAGACTTGGGCGTTGCGACCGATCTGGTCCTTGGCGCGAGGCATGCATGCATCGGCTGGTGCAGTAACTTTTAGCGTTCTTTAGCCGAAAAAGGGCATTGTATTAACAACATTATACTCGAAACGGATTAGCAGTGAAACGCCGTTTTCTCTTACGATCTTGACCTTGAGTGGGAATCTGGTTTATAACACGAGTAGAGAAGGCGTCGAGGAAGGAGAGTTTCTCACAACCTGCGATCGAATCGATGATCTGAGTCGATCGAGGAAGAAGAGTGGTGCTTTAGAAGCAGTGTTTATTTAGTGGCAGTAGAAGTCACGCACATCCATGAGGTGTCCGTGTCCTTCTTGGGACCATCACCGATGTTTGCCAACCACTTTTCGCTTTCCTTGATTTCCCGGATGAAGTCCTGACTGCAGTGTGTCATGTTGATCTCCTTGCCGATAGTAGCTTGACAAGTAGCTGTGCTGAAAACAGGTCTTGCCGGGATGGGTACTTGGCCCGCTTGGTGTCTAAGGAAGACATTGAAGTGCGTGCTCGGCCAGAATTCCACAGGAACTCTGGCATGTCCACTTGAGACCTACCAGGCGAAAAGATTTCCAGTAGCTCACCAGGTCGGAAATTCGGCAATGGCGCTTTCCCATCAGATCTTTGAGGTCGTTGGCGATCAAGCGCCGTCTTGGAAACATCAAGTTGGATGGACCTGCACTTTTTTGGTGTTGATGGTGGAGTGAAAAGACATGTCGAGGTGCATTCTGCTTGGTATTTGAGGTAGCCCATTTATACCGCCGCCAGCGGCAGACTTTACAAGCTAAATCTTGCATGCCGAAAAATGGGAGATTTTGTTTAAATCTCTGTATAGCATTGCATTAATTCGATCGGAATTGAAGACTCCCGATGAATTTGTGATGGCGCCCTATGGTCACGGCACATCTTGGTGGTAGGTATATGAGTAAGTGTGGGACGGCCAGGAACCTTACGAATGCTACTGGCGATCCCAGGATGGCGTGGTATTGCGACGGCCAGTCCACCACTTAATTCTAAGGCGTCACCGCGAAAGTTGTCCGGCTTTAGAAGATGGCGGTCGAGCCCTAACTTTTGCGCGAAGGAAGATGCGCTTCCACAGGACAATGCAAATGGAGCGTTATGTCGATTGTTCGAGGGCTGCATTGCGGGAATCCGCATAGCTGCTAGAGTGCTTACGAACATTAGAGTTGATGCAGCGCCACGGGTCCATGAATCTGTGACTCATCTCGAAGCCTCGATCTGGCCTCCAGCACCGGGGCAGCATGACCTGGCGAGAGATCACAACAAGGGGTGATCGGCAGCGATGTGAATGTGATCACGGGACCTCCGATCCGCTTCAGGGTACTTTCGGGGTTGCGGCGGAGGATTACCCGCGGCCATATTGATTTGTCCGGGTGATTACTGTACGCACCACGGTGGTTTAGAGGCGTCCCATACTGTATCATATACAGTGCTCCCTTTGGTGGGGGGTATGCGGCCCCAGGCGTTGTTTTTCAAGTTGGTCATGGCTGGTTGATGTGGAGCTCCAATAGGCGGTGGTGGAGGAGCTCCGTGTGCTATTTCAAGCTGGAGGCTTAGTGCGTTCCGAAACATGGAGGTGGAGCTTGTTGCCTCTGTACTGCATCATGCCTTCGCTGAGTTTACCGGAACTTCAGCGGTAGTCCCTTGAGCATGTGGCTAACTTTTCTTTTTGCCATCTTGTTTGTCCCCGATGTAAAGTGGATGGTGCATGGACCCGAAAGTTTGCTTAGAATGCTGAGGGTGAATTAAGATCGCTCAACGATCAGCGGCGTTGCCACCAGCTGCGTTGATGTAAAATCGTTATCCCGGAGAGTTTTAAGCGCTGCGGTATCCTTGGCTTTAACGGCTGTTGTGCGTTCACGGCGGTCGGCGTAACCGGCTGCGACTCACATGCTCAAGGTCCATCGCGGTCTTAAATGAAGCCAGCGATCTCCTCTCTGCTTTCTGGCGTTCGCGTCTTTGGCGTGGTCGTCCTCTTCATCTGATTATGCTCGCTGGATGCAAATCTTCGCAAATCTGCCTTGGCTGTTGGCGATTTCCATGAAGCTTTGGTCGAAATTGTCTCTTGCCCAGGTTTTACCGTCAGATTTCTCCTTGAAGTGCAGGCGTTTTGGCGCGCTGCGTCCCCCGAAGGCGCCCGATGGCCCGCTCTTCGGAGATGTGTGCTCGCGAGGTTCTTGAATTTGTAGACCAAGCGTGGTAGTATGTCACGGCGAATAGATTCACCACGTTCTCACGAGTGCGAGGCTTCGCAACTCTTGATTGAGGCCCGAGCCTCTTGCTGAGTGCGCTTTGAAGTTTGGATGAAGCTATGGCGACTCCTCCAACTTGGATGGATCCTGATGACGAGGCAGTACATCGCCCGGATCCCGTCTGCGCGCGTAATTGTCGAATTAACGACTAGAAGGCATTGCATAAGCGGTTTTCTTTGTTTGCCTCGCGTGAAGCTTAGCGGATGACAGATGAGTCAACTGCGAGCCCAGGACTTTGGATCTTAGCGATGCCGTTGAATTCCGGAGTATCGAAGGAAGCTTGAGATTGCGCATTGGCATACATGTTGGCCCAGGGCCGGATGCTTTGGCTGAAACATGTCGCCGGGCCTTGGAGGTTCTCCTTCATCTTCATCCATCTCAGATTCGGAGCCCGAGCATCTCTACTTGGCGTTTGCGCTTTGATGCTTTGTCGATCTTTCTGTTATGTAAGCTTGTCTCTGGCGTCGTGTGATGCGTGTTGATGGCGGTCACGAGGCTCTTCTTCCTTCGAGGAAGGTCGTGTTCTTCTTCATCTTCGGATGAGGGGTAGAGGCTCGATCGCGCCTTACGGCGAACTTTCTTCTTGACTCCGTAGGGCGTCTTGCCCGTGGGCGATAGACTCCGATTTAAATCCCTAGATCCGGTGAGTCGCGGACCTATGCATACTTAGCCCTTTTAGGTCCCCTCACGGAGGTGTGGAATGAAAGCCGCGAGATCTGCCGATGGCTGCCATGATACGCAGCTTGTGGCGTCTTAGCCAGATGATGTTGCCGTCGGTGTCCCATATCCATGAGCGATGTAGCAGAGGTTGGGTCACGATCACGCCCGCTCCTTGGTCCATGTTTTCCACGAGAAGTGAGTGCCTTGTTTCCCTGGTTTCCATTACGTGCTAAACGGGTCCCATAAGCGGAAGGCGCCGGCTAAATCCTTTGTATGCTTCAGCGCCTTTGAATTTCGAGAGAGCTGCTTTCTTCTTTCGTTTGTCAGGCGTCTCACGCATCTTGACTTGCTTTAGCGGCGCTCCTCGATGAGAAGTGAGTGGTATGTAATCAGCGGAATCTGCGTGGGGAGTCGAAGGTAGAACTATTTCGCTTTCTTGACGTATTGTTTGGCGATGCCGACCCGGCCATCCTTCTTTGCTAAGTTGGATGAGGTTGGCCCTACAATTGTCCCCGATTTTTGCCGTTTATGTCCTGCGGCGGGTTGGGGTTGAAGCGGCCGGAGTTAAGCGTTTCCTCGTCGGTTTGGATGATTCTTGGTAGCCTGAATAAGCGCCTACTGATTGGTTAATTTTCTTTGCCGCAGCTTCCGGATCGAACGTGGGTCCCTTCCTCCAGAAGAGTGGATCATGCTTACGGATCGGAGATTCTTGTTGCTTTGCTGATGTAGAACTCTCATACGGTGACCCAGTGGTGGCGGTGCGTATGCGAGGTGTGAAACCCATGGGCGAGGCCTGATTGGCGGCCTGCGGGCATCCATTTCGGGAGGGGCGGAGAAGTGCGGTTTGTCCCACACCCTAAGCGAAGGCTCCCGAACAGGAATTTGAGTCAAAAATCGCCTCTGAACACCGAAATCGCTCATGAGTATAAAGCGAGTGGGCGGTGAAGTCGAAAAAGGCGAAGAGGAGGTGATTCCCCGTCCATGCCTATGGGAGTTGTAGTCGTCGAATAAAGGCGGAACCGTCACTGTCCTGGCATTGGAGCCCGATTCCCACAAGGCGAGCGCGTAATTGGCGGGGGTTTAATCATTATTACCCGTGATATGGACTTGGGTTTTGGAGAAGATACGAGGGATCTTTGGAGTCGTGGCACGGTTAGAGGACAAGCAACCAGGGACACAGAGATTTACCCAAGTTCCCGGGCCCAGGATGAAAACCCTACTCCACAGCATACGCTCTTTGATTAAAGGTGAGAACCCGAAAGATTACAAAATTCATGTGATTCGATCTGGCGTGGAGGTGTATGCATTGTGTGTAATGTAAATACCGTCCCCTCGTTGGACCCTCCTAGCCTTTATATGAGGGAGAGGCTAGAGTCTCGGGTGTATATCTGATTAGAGTTACAAGTTGTATTCAAACTCTAGTCTTGCTCTCCAAGGATCCGAGAAGGCGTCATGGGCCTGGGCCACCGAGAAATCTTCATGGGCGGTGATATATCTGCCCGTGGGCCTTCCTTAGGGGCTACGGACTTGGAGTATCTTTGAAGTTCACGTGCCCGTGGGGTATAACCATGTCACACACATACGCAATGACTCTGGGTGTGGCTGCATTGATATCTAGTTTAGTGAAAGAACACACATGCAATGACACTGGTGGATCCATAGGTGGTATGTGAAAAGAACACACATTTCAATGACTCTAGTTGTTGTTAGTGAAAAGAACACACATGCAATGACACCGGTGGATCCATGTGTGGTCTCTGGAGAGAGCACACATTTCAATGACTCTGGTTGTTGTTAGTAAAAAGAACACACATGCAATGACACTGGTTGTTGTTACTAAAAAGAACACACATGCAATGACACTGGTGGATCCATGTGTGGATTGTGAAGAGCACACACATGCAATGACACTGGTGGATCCATAGGTGGTATGTGAGAAGAACGGCCATGAAATGACTCTGGTTGTTGTTACTAAAAAGAACACACATGCAATGACTCTAGTTGTTGTTAGTGAAAAGAACACACATGCAATGACTCCAGTTGTTGTTAGAGAAAAGAACATACATGCAATGACACCGGTGGATCCATGTGTGGTCTCTGAAGAGAGCACACATTTCAATGACTCTGGTGGACCCATATGTGGTATGTGAAAAGAACACACATGCAATGACTCTAGTTGTTGTTAGTGAAAAGAACACACATGCAATGACACTGGTGGATCCATAGGTGGTACGTGAAAGAACACACATTTCAATGACTCTGGTTGTTGTTAGTGCAAAGAACACACATGCAATGACACTGGTGGGTCCATGGGTGGATTGTGAAAAGAGCACATGTAATGACTCTAGTTGTTGTTAGTGAAAGGAACACACATGCAATGACACTGGTTGTTGTTACTAAAAAGAACACACAAGCAATGACACTGGTGGATCCATGTGTGGATTGTGAAGAGAACACACATGCAATGACACTGGTGGATCCATAGGTGGTATGTGAGAAGAACGGCCATGAAATGACTCTAGTTGTTGTTACTAAAAAGAACACACATGCAATGACTCCAGTTGTTGTTAGTGAAAAGAACACACATGCAATGACTCCAGTTGTTGTTAGAGAAAAGAACATACATGCAATGACACCGGTGGATCCATGTGTGGTCTCTGAAGAGAGCACACATTTTAATGACTCTGGTGGACCCATATGTGGCATGTGAAAAGAACACACATGCAATGACTCTAGTTGTTGTTAGTGAAAAGAACACACATGCAATGACACTGGTGGATCCATAGGTGGTACATGAAAGAACACACATCTCAATGACTCTAGTTGTTGTTACTAAAAAGAACACACATGCAATGACACTGGTGGATCCATGGGTGGATTGTGAAAAGAGCACACATGCAATGACTCTAGTTGTTGTTAGTGAAAAGAACATACATGCAATGAAACTGGTGGATCCATGTGTGGATTGTGAAGAGAACACACATGCAATGACACTGGTGGATCCATAGGTGGTATGTGAGAAGAACGGCCATGAAATGACTCTGGTTGTTGTTACTAAAAAGAACATACATGCAATGACTCCAGTTGTTGTTAGTGAAAAGAACACACATGCAATGACTCCAGTTGTTGTTAGAGAAAAGAACATACATGCAATGACACCGGTGGATCCATGTGTGGTCTCTGAAGAGAGCACACATTTCAATGACTCTGGTGGACCCATATGTGGTATGTGAAAAGAACACACATGCAATGACTCTAGTTGTTGTTAGTGAAAAGAACACACATGCAATGACAGTAGTGGATCCATAGGTGGTACGTGAAAGAACACACATTTCAATGACTCTGGTTGTTGTTACTAAAAAGAACACACATGCAATGACACTGGTGGATCCATGGGTGGATTGTGAAAAGAGCACATGCAATGACTCTAGTTGTTGTTAGTGAAAAGAACACACATGCAATGACACTGGTGGATCCATAGGTGGTATGTGAAAAGAACACACATTTCAATGACTCTGGTTGTTGTTAGTGAAAAGAACACACATGCAATGACACCGGTGGATCCATGTGTGGTCTCTGGAGAGAGCACACATTTCAATGACTCTGGTTGTTGTTAGTAAAAAGAACACACATGCAATGACACTGGTTGTTGTTACTAAAAAGAACACACATGCAATGACACTGGTGGATCCATGTGTGGATTGTGAAGAGAACACACATGCAATGACACTGGTGGATCCATAGGTGGTATGTGAGAAGAACGGCCATGAAATGACTCTAGTTGTTGTTACTAAAAAGAACACACATGCAATGACTCCAGTTGTTGTTAGTGAAAAGAACACACATGCAATGACTCCAGTTGTTGTTAGAGAAAAGAACATACATGCAATGACACCGGTGGATCCATGTGTGGTCTCTGAAGAGAGCACACATTTTAATGACTCTGGTGGACCCATATGTGGTATGTGAAAATAACACACATGCAATGACTCTAGTTGTTGTTAGTGAAAAGAACACACATGCAATGACACTGGTGGATCCATAGGTGGTACATGAAAGAACACACATTTCAATGACTCTGGTTGTTGTTACTAAAAAGAACACACATGCAATGACACTGGTGGATCCATGGGTGGATTGTGAAAAGAGCACATGCAATGACTCTAGTTGTTGTTAGTGAAAAGAACACACATTCAATGACTCTAGTTGTTGTTAGTGAAAGGAACATACATGCAATGACACCGGTGGATCCATGTGTGGTCTCTCAAGGGAGCACACATTTCAATGGCTCTAGTTGTTGTTAGTGAAAAGAACACACATGCAATGACACTTGTGGATCCATGTGTGGTCTCTATAGAGAACACACATTTCAATGACACTGGTGGATCCATATGAGGTATGTGAAAAGAACACCAATGCAAGGACTCCTGTTTGTTGTTAGTGAAAAGACACACATGCAATGACACTGGTGGATCCCTATGTGGTATCTGAAAAGAACACACATGCAATGACTCTAGTTGTTGTTAGTGAAAAGAACACACATGCAATGACACTGGTGGATCCATAGGTGGTACGTGAAAGAACATACAATTCAATGACTCTGGCTGTTGTTAGTAAAAGAAAACACATGCAATGACACTGGTGGATCCATGGGTGGATTGTGAAAAGAGCACATGCAATGACTCTAGTTGTTGTTAGTGAAAAGAACACACATGCAATGACACTGGTGGATCCATAGGTGGTATGTGAAAAGAACACACATTTCAATGACTCTAGTTGTTGTTAGTGAAAAGAACACACATGCAATGACACCGGTGGATCCATGTGTGGTCTCTGGAGAGAGCACACATTTCAATGACTCTGGTTGTTGTTAGTAAAAAGAACACACATGCAATGACACTGGTTGTTGTTACTAAAAAGAACACACATGCAATGACACTGGTGGATCCATGTGTGGATTGTGAACATAACACACATGCAATGACACTGGTGGATCCATAGGTGGTATGTGAGAAGAACGACCATGAAATGACTCTGGTTGTTGTTACTAAAAAGAACACACATGCAATGACTCCAGTTGTTGTTAGTGAAAAGAACACACATGCAATGACTCTAGTTGTTGTTAGAGAAAAGAACATACATGCAATGACACCGGTGGATCCATGTGTGGTCTCTGAAGAGAGCACACATTTCAATGACTCTGGTGGACCCATATGTGGTATGTGAAAAGAACACACATGCAATGACTCTAGTTGTTGTTAGTGAAAAGAACACACATGCAATGACACTGGTGGATCCATAGGTGGTACGTGAAAGAACACACATTTCAATGACTGGTTGTTGTTACTAAAAAGAACACACATGCAATGACCTTTGGTGGGTCCATGGGTGGATTGTGAAAAGAGCACATGTAATGACTCTAGTTGTTGTTAGTGAAAAGAACACACATGCAATGACACTGGTGGATCCATAGGTGGTATGTGAAAAGAACACACATTTCAATGACTCTGGTTGTTGTTAGTGAAAAGAACACACATGCAATGACACCGGTGGATCCATGTGTGGTCTTTGGAGAGAGCACACATTTCAATGACTCTGGTTGTTGTTAGTAAAAAGAACACACATGCAATGACACTGGTTGTTGTTACTAAAAAGAACACACATGCAATGACACTGGTGGATCCATTTGTGGATTGTGAAGAGAACACACATGCAATGACACTGGTGGATCCATAGGTGGTATGTGAGAAGAACGGCCATGAAATGACTCTGGTTGTTGTTACTAAAAAGAACACACATGCAATGACTCCAGTTGTTGTTAGTGAAAAGAACACACATGCAATGACTCTGGTTGTTGTTAGAGAAAAGAACATACATGCAATGACACCGGTGGATCCATGTGTGGTCTCTGAAGAGAGCACACATTTCAATGACTCTGGTGGACCCATATGTGGTATGTGAAAAGAACACACATTTCAATGACTCTAGTTGTTGTTAGTGAAAAGAACACACATGCAATGACACCGGTGGATCCATGTGTGGTCTCTGGAGAGAGCACACATTTCAATGACTCTGGTTGTTGTTAGTAAAAAGAACACACATGCAATGACACTGGTTGTAATTAGTAACAAGAACACACATGCAACGACACTGTTGGATCCATGTGTGGATTGTGAAACACACACATGCAATGACACTGGTGGATCCATAGGTGGTATGTGAGAAGAACGACCATGAAATGACTCTGGTTGTTGTTACTAAAAAGAACACACATGCAATGACTCTAGTTGTTGTTAGTGAATAGAACACACATGCAATGACTCTTGTTGTTGTTAGTAAAAAGAACACACATCCAATGACGCTGGTGGATCCATGTGCGGTCTCTGAAGAGAACACACATTTCAATGACTCTGGTGGACCCATATGTGGTATGTGAAAAGAACACATGCAATGACTCTTGTTGTTGTTAGTGAAAAGAACACACATGCAATGACACTGGTGGATCCATAGGTGAATGCATTGAAAGAACACACATTTCAATGACTCTGGCTGTTGTTAGTAAAAAGAAAACACATGCAATGACACTGGTGGATCCATGGGTGGATTGTGAAAAGAGCACATGCAATGACTCTAGTTGTTGTTAGTGAAAAGAACACACATGCAATGACACTGGTTGTTGTTACTAAAAAGAACACACAAATGACCTTTGGTGGATCCATGTGTGGATTGTGAAGAGAACACACATGCAATGACACTGGTGGATCCATAGGTGGTATGTGAGAAGAACGGCCATGAAATGACTCTAGTTGTTGTTACTAAAAAGAACACACATGCAATGACTCCAGTTGTTGTTAGTGAAAAGAACACACATGCAATGACTCCAGTTGTTGTTAGAGAAAAGAACATACATGCAATGACACCGGTGGATCCATGTGTGGTCTCTCAGAGAAAGCACACATTTTAATGACTCTGGTGGACCCATATGTGGTATGTGAAAAGAACACACATGCAATGACTCTAGTTGTTGTTAGTGAAAAGAACACACATGCAATGACACTGGTGGATCCATAGGTGGTACATGAAAGAACACACATCTCAATGACTCTAGTTGTTGTTACTAAAAAGAACACACATGCAATGACACTGGTGGATCCATGGGTGGATTGTGAAAAGAGCACACATGCAATGACTCTAGTTGTTGTTAGTGAAAAGAACATACATGCAATGACACTGGTGGATCCATGTGTGGATTGTGAAGAGAACACACATGCAATGACACTGGTGGATCCATAGGTGGTATGTGAGAAGAACGGCCATGAAATGACTCTAGTTGTTGTTACTAAAAGAACATACATGCAATGACTCAGTTGTTGTTAGTGAAAAGAACACACATGCAATGACTCAGTTGTTGTTAGAGAAAGAACATACATGCAATGACACGGTGGATCCATGTGTGGTCTGAAGAGAACACACATTTCAATGACTCTGGTGGATCCATATGTGGTATGTGATAAGAACTGACATGCAATGACTCTAGTTGTTGTTAGTGAAAAGAACACACATGCAATGACACTGGTGGATCCATAGGTGGTACATGAAAGAACACACATTTCAATGACTCTGGTTGTTGTTACTAAAAAGAACACACATGCAATGACACTGGTGGATCCATGGGTGGATTGTGAAAAGAGCACATGCAATGACTCTAGTTGTTGTTAGTGAAAAGAACACACATGCAATGACACTGGTGGATCCATAGGTGGTACGTGAAAGAACACACATTTCAATGACTCTGGTTGTTGTTAGTGAAAAGAACACACATGCAATGACACTGGTGGATCCATGTGTGGTCTCTGTAGAGAACACGCATTTCAATTAGTCTGTTTTTTTTTTGTAAAAGAACACACATGCAATGACACTGGTTGTTGTTACTAAAAGAACACAAGCAATGACACTGGTGGATCCATGTGTGGATTGTGAAGAGAACACACATGCAATGACACTGGTGGATCCATAGGTGGTATGTGAGAAGAACGGCCATGAAATGACTCTAGTTGTTGTTACTAAAAAGAACACACATGCAATGACACCAGTTGTTGTTAGTGAAAAGAACACACATGCAATGACTCCAGTTGTTGTTAGAGAAAAGAACATACATGCAATGACACCGGTGGATCCATGTGTGGTCTCTGAAGAGAGCACACATTTCAATGACTCTGGTGGACCCATATGTGGTATGTGAAAAGAACACACATGCAATGACTCTAGTTGTTGTTAGTGAAAAGAACACACATGCAATGACAGTAGTGGATCCATAGGTGGTACGTGAAAGAACACACATTTCAATGACTCTGGTTGTTGTTACTAAAAAGAACACACATGCAATGACACTGGTGGATCCATGGGTGGATTGTGAAAAGAGCACATGCAATGACTCTAGTTGTTGTTAGTGAAAAGAACACACATGCAATGACACTGGTGGATCCATAGGTGGTATGTGAAAAGAACACACATTTCAATGACTCTGGTTGTTGTTAGTGAAAAGAACACACATGCAATGACACCGGTGGATCCATGTGTGGTCTCTGGAGAGCACACATTTCAATGACTCTGGTTGTTGTTAGTAAAAAGAACACACATGCAATGACACTGGTTGTTGTTACTAAAAAGAACACACATGCAATGACACTGGTGGATCCATGTGTGGATTGAAGAAGAACACACATGCAATGACCTTTGGTGGATCCATAGGTGGTATGTGATAAGAACGTCAATGAAATGACTCTAGTTGTTGTTACTTAAAAGAACACACATGCAATGACTCCAGTTGTTGTTAGTGAAAAGAACACACATGCAATGACTCCAGTTGTTGTTAGAGAAAAGAACATACATGCAATGACACCGGTGGATCCATGTGTGGTCTCTGAAGAGAGCACACATTTTAATGACTCTGGTGGACCCATATGTGGTATGTGAAAATAACACACATGCAATGACTCTAGTTGTTGTTAGTGAAAAGAACACACATGCAATGACACTGGTGGATCCATAGGTGGTACATGAAAGAACACACATTTCAATGACTCTGGTTGTTGTTACTAAAAAGAACACACATGCAATGACACTGGTGGATCCATGGGTGGATTGTGAAAAGAGCACATGCAATGACTCTAGTTGTTGTTAGTGAAAAGAACACACATGCAATGACTCTAGTTGTTGTTAGTGAAAGGAACATACATGCAATGACACCGGTGGATCCATGTGTGGTCTCTCAAGGGAGCACACATTTCAATGACTCTAGTTGTTGTTAGTGAAAAGAACACACATGCAATGACACTTGTGGATCCATGTGTGGTCTCTATAGAGAACACACATTTCAATGACACTGGTGGATCCATATGAGGTATGTGAAAAGAACACAAATGCAATGACTCCTGTTGTTGTTAGTGAAAAGAACACACATGCAATGACACTGGTGGATCCCTATGTGGTATCTGAAAAGAACACACATGCAATGACTCTAGTTGTTGTTAGTGAAAAGAACACACATGCAATGACACTGGTGGATCCATAGGTGGTACGTGAAAGAACACACATTTCAATGACTCTGGCTGTTGTTAGTAAAAAGAAAACACATGCAATGACACTGGTGGATCCATGGGTGGATTGTGAAAAGAGCACATGCAATGACTCTAGTTGTTGTTAGTGAAAAGAACACACATGCAATGACACTGGTGGATCCATAGGTGGTATGTGAAAAGAACACACATTTCAATGACTCTAGTTGTTGTTAGTGAAAAGAACACACATGCAATGACACCGGTGGATCCATGTGTGGTCTCTGGAGAGAGCACACATTTCAATGACTCTGGTTGTTGTTAGTAAAAAGAACACACATGCAATGACACTGGTTGTTGTTACTAAAAAGAACACACATGCAATGACACTGGTGGATCCATGTGTGGATTGTGAAGAGCACACACATGCAATGACACTGGTGGATCCATAGGTGGTATGTGAGAAGAACGACCATGAAATGACTCTGGTTGTTGTTACTAAAAAGAACACACATGCAATGACTCCAGTTGTTGTTAGTGAAAAGAACACACATGCAATGACTCCAGTTGTTGTTAGAGAAAATAACATAAATGCAATGACACCGGTGGATCCATGTGTGGTCTCTGAAGAGAGCACACATTTCAATGACTCTGGTGGACCCTTATGTGGTATGTGAAAAGAACACACATGCAATGACTCTAGTTGTTGTTAGTGAAAAGAACACACATGCAATGACACTGGTGGATCCATAGGTGGTACGTGAAAGAACACACATTTCAATGACTCTGGTTGTTGTTACTAAAAAGAACACACATGCAATGACACTGGTGGGTCCATGGGTGGATTGTGAAAAGAGCACATGTAATGACTCTAGTTGTTGTTAGTGAAAAGAACACACATGCAATGACACTGGTGGATCCATAGGTGGTATGTGAAAAGAACACACATTTCAATGACTCTGGTTGTTGTTAGTGAAAAGAACACACATGCAATGACACCGGTGGATCCATGTGTGGTCTTTGGAGAGAGCACACATTTCAATGACTCTGGTTGTTGTTAGTAAAAAGAACACACATGCAATGACACTGGTTGTTGTTACTAAAAAGAACACACATGCAATGAAACTGGTGGATCCATTTGTGGATTGTGAAGAGAACACACATGCAATGACACTGGTGGATCCATAGGTGGTATGTGAGAAGAACGGCCATGAAATGACTCTGGTTGTTGTTACTAAAAAGAACACACATGCAATGACTCCAGTTGTTGTTAGTGAAAAGAACACACATGCAATGACTCCAGTTGTTGTTAGAGAAAAGAACATACATGCAATGACACCGGTGGATCCATGTGTGGTCTCTGAAGAGAGCACACATTTCAATGACTCTGGTGGACCCATATGTGGTATGTGAAAAGAACACACATTTCAATGACTCTAGTTGTTGTTAGTGAAAAGAACACACATGCAATGACACCGGTGGATCCATGTGTGGTCTCTGGAGAGAGCACACATTTCAATGACTCTGGTTGTTGTTAGTAAAAAGAACACACATGCAATGACACTGGTTGTTGTTACTAAAAAGAACACACATGCAATGACACTGGTGGATCCATGTGTGGATTGTGAAGAGCACACACATGCAATGACACTGGTGGATCCATAGGTGGTATGTGAGAAGAACGGCCATGAAATGACTCTGGTTGTTGTTACTAAAAAGAACACACATGCAATGACTCTAGTTGTTGTTAGTGAAAAGAACACACATGCAATGACTCCAGTTGTTGTTAGAGAAAAGAACATACATGCAATGACACCGGTGGATCCATGTGTGGTCTCTGAAGAGAGCACACATTTCAATGACTCTGGTGGACCCATATGTGGTATGTGAAAAGAACACACATGCAATGACTCTAGTTGTTGTTAGTGAAAAGAACACACATGCAATGACACTGGTGGATCCATAGGTGGTACGTGAAAGAACACACATTTCAATGACTCTGGCTGTTGTTAGTAAAAAGAAAACACATGCAATGACACTGGTGGATCCATGGGTGGATTGTGAAAAGAGCACATGCAATGACTCTAGTTGTTGTTAGTGAAAAGAACACACATGCAATGACACTGGTGGATCCATAGGTGGTATGTGAAAAGAACACACATTTCAATGACTCTGGTTGTTGTTAGTGAAAAGAACACACATGCAATGACACCGGTGGATCCATGTGTGGTCTCTGGAGAGAGCACACATTTCAATGACTCTGGTTGTTGTTAGTAAAAAGAACACACATGCAATGACACTGGTTGTTGTTACTAAAAAGAACACACATGCAATGACACTGGTGGATCCATGTGTGGATTGTGAAGAGAACACACATGCAATGACACTGGTGGATCCATAGGTGGTATGTGAGAAGAACGGCCATGAAATGACTCTGGTTGTTGTTACTAAAAAGAACACACATGCAATGACTGCAGTTGTTGTTAGTGAAAAGAACACACATGCAATGACTCCAGTTGTTGTTAGAGAAAAGAACATACATGCAATGACACCGGTGGATCCATGTGTGGTCTCTGAAGAGAGCACATTTCAATGACTGGTGGACCCTTATGTGGTATGTGAAAAGAACACACATGCAATGACTCTAGTTGTTGTTAGTGAAAAGAACACACATGCAATGACACTGGTGGATCCATAGGTGGTACGTGAAAGAACACACATTTCAATGACTCTGGTTGTTGTTACTAAAAAGAACACACATGCAATGACACTGGTGGGTCCATGGGTGGATTGTGAAAAGAGCACATGTAATGACTCTAGTTGTTGTTAGTGAAAAGAACACACATGCAATGACACTGGTGGATCCATAGGTGGTATGTGAAAAGAACACACATTTCAATGACTCTGGTTGTTGTTAGTGAAAAGAACACACATGCAATGACACCGGTGGATCCATGTGTGGTCTTTGGAGAGAGCACACATTTCAATGACTCTGGTTGTTGTTAGTAAAAAGAACACACATGCAAGGACACTGGTTGTTGTTACTAAAAAGAACACACATGCAATGAAACTGGTGGATCCATTTGTGGATTGTGAAGAGAACACACATGCAATGACACTGGTGGATCCATAGGTGGTATGTGAGAAGAACGGCCATGAAATGACTCTGGTTGTTGTTACTAAAAAGAACACACATGCAATGACTCCAGTTGTTAGTCAAAACAACACACATGCAATGACTCCAGTTGTTGTTAGAGAAAAGAACATACATGCAATGACACCGGTGGATCCATGTGTGGTCTCTGAAGAGAGCACACATTTCAATGACTCTGGTGGACCCATATGTGGTATGTGAAAAGAACACACATTTCAATGACTCTAGTTGTTGTGAGTGAAAAGAACACACATGCAATGACACCGGTGGATCCATGTGTGGTCTCTGGAGAGAGCACACATTTCAATGACTCTGGTTGTTGTTAGTAAAAAGAACACACATGCAATGACACTGGTTGTTGTTACTAAAAAGAACACACATGCAATGACACTGGTGGATCCATGTGTGGATTGTGAAGAGAACACACATGCAATGACACTGGTGGATCCATAGGTGGTATGTGAGAAGAACGGCCATGAAATGACTCTGGTTGTTGTTACTAAAAAGAACACACATGCAATGACTCTAGTTGTTGTTAGTGAAAAGAACACACATGCAATGACTCCAGTTGTTGTTAGAGAAAAGAACATACATGCAATGACACCGGTGGATCCATGTGTGGTCTCTGAAGAGAGCACACATTTCAATGACTCTGGTGGACCCATATGTGGTATGTGAAAAGAACACACATGCAATGACTCTAGTTGTTGTTAGTGAAAAGAACACACATGCAATGACACTGGTGGATCCATAGGTGAATGCGTGAAAGAACACACATTTCAATGACTCTGGTTTGTTAGTAAAAAGAAAACACATGCAATGACACTGGTGGATCCATGGGTGGATTGTGAAAAGAGCACATGCAATGACTCTAGTTGTTGTTAGTGAAAAGAACACACATGCAATGACACTGGTGGATCCATAGGTGGTATGTGAAAAGAACACACATTTCAATGACTCTAGTTGTTGTTAGTGAAAAGAACACACATGCAATGACACCGGTGGATCCATGTGTGTTCTCTGGAGAGAGCACACATTTCAATGACTCTGGTTGTTGTTAGTAAAAAGAACACACATGCAATGACACTGGTTGTTGTTACTAAAAAGAACACACATGCAATGACACTGGTGGATCCATGTGTGGATTGTGAAGAGAACACACATGCAATGACACTGGTGGATCCATAGGTGGTATGTGAGAAGAACGACCATGAAATGACTCTGGTTGTTGTTACTAAAAAGAACACACATGCAATGACTGCAGTTGTTGTTAGTGAAAAGAACACACATGCAATGACTCCAGTTGTTGTTAGAGAAAAGAACATACATGCAATGACACCGGTGGATCCATGTGTGGTCTCTGAAGAGAGCACACATTTCAATGACTCTGGTGGACCCTTATGTGGTATGTGAAAAGAACACACATGCAATGACTCTAGTTGTTGTTAGTGAAAAGAACACACATGCAATGACACTGGTGGATCCATAGGTGGTACGTGAAAGAACACACATTTCAATGACTCTGGTTGTTGTTACTAAAAAGAACACACATGCAATGACACTGGTGGGTCCATGGGTGGATTGTGAAAAGAGCACATGTAATGACTCTAGTTGTTGTTAGTGAAAAGAACACACATGCAATGACACTGGTGGATCCATAGGTGGTATGTGAAAAGAACACACATTTCAATGACTCTGGTTGTTGTTAGTGAAAAGAACACACATGCAATGACACCGGTGGATCCATGTGTGGTCTTTGGAGAGAGCACACATTTCAATGACTCTGGTTGTTGTTAGTAAAAAGAACACACATGCAAGGACACTGGTTGTTGTTACTAAAAAGAACACACATGCAATGACACTGGTGGATCCATTTGTGGATTGTGAAGAGAACACACATGCAATGACACTGGTGGATCCATAGGTGGTATGTGAGAAGAACGGCCATGAAATGACTCTGGTTGTTGTTACTAAAAAGAACACACATGCAATGACTCCAGTTGTTGTTAGTGAAAAGAACACACATGCAATGACTCCAGTTGTTGTTAGAGAAAAGAACATACATGCAATGACACCGGTGGATCCATGTGTGGTCTCTGAAGAGAGCACACATTTCAATGACTCTGGTGGACCCATATGTGGTATGTGAAAAGAACACACATTTCAATGACTCTAGTTGTTGTTAGTGAAAAGAACACACATGCAATGACACTGGTGGATCCATGTGTGGTCTCTAAAGAGAGCACACATTTCAATGACTCGGGGTGTGGTTAGTAAAATGTACACACATGCAATGACACTTTGGTTGTTGTTACTAAAAGAACACACATGCAATGACACTGGTGGATCCATGTGTGGATTGTGAAGAGCACACACATGCAATGACACTGGTGGATCCATAGGTGGTATGTGAGAAGAACGGCCATGAAATGACTCTGGTTGTTGTTACTAAAAAGAACACACATGCAATGACTCTAGTTGTTGTTAGTGAAAAGAACACACATGTAATGACTCAGGTTGTTGTTAGAAAAGAACATACATGCAATGACACCGGTGGATCCATGTGTGGTCTCTGAAGAGAGCACACATTTCAATGACTCTGGTGGACCCATATGTGGTATGTGAAAAGAACACACATGCAATGACTCTAGTTGTTGTTAGTGAAAAGAACACACATGCAATGACACTGGTGGATCCATAGGTGGTACGTGAAAGAACACACATTTCAATGACTCTGGTTGTTGTTACTAAAAAGAACACACATGCAATGACACTGGTGGATCCATGGGTGGATTGTGAAAAGAGCACATGCAATGACTCTAGTTGTTGTTAGTGAAAAGAACACACATGCAATGACACTGGTGGATCCATAGGTGGTATGTGAAAAGAACACACATTTCAATGACTCTGGTTGTTGTTAGTGAAAAGAACACACATGCAATGACACCGGTGGATCCATGTGTGGTCTCTAGAGAGAGCACACATTTCAATGACTCTGGTTGTTGTTAGTAAAAGGAACACACATGCAATGACACTGGTTGTTGTTACTAAAAAGAACACACATGCAATGACACTGGTGGATCCATGTGTGGATTGTGAAGAGAACACACATGCAATGACACTGGTGGATCCATAGGTGGTATGTGAGAAGAACGGCCATGAAATGACTCTAGTTGTTGTTACTAAAAAGAACACACATGCAATGACTCCAGTTGTTGTTAGTGAAAAGAACACACATGCAATGACTCCAGTTGTTGTTAGAGAAAAGAACATACATGCAATGACACCGGTGGATCCATGTGTGGTCTCTGAAGAGAGCACACATTTTAATGACTCTGGTGGACCCATATGTGGTATGTGAAAAGAACACACATGCAATGACTCTAGTTGTTGTTAGTGAAAAGAACACACATGCAATGACACTGGTGGATCCATAGGTGGTACATGAAAGAACACACATTTCAATGACTCTGGTTGTTGTTACTAAAAAGAACACACATGCAATGACACTGGTGGATCCATGGGTGGATTGTGAAAAGAGCACATGCAATGACTCTAGTTGTTGTTAGTGAAAAGAACACACATGCAATGACTCTAGTTGTTGTTAGTGAAAGGAACATACATGCAATGACACCGGTGGATCCATGTGTGGTCTCTCAAGGGAGCACACATTTCAATGACTCTAGTTGTTGTTAGTGAAAAGAACACACATGCAATGACACTTGTGGATCCATGTGTGGTCTCTATAGAGAACACACATTTCAATGACACTGGTGGATCCATATGAGGTATGTGAAAAGAACACAAATGCAATGACTCCTGTTGTTGTTAGTGAAAAGAACACACATGCAATGACACTGGTGGATCCCTATGTGGTATCTGAAAAGAACACACATGCAATGACTCTAGTTGTTGTTAGTGAAAAGAACACACATGCAATGACACTGGTGGATCCATAGGTGGTACGTGAAAGAACACACATTTCAATGACTCTGGCTGTTGTTAGTAAAAAGAAAACACATGCAATGACACTGGTGGATCCATGGGTGGATTGTGAAAAGAGCACATGCAATGACTCTAGTTGTTGTTAGTGAAAAGAACACACATGCAATGACACTGGTGGATCCATAGGTGGTATGTGAAAAGAACACACATTTCAATGACTCTAGTTGTTGTTAGTGAAAAGAACACACATGCAATGACACCGGTGGATCCATGTGGTCTGGAGAGAGCACACATTTCAATGACTCTGGTTGTTGTTAGTAAAAAGAACACACATGCAATGACACTGGTTGTTGTTACTAAAAAGAACACACATGCAATGACACTGGTGGATCCATGTGTGGATTGTGAAGAGCACACACATGCAATGACACTGGTGGATCCATAGGTGGTATGTGAGAAGAACGACCATGAAATGACTCTGGTTGTTGTTACTAAAAAGAACACACATGCAATGACTCCAGTTGTTGTTAGTGAAAAGAACACACATGCAATGACTCTAGTTGTTGTTAGAGAAAAGAACATACATGCAATGACACCGGTGGATCCATGTGTGGTCTCTGAAGAGAGCACACATTTCAATGACTCTGGTGGACCCATATGTGGTATGTGAAAAGAACACACATGCAATGACTCTAGTTGTTGTTAGTGAAAAGAACACACATGCAATGACACTGGTGGATCCATAGGTGGTACGTGAAAGAACACACATTTCAATGACTCTGGTTGTTGTTACTAAAAAGAACACACATGCAATGACACTGGTGGGTCCATGGGTGGATTGTGAAAAGAGCACATGTAATGACTCTAGTTGTTGTTAGTGAAAAGAACACACATGCAATGACACTGGTGGATCCATAGGTGGTATGTGAAAAGAACACACATTTCAATGACTCTGGTTGTTGTTAGTGAAAAGAACACACATGCAATGACACCGGTGGATCCATGTGTGGTCTTTGGAGAGCACACATTTCAATGACTCTGGTTGTTGTTAGTAAAAAGAACACACATGCAATGACACTGGTTGTTGTTACTAAAAAGAACACACATGCAATGACACTGGTGGATCCATGTGTGGATTGTGAAGAGCACACACATGCAATGACACTGGTGGATCCATAGGTGGTATGTGAGAAGAACGGCCATGAAATGACTCTGGTTGTTGTTACTAAAAAGAACACACATGCAATGACTCCAGTTGTTGTTAGTGAAAAGAACACACATGCAATGACTCCAGTTGTTGTTAGAGAAAAGAACATACATGCAATGACACCGGTGGATCCATGTGTGGTCTCTGAAGAGAGCACACATTTCAATGACTCTGGTGGACCCATATGTGGTATGTGAAAAGAACACACATGCAATGACTCTAGTTGTTGTTAGTGAAAAGAACACACATGCAATGACACTGGTGGATCCATAGGTGGTACGTGAAAGAACACACATTTCAATGACTCTGGTTGTTGTTACTAAAAAGAACACACATGCAATGACACTGGTGGATCCATGGGTGGATTGTGAAAAGAGCACATGCAATGACTCTAGTTGTTGTTAGTGAAAAGAACACACATGCAATGACACCGGTGGATCCATGTGTGGTCTCTGGAGAGAGCACACATTTCAATGACTCTGGTTGTTGTTAGTAAAAAGAACACACATGCAATGACACTGGTTGTTGTTACTAAAAAGAACACACATGCAATGACACTGGTGGATCCATGTGTGGATTGTGAAGAGAACACACATGCAATGACACTGGTGGATCCATAGGTGGTATGTGAGAAGAACGGCCATGAAATGACTCTAGTTGTTGTTACTAAAAAGAACACACATGCAATGACTCCAGTTGTTGTTAGTGAAAAGAACACACATGCAATGACTCCAGTTGTTGTTAGAGAAAAGAACATACATGCAATGACACCGGTGGATCCATGTGTGGTCTCTGAAGAGAGCACACATTTTAATGACTCTGGTGGACCCATATGTGGTATGTGAAAAGAACACACATGCAATGACTCTAGTTGTTGTTAGTGAAAAGAACACACATGCAATGACACTGGTGGATCCATAGGTGGTACATGAAAGAACACACATTTCAATGACTCTGGTTGTTGTTACTAAAAAGAACACACATGCAATGACACTGGTGGATCCATGGGTGGATTGTGAAAAGAGCACATGCAATGACTGTAGTTCATGTTAGTGAAAAGAACACACATGCAATGACTCTAGTTGTTGTTAGTGAAAGGAACATACATGCAATGACACCGGTGGATCCATGTGTGGTCTCTCAAGGGAGCACACATTTCAATGGCTCTAGTTGTTGTTAGTGAAAAGAACACACATGCAATGACACTTGTGGATCCATGTGTGGTCTCTATAGAGAACACACATTTCAATGACACTGGTGGATCCATATGAGGTATGTGAAAAGAACACAAATGCAATGACTCCTGTTGTTGTTAGTGAAAAGAACACACATGCAATGACACTGGTGGATCCCTATGTGGTATCTGAAAAGAACACACATGCAATGACTCTAGTTGTTGTTAGTGAAAAGAACACACATGCAATGACACTGGTGGATCCATAGGTGGTGCATTGAAAGAACACACATTTCAATGACTCTGGCATTGTTAGTAAAAGAAAACACATGCAATGACACTGGTGGATCCATGGGTGGATTGTGAAAAGAGCACATGCAATGACTCTAGTTGTTGTTAGTGAAAAGAACACACATGCAATGACACTGGTGGATCCATAGGTGGTATGTGAAAAGAACACACATTTCAATGACCAAGTTGTTGTTAGTGAAAAGAACACACATGCAATGACACCGGTGGATCCATGTGTGGTCTCTAGAGAGAGCACACATTTCAATGACTCTGGTTGTTGTTAGTAAAAAGAACACACTTGCAATGACTCTGGTTGTTGTTACTAAAAAGAGCACACATGCAATGACACTGGTGGATCCATGGGTGGATTGTGAAGAGAACACACATGCAATGACATTGGTGGATCCATAGGTGGTATGTGAGAAGAACGACCATGAAATGACTCTGGTTGTTGTTACTAAAAAGAACACACATGCAATGACTCCAGTTGTTGTTAGTGAAAAGAACACACATGCAATGACTCCAGTTGTTGTTAGAGAAAAGAACATACATGCAATGACACCGGTGGATCCATGTGTGGTCTCTGAAGAGAGCACACATTTCAATGACTCTGGTGGACCCATATGTGGTATGTGAAAAGAACACACATGCAATGACTCTAGTTGTTGTTAGTGAAAAGAACACACATGCAATGACACTGGTGGATCCATAGGTGGTACGTGAAAGAACACACATTTCAATGACTCTGGTTGTTGTTACTAAAAAGAACACACATGCAATGACACTGGTGGGTCCATGGGTGGATTGTGAAAAGAGCACATGTAATGACTCTAGTTGTTGTTAGTGAAAAGAACACACATGCAATGACACTGGTGGATCCATAGGTGGTATGTGAAAAGAACACACATTTCAATGACTCTGGTTGTTCTTAGTGAAAAGAACACACATGCAATGACACCGGTGGATCCATGTGTGGTCTTTGGAGAGAGCACACATTTCAATGACTCTGGTTGTTGTTAGTAAAAAGAACACACATGCAATGACACTGGTTGTTGTTACTAAAAAGAACACACATGCAATGACACTGGTGGATCCATTTGTGGATTGTGAAGAGAACACACATGCAATGACACTGGTGGATCCATAGGTGGTATGTGAGAAGAACGGCCATGAAATGACTCTGGTTGGTGTTACTAAAAAGAACACACATGCAATGACTCCAGTTGTTGTTAGTGGAAAGAACACACATGCAATGACTCCAGTTGTTGTTAGAGAAAAGAACATACATGCAATGACACCGGTGGATCCATGTGTGGTCTCTGAAGAGAGCACACATTTCAATGACTCTGGTGGACCCATATGTGGTATGTGAAAAGAACACACATGCAATGACTCTAGTTGTTGTTAGTGAAAAGAACACACATGCAATGACACTGGTGGATCCATAGGTGGTACGTGAAAGAACACACATTTCAATGACTCTGGTTGTTGTTACTAAAAAGAACACACATGCAATGACACTGGTGGATCCATGGGTGGATTGTGAAAAGAGCACATGCAATGACTCTAGTTGTTGTTAGTGAAAAGAACACACATGCAATGACTCTAGTTGTTGTTAGTGAAAGGAACATACATGCAATGACACCGGTGGATCCATGTGTGGTCTCTCAAGAGAGCACACATTTCAATGACTCTGGTTGTTGTTAGTGAAAAGAACACACATGCAATGACACTGGTGGATCCATGTGTGGTCTCTATAGAGAACACACATTTCAATGACACTGGTGGATCCATATGAGGTATGTGAAAAGAACACAAATGCAATGACTCCTGTTGTTGTTAGTGAAAAGAACACACATGCAATGACACTGGTGGATCCCTATGTGGTATCTGAAAAGAACACACATGCAATGACTCTAGTTGTTGTTAGTGAAAAGAACACACATGCAATGACACTGGTGGATCCATAGGTGGTACGTGAAAGAACACACATTTCAATGACTCTGGCTGTTGTTAGTAAAAAGAAAACACATGCAATGACACTGGTGGATCCATGGGTGGACTGTGAAAAGAGCACATGCAATGACTCTAGTTGTTGTTAGTGCAAAGAACACACATGCAATGACACTGGTGGATCCATAGGTGGTATGTGAAAAGAACACACATTTCAATGACTCTGGTTGTTGTTAGTGAAAAGAACACACATGCAATGACACCGGTGGATCCATGTGTGGTCTCTGGAGAGAGCACACATTTCAATGACTCTGGTTGTTGTTAGTAAAAAGAACACACATGCAATGACACTGGTTGTTGTTACTAAAAAGAACACACATGCAATGAGACTGGTGGATCCATGTGTGGATTGTGAAGAGAACACACATGCAATGACACTGGTGGATCCATAGGTGGTATGTGAGAAGAACGGCCATGAAATGACTCTGGTTGTTGTTACTAAAAAGAACACACATGCAATGACTCCAGTTGTTGTTAGTGAAAAGAACACACATGCAATGACTCCAGTTGTTGTTAGAGAAAAGAACATACATGCAATGACACCGGTGGATCCATGTGTGGTCTCTGAAGAGAGCACACATTTCAATGACTCTGGTGGACCCATATGTGGTATGTGAAAAGAACACACATGCAATGACTCTAGTTGTTGTTAGTGAAAA
Organism: Avena insularis; assembly: GCA_023614405.1. Classification (NCBI taxonomy): domain Eukaryota; kingdom Viridiplantae; phylum Streptophyta; class Magnoliopsida; order Poales; family Poaceae; genus Avena; species Avena insularis. Next base: position 368,249,124 of record CM042689.1, read on the forward strand.
GAACACACATGCAATGACAGTAGTGGATCCATAGGTGGTACGTGAAAGAACACACATTTCAATGACTCTGGTTGTTGTTACTAAAAAGAACACACATGCAATGACACTGGTGGATCCATAGGTGGATTGTGAAAAGAGCACATGCAATGACTCTAGTTGTTGTTAGTGAAAAGAACACACATGCAATGACTCTAGTTGTTGTTAGTGAAAGGAACATACATGCAATGACACCGGTGGATCCATGTGTGGTCTCTCAAGAGAGCACACATTTCAATGACTCTGGTTGTTGTTAGTGAAAAGAACACACATGCAATGACACTGGTGGATCCATGTGTGGTCTCTATAGAGAACACACATTTCAATGACACTGGTGGATCCATATGAGGTATGTGAAAAGAACACAAATGCAATGACTCCTGTTGTTGTTAGTGAAAAGAACACACATGCAATGACACTGGTGGATCCCTATGTGGTATCTGAAAAGAACACACATGCAATGACTCTAGTTGTTGTTAGTGAAAAGAACACACATGCAATGACACTGGTGGATCCATAGGTGGTACGTGAAAGAACACACATTTCAATGACTCTGGCTGTTGTTAGTAAAAAGAAAACACATGCAATGACATTGGTGGATCCATGGGTGGACTGTGAAAAGAGCACATGCAATGACTCTAGTTGTTGTTAGTGCAAAGAACACACATGCAATGACACTGGTGGATCCATAGGTGGTATGTGAAAAGAACACACATTTCAATGACTCTAGTTGTTGTTAGTGAAAAGAACACACATGCAATGACACCGGTGGATCCATGTGTGGTCTCTGGAGAGAGCACACATTTCAATGACTCTGGTTGTTGTTAGTAAAAAGAACACACATGCAATGACACTGGTTGTTGTTACTAAAAAGAACACACATGCAATGACACTGGTGGATCCATGTGTGGATTGTGAAGATAACACACATGCAATGACACTGGTGGATCCATAGGTGGTATGTGAGAAGAACGGCCATGAAATGACTCTGGTTGTTGTTACTAAAAAGAACACACATGCAATGACTCCAGTTGTTGTTAGTGAAAAGAACACACATGCAATGACTCCAGTTGTTGTTAGAGAAAAGAACATACATGCAATGACACCGGTGGATCCATGTGTGGTCTCTGAAGAGAGCACACATTTCAATGACTCTGGTGGACCCATATGTGGTATGTGAAAAGAACACACATGCAATGACTCTAGTTGTTGTTAGTGAAAAGAACACACATGCAATGACAGTATTGGATCCATAGGTGCATGTGAAAGAACACACATTTCAATGACTCTGGTTGTTGTTACTAAAAAAACACACATGCAATGACACTGGTGGATCCATGGGTGGATTGTGAAAAGAGCACATGCAATGACTCTAGTTGTTGTTAGTGAAAAGAACACACATGCAATGACACTGGTGGATCCATAGGTGGTATGTGAAAAGAACACACATTTCAATGACTCTGGTTGTTGTTAGTGAAAAGAACACACATGCAATGACACCGGTGGATCCATGTGTGGTCTCTGGAGAGAGCACACATTTCAATGACTCTGGTTGTTGTTAGTAAAAAGAACACACATGCAATGACACTGGTTGTTGTTACTAAAAAGAACACACATGCAATGACACTGGTGGATCCATGTGTGGATTGTGAAGAGAACACACATGCAATGACACTGGTGGATCCATAGGTGGTATGTGAGAAGAACGGCCATGAAATGACTCTAGTTGTTGATACTAAAAAGAACACACATGCAATGACTCCAGTTGTTGTTAGTGAAAAGAACACACATGCAATGACTCCAGTTGTTGTTAGAGAAAAGAACATACATGCAATGACACCGGTGGATCCATGTGTGGTCTCTGAAGAGAGCACACATTTCAATGACTCTGGTGGACCCATATGTGGTATGTGAAAAGAACACACATGCAATGACTCTAGTTGTTGTTAGTGAAAAGAACACACATGCAATGACACTGGTGGATCCATAGGTGGTACATGAAAGAACACACATTTCAATGACTCTGGTTGTTGTTACTAAAAAGAACACACATGCAATGACACTGGTGGATCCATGGGTGGATTGTGAAAAGAGCACACATGCAATGACTCTAGTTGTTGTTAGTGAAAACAACATACATGCAATGACACTGGTGGATCCATGTGTGGTCTCTGTAGAGAACACACATTTCAATGACACTAGTGGATCCATATGTGGTATGTGAAAAGAACACACATGCAATGACTCTTGTTGTTGTTAGTGAAAAGAACACACATGCAATGACACTGGTGGATCCCTATGTGGTATCTGAAAAGAACACACATGCAATGACTCCAGTCGTTGTTAGTGAAAAGAACATACATGTAATGACACCGGTGGATCCATGTGTGGTCTCTGAAGAGAGCACACATTTCAATGACTCTGGTTGTTGTTAGTAAAAAGAACACACATGCAATGACACTGGTGGGTCCATGTGTGGTCTCTGAAGAGAACACACATGCAATGACTCTAGTTGTTGTTACTAAAAAGAGCACACATGCAATGACACTGGTGGATCCGTGTGTGGATTATGAAGAGAACACACATGCAATGACACTGGTGGATCCATAGGTGGTATGTGAGAAGAACAGCCATGAAATGACTCTGGTTGTTGTTAGTAAAAAGAACACACATGCAATGACTCCAGTTGTTGTTAGTGAAAAGAACACACATGCAATGACTCTAGTTGTTGTTAGTGAAAAGAACATACATGCAATGACACCGGTGGATCGATGTGTGGTCTCTCAAGAGAGCACACATTTAAATGACTCTGGTTGTTGTTAGTAAAAAGATCACACATGCAATGACACTGGTGGATCCATGTGTGGTCTCTGAAGAGAACACACATGCAATGACTCTGGTTGTTGTTACTAAAAAGATCACACATGCAATGACACTTGTGGATCCGTGTGTGGATTGTGAAGAGAACACACATGCAATGACACTGGTCGATCCATAGGTGGTATGTGAGAAGAACAGCCATTCAATGACTCTGGTTGTTGTTAGTAAAAAGAACACACATGCAATGACTCCAGTTGTTGTTAGTGAAAAGAGCACACATGCAATCACTCTAGTTGTTGTTAGTGAAAAGAGCATACATGCAATGACATCGGTGGATCCATGTGTGGTCTCTGTAGCTAACACACATTTCAATGACACTGGTGGATCCATATGTGGTATGTGAAAAGAACACACACGCAATGACTCTGGTTGTTGTTAGTGAAAAGAAGCCACATGCAATGACACAGGTGGATTCATATGTGGTATGTGAAAAGAACACACATGCAATGACTCTAGTTGTAGTTAGTGAAAAGAACATACATGCAATGACACCGATGGATCCATGTGTTGTCTCTGAAGAGAGCACACATTTCAATGACTCTGGTTGTTGTTAGTAAAAAGAACACACATGCAATGACACTGGTGGATCCATGTGTGGTCTCTGAAGAGAACACACATGCAATGACTCTGGTTGTTGTTACTAAAAAGAGCACACATGCAATGACACTGGTGGATCCATGTGTGGATTGTGAAGAGAACACACATGCAATGACACTGGTGGATCCATAGGTGGTATGTGAAAAGAACACACATGCAATGACTCTGGTTGTTGTTAGTTAAAAGAACACACATGCAATGACACTGGTGGATCCATAGGTGGTATGTGAAAGAACACACATTTCAATAACTCTGGTTGTTGTTACTAAAAAGAACACACATGCAATGACACTCATGGATCCATGGCTGGATTATGAAAAGAACACACATGCAATGACACTGGTGGATCCATGGGTGGATAGTGAAAAGAGCACACATGCAATGACTCCAGTTGTTGTTAGTGAAAAGAACGTACATGCAATGACACTTGTGGATCCATGTGTGGTCTCTGTAGAGAACACACATTTGAATGACACTGGTGGATCCATATGTGGTATGTGAAAAGAACACACATGCAATGACTCTGGTTGTTGTTAGTGAAAAGAACACACGTGCAATGACGCTGGTGGATCCATATGTGGTATGTGAAAAGAACACACATGCAATGACTCCAGTTGTTGTTAGTGAAAAGAACATACATGCAATGACACCGGTGGATCCATGTGTGGTCTTTGAAGAGAGCACACATTTCAATGACTTTGGTTGTTGTTAGTAAAAAGAGCACACATGCAATGACACTGGTGGATCCATGTGTGGATTGTGAAGAGAACACACATGTAATGACACTGGTGGATCCATAGGTGGTATGTGATAAGAACAGCCATGAAATGACTCTGGTTGTTGTTACTAAAAAGAACACACATGCAATGACTCCAGTTGTTGTTAGTGAAAAGAACACACATGCAATGACTCCAGTTGTTGTTAGTGAAAAGAACATACATGCAATGACACCGGTGGATCCTTGTGTGGTCTCTGAAGAGAGCACACATTTCAATGACTCTGGTGGATCCATATGTGGTATGTGAAAAGAACACACATGCAATGACTCTGGTTGTTGTTAGTGAAAAGAACACACATGCAATGACTCTGGTTGTTGTTAGTGAAAAGAACACACATGCAATGACACTGGTGGATCCATAGGTGGTATGTGAAAGAACACACATTTCAATGACTCTGGTTGTTGTGACTAAAAAGAACACACACGCAATGACACTGGTGGATCCATGGGTGGATTGTGAAAAGAACACACAAGCAATGACACTGGTGGATCCATGGGTGTATTGTGAAAAGAGCACACATGCAATGACTCCAGTTGTTGTTAGTGAAAAGAACATACATGCAATAACACTGGTGGATCCATGTGTGGTCTATGTAGAGAACACACATTTCAATGACACTGGTGGATCTATATGTGGTATGTGAAAAGAACACACATGCAATGACTCTGGTTGTTGTTAGTGAAAAGAACACACATGCAATGACGCTGGTGGATCCAGATGTGGTATGTGAAAATAACACAAATGCAATGACTCCAGTTGTTGTTAGTGAAAAGAACATACATGCAATGCCACCGGTGGATCCATGTGTGGTCTTTGAAGAGAGCACACATTTCAATGACTTTGGTTGTTTGCTAGTAAAAAGAACACACATGCAATGACACTGGTGGATCCATGTGTGGTCTCTGAAGAGAACACACATGCAATGACTCTGGTTGTTGTTACTAAAAAGAGCACACATGCAATGACACTAGTGGATCCATGTGTGGATTGTGAAGAGAACACACATGTAATGACACTGGTGGATCCATAGGTGGTATGTGAGAAGAACAGCCATGAAATGACTCTGGTTGTTGTTACTAAAAAGAACACACATGCAATGACTCCAGTTGTTGTTAGTGAAAAGAACACACATGCAATGACTCCAGTTGTTGTTAGTGAAAAGAACATACATGCAATGACACCGGTGGATCCATGTGTGGTCTCTGAAGAGAGCACACATTTCAATGACTCTGGTGGATCCATATGTGGTATGTGAAAAGAACACACATGCAACGACTCTGGTTGTTGTTAGTGAAAAGAACACACATGCAATGACTCTGGTTGTTGTTAGTGAAAAGAACACACCTGCAATGACACTGGTGGACCTATAGGTGGTATGTGAAAGAACACACATTTCAATGACTCTGGTTGTTGTGACTAAAAAGAACACACATGCAATGACACTGGTGGATCCATGGTTGGATTGTGAAAAGAACACACAAGCAATGACACTGGTGGATCCATGGGTGTATTGTGAAAAGAGCACACATGCAATGACTCCAGTTGTTGTTAGTGAAAAGAACATACATGCAATGACACTGGTGGATCCATGTGTGGTCTCTGTAGAGAACACACATTTCAATGACACTGGTGGATCTATATGTGGTATGTGAAAAGAACACACATGCAATGACTCTGGTTGTTGTTAGTGAAAATAAGACACATGCAATGACACTGGTGGATCCATATGTGGTATGTGAAAAGAACACACATGCAATGACTCCAGTTGTTGTTAGTGAAAAGAACATACATGCAATGACACTGGTGGATCCATGTGTGGTCTCTGAAGAGAGCACACATTTCAATGACTCTGACTGTTGTTAGTAAAAAGAACACACATGCAATGACACTGGTGGGTCCATGTGTGGTCTCTGAAGAGAACACACATGCAATGACTCTGGTTGTTGTTACTAAAAAGAGCACACATGTAATGACACTAGTGGATCCGTGTTTGGATTGTGAAGAGAACACACATGCAATGACACTGGTGGGTCCATAGGTGCTATGTGAGAAGAACAGCCATGAAATGACTCTGGTTGTTTTTAGTAAAAAGAACACACATGCAATGACTCCAGTTGTTGTTAGTGAAAAGAACACACATGCAATGACTCTAGTTGTTGTTAGTGAAAAGAACATCCATGCAATGACACCGGTGGATCCATGTGTGGTCTCTCAAGAGAGCACACATTTCAATGACTCTGGTTGTTGTCAGTAAAAATAACACACATGCAATGACACTGGTGGATCCATGTGTGGTATCTGAAGAGAACACACATGCAATGACTCTGGTTGTTGTTACTAAAAAGAGCACACATGCAATGACACTGGTGGATCCATATGTGGATTGTGAAGAGAACACACATGCAATGACACAAGTGGATCTATAGGTGGTATGTGAGAAGAACAACCAGGAAATGACTCTGGTTGTTGTTAGTAAAAAGAACACACATGCAATGACTGTAGTTGTTTTAGTGAAAAGAGCACACATGCAATGACTCCAGTTGTTGTTAGTGAAAAGAACATACATGCAATGACACCGGTGGATCCATGTGTGGTCTCTATAGAGAACACACATTCAATAACACTGGTGGATCCATATGTGGTATTCGAAAAGAACACACATGCTATGACTCTGGTTGTTGTTAGTGAAAAGAACACACATGCAATGACACAGGTGGATCCATAGGTGGTACGTGAAAGAACACACATTTCAATGACTCTGGTTGTTGTTACTAAAAAGAACACACATGCAATGACACTGGTGGATCCATGGGTGGATTGTGAAAAGAGCACACATGCAATGACTCCAGTTGTTGTTAGTGAAAAGAACATACATGCAATGACACCGGTGGATCCATGTGTGGTCTCTGAAGAGAGCACACATTTCAATGACTCTGGTTGTTGTTAGTAAAAAGAACACACATGCAATGACACTGGTGCATCCATGTGTGGTCTCTGAAGAGAACACACATATAATGACTCTGGTTGTTGTTACTAAAAAGAGCACACATGCAATGACACTGGTGGATCCTTATGTGGATTGTGAAGAGAACACACATGCAATGACACTGGTGGATCCATAGGTGGTATGTGAAAAGAACACACATGCAATGACTCTGGTTGTTGTTAGTTAAAAGAACACACATGCAATGACACTGGTGGATCCATAGGTGGTACGTGAAAGAACACACATTTCAATAACTCTGGTTGTTGTTACTAAAAAGAACACACATGCAATGACACTCATGGATCCATGGGTGGATTATGAAAAGAAAACACATGCAGTGACACTGGTGGATCCATGGGTGGATTGTGAAAAGAGCACACATGCAATGACTCCAGTTGTTGTTAGTGAAAAGAACGTACATGCAATGACACTTGTGGATCCATGTGTGGTCTCTGTAGAGAACACACATTTGAATGACACAGGTGGATCCATATGTGGTATGTGAAAAGAACACACATGCAATGACTCTGGTTGTTGTTAGTGAAAAGAACACACGTGCAATGACGCTGGTGGATCCATATGTGGTATGTGAAAAGAACACACATGCAATGACTCCAGTTTTTGTTAGTGAAAAGAACATACATGCAATGACACCGGTGGATCCATGTGTGGTCTTTGAAGAGAGCACACATTTCAATGACTTTGGTTGTTGTTAGTAAAAAGAACACACATGCAACGACACTGGTGGATCCATGTGTGGTCTCTGAAGAGAACACACATGCAATGACTCTAGTTGTTGTTACTAAAAAGAGCACACATGCAATGACACTGGTGGATCCATGTGTGGATTCTGAAGAGAACACACATGTAATGACACTGGTGGATCCATAGGTGGTATGTGAGAAGAACAGCCATGAAATGACTATGGTTGTTGTTACTAAAAACAACACACATGCAATGACTACAGTTGTTGTTAGTGAAAAGAACACACAGACAATGACTCCAGTTGTTGTTAGTGAAAAGAACATACATGCAATGACACCGGTGGATCCATGTGTGGTCTCTGAAGAGAGCACACATTTCAATGACTCTGGTGGATCCATATGTGGTATGTGAAAAGAACACACGTGCAATGACGCTGGTGGATCCATATGTGGTATGTGAAAAGAACACACATGCAATGACTCCAGTTTTTGTTAGTGAAAAGAACATACATGCAATGACACCGGTGGATCCATGTGTGGTCTTTGAAGAGAGCACACATTTCAATGACTTTGGTTGTTGTTAGTAAAAAGAACACACATGCAACGACACTGGTGGATCCATGTGTGGTCTCTGAAGAGAACACACATGCAATGACTCTAGTTGTTGTTACTAAAAAGAGCACACATGCAATGACACTGGTGGATCCATGTGTGGATTCTGAAGAGAACACACATGTAATGACACTGGTGGATCCATAGGTGGTATGTGAGAAGAACAGCCATGAAATGACTATGGTTGTTGTTACTAAAAACAACACACATGCAATGACTACAGTTGTTGTTAGTGAAAAGAACACACAGACAATGACTCCAGTTGTTGTTAGTGAAAAGAACATACATGCAATGACACCGGTGGATCCATGTGTGGTCTCTGAAGAGAGCACACATTTCAATGACTCTGGTGGATCCATATGTGGTATGTGAAAAGAACACACATGCAATGACTCTGGTTGTTGTTAGTGAAAAGAACACACATGCAATGACTCTGGTTGTTGTTAGTGAAAAGAACACACATGGAATGACACTGGTGGATCCATAGGTGGTATGTGAAAGAACACACATTTCAATGACTCTGGTTGTTGTGACTAAAAAGAACACACATGCAATGACACTAGTGGATCCATGGGTGGATTGTGAAAAGAACACACAAGCAGTGACACTGGTGGATCCATGGGTGTATTGTGAAAAGAGCACACATGCAATGACTCCAGTTGTTGTTAGTGAAAAGAACATACATGCAATGACACTGGTGGATCCATGTGTGGTCTCTATAGAGAACACACATTTCAATGACACTGATGGATCCATATGTGGTATGTGAAAAGATCACACATGCAATGACTCTGGTTGTTGTTAGTGAAAAGAACACACATGCAATGACGCTGGTGGATCCATATGTGGTATGTGAAAAGAACACACATGCAATGACTCCAGTTGTTGTTAGTGAAAAGAACATACATGCAATGACACCGGTGGATCCATGTGTGGTCTTTGAAGAGAGCACACATTTCAATGAGTTTGGTTGTTGTTAGTAAAAAGAACACACATGCAATGACACTGGTGGATCCATGTGTGGTCTCTGAAGAGAACACACATGCAATGACTCTGGTTGTTGTTACTAAAAAGAGCACACATGCAATGACACTAGTGGATCCATGTGTGGATTGTGAAGATAACACACATGTAATGACACTGGTGGATCCATAGGTGGTATGTGAGAAGAACAGCCATGAAATGACTCTGGTTGTTGTTACTAAAAAGAACACACATGCAATGACTCCAGTTGTTGTTAGTGAAAAGAACATACATGCAATGACACCGGTGGATCCATGTGTGGTCTCTGAAGAGAGCACACATTTCAATGACTCTGGTGGATCCATATGTGGTATGTGAAAAGAACACACATGCAATGACTCTGGTTGTTGTTAGTGAAAAGAACACACATGCAATGACACTGGTGGATCCATAGGTGGTATGTGAAAGAACACACATTTCAATGACTCTGGTTGTTGTGACTAAAAAGAACACACATGCAATGACACTAGTGGATCCATGGGTGGATTGTGAAAAGAACACACAAGCAATGACACTGGTGGATCCATGGGTGTATTGTGAAAAGAGCACACATGCAATGACTCCAGTTGTTGTTAGTGAAAAGAACATACATGCAATGACACTGGTGGATCCATGTGTGGTCTCTATAGAGAACACATATTTCAATGACACTGGTGGATCCATATGTGGTATGTGAAAAGAACACACATGCAATGACTCTGGTTGTTGATAGTGAAAAGAAGACACATGCAATGACACTGGTGGATCCATATGTGGTATGTGAAAAGAACACACATGCAATGACTCCAGTTGTTGTTAGTGAAAAGAACATACATGCAATGACACTGGTGGATCCATGTGTGGTCTCTGAAGAGAGCACACATTTCAATGACTCTGGTTGTTGTTAGTAAAAAGAACACACATGCAATGACACTGGTGGGTCCATGTGTGGTCTCTGAAGAGAACACACATGCAATGACTCTGGTTGTTGTTACTAAAAAGAGCACACATGTAATGACACTGGTGGATCCGTGTTTGGATTGTGAAGAGAACACACATGCAATGACACTGGTGGATCCATAGGTGCTATGTGAGAAGAACAGCCATGAAATGACTCTGGTTGTTTTTAGTAAAAAGAACACACATGCAATGACTCCAGTTGTTGTTAGTGAAAAGAACACACATGCAATGACTCTAGTTGTTGTTAGTGAAAAGAACATCCATGCAATGACACCGGTGGATGCATGTGTGGTCTCTCAAGAGAGCACACATTTCAATGACTCTGGTTGTTGTTAGTAAAAAGAACACACATGCAATGACACTGGTGGATCCATGTGTGGTATCTGAAGAGAACACACATGCAATGACTCTGCTTGTTGTTACTAAAAAGAGCACACATGCAATGACACTGGTGGATCCATATGTGGATTGTGAAGAGAACACACATGCAATGACACTAGTGGATCTATAGGTGGTATGTGAGAAGAACAGTCAGGAAATGACTCTAGTTGTTGTTAGTAAAAAGAACACACATGCAATGACTGTAGTTGTTTTAGTGAAAAGAGCACAGATGCAATGACTCCAGTTGTTGTTACTGAAAAGAACATACATGCAATGACACCGGTGGATCCATGTGTGGTTTCTGTAGAGAACACACATTCAATGACACTGGTGGATCCATATGTGGCATGTGAAAAGAACACACATGCTATGACTCTGGTTGTTGTTAGTGAAAAGAACACACATGCAATGACACTGGTGGATCCATCAGTGGTATGTGAAAGAACACTCATTTCAAAGACTCTAGTTGTTGTTACTAAAAAGAACACACATGCAATGACACTCGTGGATCCATGGGTGGATTGTGAAAACAACACACATGCAATGACACTGGTGGATCCATGGGTGGATTGTGAAAAGAGCACACATGCAATGACTCCAGTTGTTGTTAGTGAAAAGAACATACATGCAATGACACTGGTGGATCCATGTGTGGTCTCTGTAGAGAACACACATTTCAATGACACTGGTGGATCCATATCTGGTATCTGAAAAGAACACAAATGCAATGACTCTGGTTGTTGTTACTGAAAAGAACACACATGCAGTGACACTGGTGGATCCATATGTGGTATGTGAAAAGAACACATATGCAATGATTCCAGTTGTTGTTAGTGAAAAGAACATACATGCAATTAAACCGGAGGATCCATGTGTGGTCTCTAGGGAGAGCACACATTTCAATGACTCTGGTTGTTGTTAGTAAAAAGAACACACATGCAATGACTCTAGTTGTTTTAGTGAAAAGAGCACACATGCAATGACTCCAGTTGTTGTTAGTGAAAAGAACATACATGCAATGACACCGGTGGATCCATGTGTCGTCTCTGTAGAGAACGCACATTTCAATGACACTGGTGGATCCATATGTGGTATGTGAAAAGAATACACATGCAATGACTCTGGTTGTTGTTAGTGAAAAGAACACACATGCAATGACATTGGTGGATCCATAGGTGGTATGTGAAAGAATACACATTTCAATGACTCTGGTTGTTGTTACTAAAAAGAACACACATGCAATGACACTCGTGGATCCATGGGTGGATTGTGAAAACAACACACATGCGATGACACTGGTGGATCCATGGGTGGATTGTGAAAAGAGCACACATGCAATGACTCCAGTTGTTGTTAGTGAAAAGAACATACATGCAATGACACTGGTGGATCCATGTGTGGTCTCTGTAGAGAACACACATTTCAATGACACTGGTGGATCCATATGTGGTATGTGAAAAGAACACACATGCAATGACTCTGGTTGTTGTTACTGAAAAAACACACATGCAATGACACTGGTGGATCCATATGTGGTATGTGAAAAGAACACACATGCAATGACTCCAGTTATTGTTAGTGAAAAGAACATACATGCAATGACACTGGTGGATCCATGTGTGGTCTCTGAAGAGAGCACACATTTCAATGACTCTGGTTGTTGTTAGTAAAAGAACACACATGCAATGACATCGGTGGGTCCATGTGTGGTCTCAAGATAACACATGCAATGACTCTGGTTGTTGTTACTAAAAAGAGCAGACCTGCAATGACACTGGTGGATCCGTGTGTGGATTGTGAAGAGAACACACATGCAATGACACTGGTGGATCCATAGGTGGTATGTGAGAAGAACAGCTATGAAATGACTCTGGTTGTTGTTAGTAAAAAGAACACACATGCAATGACTCCAGTTGTTGTTAGTGAAAAGAACACACATGCAATGACTCCAGTTGTTGTTAGTGAAAAGAACATACATGCAATGACACCGGTGGATCCATGTGTGGTCTCTCAAGAGAGCACACATTTCAATGACTCTGGTTGTTGTTAGTAAAAAGAACACACATGCAATGACACTCGTGGATCCATGGGTGGATTGTGAAAACAACACACATGCAATGACACTGGTGGATCCATGGGTGGATTGTGAAAAGAGCACACATGCAATGACTCCAGTTGTTGTTAGTGAAAAGAACATACATGCAATGACATTTGGTGGATCCATGTGGTCTCAAGAGAGCACATTTCAATGACTCTGGTTGTTGTTAGTAAAAGAACACACATGCAATGACACTGTGGATCCATGGGTGGATTGTGAAAACAACACATGCAATGACACTGTGGATCCATGGGTGGATTGTGAAAAGAGCACACATGCAATGACTCAGTTGTTGTTAGTGAAAAGAACATACATGCAATGACATTGGTGGATCCATGTGTGGTCTCAAGAGAGCACACATTTCAATGACTGGTTGTTGTTAGTAAAAAGAACACACATGCAATGACATCAGGGTCCATGTGTGGTCTGAAGATAACACATGCAATGACTCTGGTTGTTGTTACTAAAAAGAGCAGACCTGCAATGACACTGGTGGATCTGTGTGTGGATTGTGAAGAGAACACACATGCAATGACACTGGTGGATCCATAGGTGGTATGTGAGAAGAACAGCTATGAAATGACTCGTTGTTGTTAGTAAAAAGAACACACATGCAATGACTCCAGTTGTTGTTAGTGGAAAGAACACACATGCAATGACTCCAGTTGTTGTTAGTGAAAAGAACATACATGCAATGACACCGGTGGATCCATGTGTGGTCTCTCAAGAGAGCACACATTTCAATGACTCTGGTTGTTGTTAGTAAAAGAACACACATGCAATGACACTAGTGGATCCATGCAATGATTCTGGTTGTTCTAACTAAAAAAGAGCACACATGAAATGACACTGGTGGATCCATATGTGGATTGTGAAGAGAACACACATGCAATGACACTAGTGAATCCATAGGTGGTATGTGAGAAGAACAGCCATGAAATGACTCTGGTTGTTAGTAAATAGAACACACATTTGCAATGACTCCAGTTGTTGTTAGTGAAAAGAACACACATGCAATGACACCAGTTGTTAGTTAAAAGAACATACATGCAATGACACCGGTGGATCCATGTGTGGTCTCTGTAGAGAACACACATTTCAATGACACTGGTCGATCCATATGTGGTATGTGAAAAGAACACACATGCAATGACTCTGGTTGTTGTTACTAAAAACAGCACACATGCAATGACACTGGTGGATCGATAGGTGGTATGTGAAAACAACACACATTTCAATGACTCTGGTTGTTGTTACTAAAAAGAACACACATGCAATGACACTAGTGGATCCATGTGTGGATTGTGAAGAGAACACACATGTAATGACACGGGTGGATCAATAGGTGGTCTCTGAGAAGAACAGCCCTGCAATAACTCGTTGTTGTTACTAAATAGAACACACTTGCAATGACTCCAGTTGTTGTTAGTGAAAAGAACACACATGCAATGACTCCAGTTGTTGTTAGTGAAAAGAACATACATGCAATGACACCGGTGGATCCATGTGTGGTCTCTGAAGAGAGCACACATTTGAATGACTCTGGTGGATCCATATGTGGTATGTGAAAAGAACACACATGCAATGACTCTGGTTGTTGTTAGTGAAAAGAACACACATGCAATGACTCTGGTTGTTGTTAGTGAAAAGAACACACATGCAATGACACTGGTGGACCCATAGGTGGTATGTGAAAGAACACACATTTCAATGACTCTGGTTGTTGTGACTAAAAAGAACACACATGCAATGACACTGGTGGATCCGTGTTTGGATTGTGAAGAGAACACACATGCAATAACACTGGTGGATCCATAGGTGCTATGTGAGAAGAACAGCCATGAAATGACTCTGGTTGTTTTTAGTAAAAAGAACACACATGCAATGACTCTAGTTGTTGTTAGTGAAAAGAACACACATGCAATGACTCCAGTTGTTGTTAGTGAAAAGAACATCCATGCAATGACAACGGTGGATCCATGTGTGGTCTCTCAAGAGAGCACACATTTCAATGACTCTGGTTGTTGTTAGTAAAAAGAACACACATGCAATGACACTGGTGGATCCATGTGTGGTATCTGAAGAGAACACACATGCAATGACTGTGGTTGTTGTTACTAAAAAGAGCACACATGCAATGACACTGGTGGATCCATGTGTGGATTGTGAAGAGAACACACATGCAATGACACTAGTGGATCTATAGGTGGTATGTGAGAAGAACAACCAGGAAATGACTCTGGTTGTTGTTACTAAAAAGAACACACATGCAATGACTCCAGTTGTTGTTAGTGAAAAGAACACACATGCAATGACTCCAGTTGTTGTTAGTGAAAAGAACATACATGCAATGACACCGGTGGATCCATGTGGGGTCTCTGAAGAGAGCACACATTTCAATGACTCTGGTGGATCCATATGTGGTATGTGAAAAGAACACAAATGCAACGACTCTGGTTGTTGTTAGTGAAAAGAACACACATGCAATGACTCTGGTTGTTGTTAGTGAAAAGAACACACATGCAATGACACTGGTGGACCCATAGGTGGTATGTGAAAGAACACACATTTCAATGACTCTGGTTGTTGTGACTAAAAAGAACACACATGCAATGACACTGGTGGATCCATGGGTGGATTGTGAAAAGAACACACAAGCAATGACACTGGTGGATCCATGGGTGTATTGTGAAAAGAGCACACATGCAATGATTCCAGTTGTTGTTAGTGAAAACAACATACATGCAATGACACTGGTGGATCCATGTGTGGTCTCTGTAGAGAACACACATTTCAATGACACTGGTGGATCCATATGTGGTATGTGAAAAGAACACACATGCAATGACTCTGGTTGTTGTTAGTGAAAAGAAGACACATGCAATGACACTGGTGGATCCATATGTGGTATGTGAAAAGAACACACATGCAATGACTCCAGTTTTTGTTAGTGAAAAGAACATACATGCAATGACACTGGTGGATCCATGTGTGGTCTCTGAAGAGAGCACACATTTCAATGACTCTGGCTGTTGTTAGTAAAAAGAACACACATGCAATGACACTGGTGGGTCCATGTGTGGTCTCTGAAGAGAACACACATGCAATGACTTTGGTTGTTGTTACTAAAAAGAGCACACATGTAATGACACAGGTGGATCTGTGTTTGGATTGTGAAGAGAACACACATGCAATGACACTGGTGGATCCATAGGTGCTATGTGAGAAAAACAGCCATGAAACGACTCTGGTTGTTTTTAGTAAAAAGAACACACATGCAATGACTCCAGTTGTTGTTAGTGAAAAGAACACACATGCAATGACTCCAGTTGTTGTTAGTGAAAAGAACATCCATGCAATGACACCGGTGGATCCATGTGTGGTCTCTCAAGAGAGCACACATTTCAATGACTCTGGTTGTTGTTAGTAAAAAGAACACACATGCAATGACACTCGTGGATCCATGGGTGGATTGTGAAAACAACACACATGCAATGACACTGGTGGATCCATGGGTGGATTGTGAAAAGAGCACACATGCAATGACTCCAGTTGTTGTTAGTGAAAAGAACATACATGCAATGACACTGGTGGATCCATGTGTGGTCTCTGAAGAGAGCACACATTTCAATGACTCTGGTTGTTGTTAGTAAAAAGAACACACATGCAATGACACTCGTGGATCCATGGGTGGATTGTGAAAACAACACACATGCAATGACACTGGTGGATCCATGGGTGGATTGTGAAAAGAGCACACATGCAATGACTCCAGTTGTTGTTATTGAAAAGAACATACATGCAATGACACTGGTGGATCCATGTGTGGTCTCTGAAGAGAGCACACATTTCAATGACTCTGGTTGTTGTTAGTAAAAAGAACACACATGCAATGACACTGGTGGGTCCATGTGTGGTCTCTGAAGATAACACACATGCAATGACTCTGGTTGTTGTTACTAAAAAGAGCAGACCTGCAATGACACTGGTGGATCCGTGTGTGGATTGTGAAGAGAACACACATGCAATGACACTGGTGGATCCATAGGTGGTATGTGAGAAGAACAGCTATGAAATGACTCTGGTTGTTGTTAGTAAAAAGAACACACATGCAATGACTCCAGTTGTTGTTAGTGAAAAGAACACACATGCAATGACTCCAGTTGTTGTTAGTGAAAAGAACATACATGCAATGACACCGGTGGATCCATGTGTGGTCTCTCAAGAGAGCACACATTTCAATGACTCTGGTTGTTGTTAGTAAAAGAACACACATGCAATGACACTAGTGGATCCATGCAATGATTCTGGTTGTTCTAACTAAAAAAGAGCACACATGAAATGACACTGGTGGATCCATATGTGGATTGTGAAGAGAACACACATGCAATGACACTAGTGAATCCATAGGTGGTATGTGAGAAGAACAGCCATGAAATGACTCTGGTTGTTGTTAGTAAAAAGAACACACATGCAATGACTCCAGTTGTTGTTAGTGAAAAGAACACACATGCAATGACTCCAGTTGTTGTTAGTGAAAATAACATACATGCAATGACACCGGTGGATCCATGTGTGGTCTCTGTAGAGAACACACATTTCAATGACACTGGTCGATCCATATGTGGTATGTGAAAAGAACACACATGCAATGACTCTGGTTGTTGTTACTAAAAACAGCACACATGCAATGACACTGGTGGATCGATAGGTGGTATGTGAAAACAACACACATTTCAATGACTCTGGTTGTTGTTACTAAAAAGAACACACATGCAATGACACTAGTGGATCCATGTGTGGATTGTGAAGAGAACACACATGTAATGACACTGGTGGATCCATAGGTGGTATCTGAGAAGAACAGCCATGAAATAACTCTGGTTGTTGTTACTAAAAAGAACACACATGCAATGACTCCAGTTGTTGTTAGTGAAAAGAACACACATGCAATGACTCCAGTTGTTGTTAGTGAAAAGAACATACATGCAATGACACCGGTGGATCCATGTGTGGTCTCTGAAGAGAGCACACATTTGAATGACTCTGGTGGATCCATATGTGGTATGTGAAAAGAACACACATGCAATGACTCTGGTTGTTGTTAGTGAAAAGAACACACATGCAATGACTCTGGTTGTTGTTAGTGAAAAGAACACACATGCAATGACACTGGTGGACCCATAGGTGGTATGTGAAAGAACACACATTTCAATGACTCTGGTTGTTGTGACTAAAAAGAACACACATGCAATGACACTGGTGGATCCGTGTTTGGATTGTGAAGAGAACACACATGCAATAACACTGGTGGATCCATAGGTGCTATGTGAGAAGAACAGCCATGAAATGACTCTGGTTGTTTTTAGTAAAAAGAACACACATGCAATGACTCTAGTTGTTGTTAGTGAAAAGAACACACATGCAATGACTCCAGTTGTTGTTAGTGAAAAGAACATCCATGCAATGACACCGGTGGATCCATGTGTGGTCTCTCAAGAGAGCACACATTTCAATGACTCTGGTTGTTGTTAGTAAAAAGAACACACATGCAATGACACTGGTGGATCCATGTGTGGTATCTGAAGAGAACACACATGCAATGACTGTGGTTGTTGTTACTAAAAAGAGCACACATGCAATGACACTGGTGGATCCATGTGTGGATTGTGAAGAGAACACACATGCAATGACACTAGTGGATCTATAGGTGGTATGTGAGAAGAACAACCAGGAAATGACTCTGGTTGTTGTTACTAAAAAGAACACACATGCAATGACTCCAGTTGTTGTTAGTGAAAAGAACACACATGCAATGACTCCAGTTGTTGTTAGTGAAAAGAACATACATGCAATGACACCGGTGGATCCATGTGGGGTCTCTGAAGAGAGCACACATTTCAATGACTCTGGTGGATCCATATGTGGTATGTGAAAAGAACACAAATGCCACGACTCTGGTTGTTGTTAGTGAAAAGAACACACATGCAATGACTCTGGTTGTTGTTAGTGAAAAGAACACACATGCAATGACACTGGTGGACCCATAGGTGGTATGTGAAAGAACACACATTTCAATGACTCTGGTTGTTGTGACTAAAAAGAACACACATGCAATGACACTGGTGGATCCATGGGTGGATTGTGAAAAGAACACACAAGCAATGACACTGGTGGATCCATGGGTGTATTGTGAAAAGAGCACACATGCAATGACTCTAGTTGTTGTTAGTGAAAAGAACATACATGCCATGACACCGGTGGATCCATGTGTGGTCTTTGTAGAGAACACACATTTCAATGACACTAGTGTATCCATATGTGGTATGTGAAAAGAACACACATGCAATGACTCTGGTTGTTGTTAGTGAAAAGAAGACACATGCAATGACACAGGTGGATCCATATGTGGTATGTGAAAAGAACACACATGCAATGACTCTAGTTGTTGTTAGTGAAAAGAACATACATGCAATGACACCGGTGGATCCATGTGTGGTCTCTGAAGAGAGCACAGATTTCAATGACTCTGGTTGTTGTTAGTAAAATGAACACACATGCAATGACACTGGTGGATCCATTTGTGGTCTCTAAAGAGAACACACATGCAATGACTTTGGTTGTTGTTACTAAAAAGAGCACACATGTAATGACACAGGTGGATCTGTGTTTGGATTGTGAAGAGAACACACATGCAATGACACTGGTGGATCCATAGGTGCTATGTGAGAAAAACAGCCATGAAACGACTCTGGTTGTTTTTAGTAAAAAGAACACACATGCAATGACTCCAGTTGTTGTTAGTGAAAAGAACACACATGCAATGACTCCAGTTGTTGTTAGTGAAAAGAACATCCATGCAATGACACCGGTGGATCCATGTGTGGTCTCTCAAGAGAGCACACATTTCAATGACTCTGGTTGTTGTTAGTAAAAAGAACACACATGCAATGACACTGGCGGATCCATGTGTGGTATCTGAAGAGAACACACATGCAATGACTCTGGTTGTTGTTACTAAAAAGAGCACACATGCAATGACACTGGTGGATCCATATGTGGATTGTGAAGAGAACACACATGCAATGACACTAGTGGATCTATAGGTGGTATGTGAGAAGAACAACCAGGACATGACTCTGATTGTTGTTAGTAAAAAGAACACACATGCAATGACTGTAGTTGTTTTAGTGAAAAGAGTACACATGCAATGACTCTAGTTGTTGTTAGTGAAAAGAACATACATGCAATGACACCGGTGGTTCCATGTGTGGTCTCTGTAGAGAACACACATTCAATGACACTGGTGGATCCATATGTGGTATGTGAAAAGAACACACATGCTATGACTCTGGTTGTTGTTAGTGAAAAGAACACACATGCAATGACACTGGTGGATCCATCAGTGGTATGTGAAAGAACACTCATTTCAAAGACTCTGGTTGTTGTTACTAAAAAGAACACACATGCAATGACACTCGTGGATCCATGGGTGGATTGTGAAAACAACACACATGCAATGACACTGGTGGATCCATGGGTGGATTGTGAAAAGAGCACACATGCAATGACTCCAGTTGTTGTTAGTGAAAAGAACACACATGCAATGACTCTGGTTGTTGTTAGTGAAAAGAACACACATGCAATGACACTGGTGGATCCATAGGTGGTATGTGAAAGAACACACATTTCAAAATCTCTGGTTGTTGTGACTAAAAAGAACACACATGCAATGACACTGGTGGATCCATGGGTGGATTGTGAAAATAACACACAAGCAATGACACTGGTGGATCCATCGGTGTATTGTGAAAAGAGCACACATGCAATGACTCCAGTTGTTGTTAGTGAAAATAATATACATGCAATGACACTGGTGGATCCATGTGTGGTCTCTGTAGAGAACACACATTTCAATGACACTGGTGGATCCATATGTGGTATGTGAAAAGATCACACATGCAATGACTCTGGTTGTTGTTAGTGAAAAGAACACACATGCAATGACGCTGGTGGATCCATATGTGGTATGTGAAAAGAACACACATGCAATGACTCCAGTTGTTGTTAGTGAAAAGAACATACATGCAATGACACCGGTGGATCCATGTGTGGTCTTTGAAGAGAGCACACATTTCAATGAGTTTGGTTGTTGTTAGTAAAAAGAACACACATGCAATGACACTGGTGGATCCATGTGTGGTCTCTGAAGAGAACACACATGCAATGACTCTGGTTATTGTTACTAAAAGAGCACACATGCAATGACACTAGTGGATCCATGTGTGGATTGTGAAGCCAACACAAATGTAATGACACTGGTGGATCCATAGGTGGTATGTGAGAAGAACAACCATGAAATGACTCTGGTTGTTGTTACTAAAAAGAACACACATGCAATAACTCCAGTTGTTGTTAGTGAAAAGAACACATATGCAATGACTCTTGTTGTTGTTAGTGAAAAGAACATACATGCAATGACACCGGTGGATCCATGTGTGGTCTCTGAAGAGAGCACACATTTCAATGACTGGTGGATCCATATGTGGTATGTGAAAAGAACACACATGCAATGACTGGTTGTTGTTAGTGAAAAGAACACACATGCAATGACACTGGTGGATCCATAGGTGGTATGTGAAAGAACACACATTTCGATGACTCGTTGTTGTGACTAAAAAGAACACACATGCAATGACACTGGTGGATCCATGGGTGGATTGTGAAAAGAACACACAAGCAATGACACTGGTGAATCCATGTGTGTATTGTGAAAAGAGCACACATGCAATGACTCCAGTTGTTGTTAGTGAAAAGAACATACATGCAATGACACTGTTGGATCCATGTGTGGTCTCTATAGAGAACACATATTTCAATGACACTGGTGGATCCATACGTGGTATGTGAAAAGAACACACATGAAATGACTCTTGTTGTTGATAGTGAAAAGAAGACACATGCAATGACACTGGTGGATCCATATGTGGTATGTGAAAAGAACACACATGCAATGACTCCAGTTGTTGTTAGTGAAAAGAACATACATGCAATGACACTGGTGGATCCATGTGTGGTCTCTAAAGAGAGCACACATTTCAATGACTCTGGCTGTTGTTAGTAAAAAGAACACACATGCAATGACACTGGTGGGTCCATGTGTGGTCTCTGAAGAGAACACACATGCAATGACTCTGGTTGTTGTTACTAAAAAGAGCACACATGTAATGACACTGGTGGATCCGTGTTTGGATTGTGAAGAGAACACACATGCAATGACACTGGTGGATCCATAGGTGCTATGTGAGAAGAACAGCCATGAAATGACTCTGGTTGTTTTTAGTAAAAAGAACACACATGCAATGACTCCAGTTGTTGTTAGTGAAAAGTACACACATGCAATGACTCCAGTTGTTGTTAGTGAAAAGAACATCCATGCAATGACACCGGTGGATCCATGTGTGGTCTCTCAAGAGAGCACACATTTCAATGACTCTGGTTGTTGTTAGTAAAAAGAACACACATGCAATGACACTGGTGGATCCATGTGTGGTATCTGAAGAGAACACACATGCAATGACTCTGGTTGTTGTTACTAAAAAGAGCACACATGCAATGACACTGGTGGATCGATATGTGGATTGTGAAGAGAACACACATGCAATGACACTCATGGATCCATGGGTGGATTATGAAAAGAACACACATGCAGTGACACTGGTGGATCCATGGGTGGATTGTGAAAAGAGCACACATGCAATGACTCCAGTTGTTGTTAGTGAAAAGAACGTACATGCAATGACACTTGTGGATCCATGTGTGGTCTCTGTAGAGAACACACATTTTAATGACACAGGTGGATCCATATGTGGTATGTGAAAAGAACACACATGCAATGACTCTGGTTGTTGTTAGTGAAAAGAACACACGTGCAATGACGCTGGTGGATCCATATGTGGTATGTGAAAAGAACACACATGCAATGACTCCAGTTGTTGTTAGTGAAAAGAACATACATGCAATGACACCGGTGGATCCATGTGTGATCTTTGGAGAGAGCACACATTTCAATGACATTGGTTGTTGTTAGTAAAAAGAACACACATGCAACGACACAGGATCCATGTGTGGTCTCTGAAGAGAACACACATGCAATGACTCTAGTTGTTACTAAAAAGAGCACACATGCAATGACACTGGTGGATCCTTGTGTGGATTGTGAAGAGAACACACATGCAATGCCACTGGTGGATCCATAGGTGGTATGTGAGAAGAACAGCCATGAAATGACTCTGGTTGTTGTTAAAAACAACACACATGCAATGACTCTAGTTGTTGTTAGTGAAAAGAACACACATGCAATGACTCCAGTTGTTGTTAGTGAAAAGAACATACATGCAATGACACCGGTGGATCCATGTGTGGTCTCTGAAGAGAGCACACATTTCAATGACTCTGGTGGATCCATATGTGGTATGTGAAAAGAACACACATGCAATGACTCTGGTTGTTGTTAGTGAAAAGAACACACATGCAATGACTCTGGTTGTTGTTAGTGAAAAGAACACACATGCAATGACACTGGTGGATCCATAGGTGGTATGTGAAAGAACACACATTTCGAAATCTCTGGTTGTTGTGACTAAAAAGAACACACATGCAATGACACTGGTGGATCCATGGGTGGATTGTGAAAATAACACACAAGCAATGACACTGGTGGATCCATCGGTGTATTGTGAAAAGAGCACACATGCAATGACTCCAGTTGTTGTTAGTGAAAATAATATACATGCAATGACACTGGTGGATCCATGTGTGGTCTCTGTAGAGAACACACATTTCAATGACACTGGTGGATCCATATGTGGTATGTGAAAAGATCACACATGCAATGACTCTGGTTGTTGTTAGTGAAAAGAACACACATGCAATGACGCTGGTGGATCCATATGTGGTATGTGAAAAGAACACACATGCAATGACTCCAGTTGTTGTTAGTGAAAAGAACATACATGCAATGACACCGGTGGATCCATGTGTGGTCTTTGAAGAGAGCACACATTTCAATGAGTTTGGTTGTTGTTAGTAAAAAGAACACACATGCAATGACACTGGTGGATCCATGTGTGGTCTCTGAAGAGAACACACATGCAATGACTCTGGTTATTGTTACTAAAAAGAGCACACATGCAATGACACTAGTGGATCCATGTGTGGATTGTGAAGAGAACACACATGTAATGACACTGGTGGATCCATAGGTGGTATGTGAGAAGAACAACCATGAAATGACTCTGGTTGTTGTTACTAAAAAGAACACACATGCAATAACTCCAGTTGTTGTTAGTGAAAAGAACACATATGCAATGACTCTTGTTGTTGTTAGTGAAAAGAACATACATGCAATGACACCGGTGGATCCATGTGTGGTCTCCAAGAGAGCACACATTTCAATGACTCTGGTGGATCCATATGTGGTATGTGAAAAGAACACACATGCAATGACTCTGGTTGTTGTTAGTGAAAAGAACACACATGCAATGACACTGGTGGATCCATAGGTGGTATGTGAAAGAACACACATTTCGATGACTCTGGTTGTTGTGACTAAAAAGAACACACATGCAATGACACTGGTGGATCCATGGGTGGATTGTGAAAAGAACACACAAGCAATGACACTGGTGGATCCATGTGTGTATTGTGAAAAGAGCACACATGCAATGACTCCAGTTGTTGTTAGTGAAAAGAACATACATGCAATGACACTGTTGGATCCATGTGTGGTCTCTATAGAGAACACATATTTCAATGACACTGGTGGATCCATACGTGGTATGTGAAAAGAACACACATGAAATGACTCTTGTTGTTGATAGTGAAAAGAAGACACATGCAATGACACTGGTGGATCCATATGTGGTATGTGAAAAGAACACACATGCAATGACTCCAGTTGTTGTTAGTGAAAAGAACATACATGCAATGACCTTTGGTGGATCCATGTGTGTCTCTCAAGAGAGCACACATTTCAATGACTCTGGTTGTTAGTAAAAAGAAGACACATGCAATGACACTAGTGGGTCCATGTGTGGTCTCTGAAGAGAACACACATGCAATGACTCTGGTTGTTATAACTAAAAAGAGCACACATGCAATGACACTGGTGGATCCGTGTGTGGATTGTGAAGAGAACACACATGCAATGACACTGGTGGATCCATAGGTGCTATGTGAGAAGAACAGCCATGAAATGACTCTGGTTGTTTTTAGTAAAAAGAACACACATGCAATGACTCCAGTTGTTGTTAGTGAAAAGTACACACATGCAATGACTCCAGTTGTTGTTAGTGAAAAGAACATCCATGCAATGACACCGGTGGATCCATGTGTGGTCTCTCAAGAGAGCACACATTTCAATGACTCTGGTTGTTGTTAGTAAAAAGAACACACATGCAATGACACTGGTGGATCCATGTGTGGTCTCTGAAGAGAACACATGCAATGACTCTGGTTGTTACTAAAAAGAGCACACATGCAATGACACTGGTGGATCGATATGTGGATTGTGAAGAGAACACACATGCAATGACACTCATGGATCCATGGGTGGATTATGAAAAGAACACACATGCAGTGACACTGGTGGATCCATGGGTGGATTGTGAAAAGAGCACACATGCAATGACTCCAGTTGTTGTTAGTGAAAAGAACACATGCAATGACACTTGTGGATCCATGTGTGGTCTCTGAGAGAACACACATTTTAATGACACAGGTGGATCCATATGTGGTATGTGAAAAGAACACACATGCAATGACTCTGGTTGTTGTTAGTGAAAAGAACACACGTGCAATGACGCTGGTGGATCCATATGTGGTATGTGAAAAGAACACACATGCAATGACTCCAGTTGTTGTTAGTGAAAAGAACATACATGCAATGACACCGGTGGATCCATGTGTGATCTTTGGAGAGAGCACACATTTCAATGACATTGGTTGTTGTTAGTAAAAAGAACACACATGCAACGACACTGGTGGATCCATGTGTGGTCTCTGAAGAGAACACACATGCAATGACTCTAGTTGTTGTTACTAAAAAGAGCACACATGCAATGACACTGGTGGATCCATGTGTGGATTGTGAAGAGAACACACATGTAATGACACTGGTGGATCCATAGGTGGTATGTGAGAAGAACAGCCATGAAATGACTCTGGTTGTTGTTAAAAACAACACACATGCAATGACTCTAGTTGTTGTTAGTGAAAAGAACACACATGCAATGACTCCAGTTGTTGTTAGTGAAAAGAACATACATGCAATGACACCGGTGGATCCATGTGTGGTCTCTGAAGAGAGCACACATTTCAATGACTCTGGTGGATCCATATGTGGTATGTGAAAAGAACACACATGCAATGACTCTGGTTGTTGTTAGTGAAAAGAACACACATGCAATGACTCTGGTTGTTGTTAGTGAAAAGAACACACATGCAATGACACTGGTGGATCCATAGGTGGTATGTGAAAGAACACACATTTCAAAATCTCTGGTTGTTGTGACTAAAAAGAACACACATGCAATGACACTGGTGGATCCATGGGTGGATTGTGAAAATAACACACAAGCAATGACACTGGTGGATCCATCGGTGTATTGTGAAAAGAGCACACATGCAATGACTCCAGTTGTTGTTAGTGAAAATAACATACATGCAATGACACTGGTGGATCCATGTGTGGTCTCTGTAGAGAACACACATTTCAATGACACTGGTGGATCCATATGTGGTATGTGAAAAGATCACACATGCAATGACTCTGGTTGTTGTTAGTGAAAAGAACACACATGCAATGACGCTGGTGGATCCATATGTGGTATGTGAAAAGAACACACATGCAATGACTCCAGTTGTTGTTAGTGAAAAGAACATACATGCAATGACACCGGTGGATCCATGTGTGGTCTTTGAAGAGAGCACACATTTCAATGAGTTTGGTTGTTGTTAGTAAAAAGAACACACATGCAATGACACTGGTGGATCCATGTGTGGTCTCTGAAGAGAACACACATGCAATGACTCTGGTTATTGTTACTAAAAAGAGCACACATGCAATGACACTAGTGGATCCATGTGTGGATTGTGAAGAGAACACACATGTAATGACACTGGTGGATCCATAGGTGGTATGTGAGAAGAACAACCATGAAATGACTCTGGTTGTTGTTACTAAAAAGAACACACATGCAATAACTCCAGTTGTTGTTAGTGAAAAGAACACATATGCAATGACTCTTGTTGTTGTTAGTGAAAAGAACATACATGCAATGACACCGGTGGATCCATGTGTGGTCTCTGAAGAGAGCACACATTTCAATGACTCTGGTGGATCCATATGTGGTATGTGAAAAGAACACACATGCAATGACTCTGGTTGTTGTTAGTGAAAAGAACACACATGCAATGACACTGGTGGATCCATAGGTGGTATGTGAAAGAACACACATTTCGATGACTCTGGTTGTTGTGACTAAAAAGAACACACATGCAATGACACTGGTGGATCCATGGGTGGATTGTGAAAAGAACACACAAGCAATGACACTGGTGGATCCATGTGTGTATTGTGAAAAGAGCACACATGCAATGACTCCAGTTGTTGTTAGTGAAAAGAACATACATGCAATGACACTGTTGGATCCATGTGTGGTCTCTATAGAGAACACATATTTCAATGACACTGGTGGATCCATACGTGGTATGTGAAAAGAACACACATGAAATGACTCTTGTTGTTGATAGTGAAAAGAAGACACATGCAATGACACTGGTGGATCCATATGTGGTATGTGAAAAGAACACACATGCAATGACTCCAGTTGTTGTTAGTGAAAAGAACATACATGCAATGACACTGGTGGATCCATGTGTGGTCTCTAAAGAGAGCACACATTTCAATGACTCTGGCTGTTGTTAGTAAAAAGAACACACATGCAATGACACTGGTGGGTCCATGTGTGGTCTCTGAAGAGAACACACATGCAATGACTCTGGTTGTTGTTACTAAAAAGAGCACACATGTAATGACACTGGTGGATCCGTGTTTGGATTGTGAAGAGAACACACATGCAATGACACTGGTGGATCCATAGGTGCTATGTGAGAAGAACAGCCATGAAATGACTCTGGTTGTTTTTAGTAAAAAGAACACACATGCAATGACTCCAGTTGTTGTTAGTGAAAAGTACACACATGCAATGACTCCAGTTGTTGTTAGTGAAAAGAACATCCATGCAATGACACCGGTGGATCCATGTGTGGTCTCTCAAGAGAGCACACATTTCAATGACTCTGGTTGTTGTTAGTAAAAAGAACACACATGCAATGACACTGGTGGATCCATGTGTGGTATCTGAAGAGAACACACATGCAATGACTCTGGTTGTTGTTACTAAAAAGAGCACACATGCAATGACACTGGTGGATCGATATGTGGATTGTGAAGAGAACACACATGCAATGACACTCATGGATCCATGGGTGGATTATGAAAAGAACACACATGCAGTGACACTGGTGGATCCATGGGTGGATTGTGAAAAGAGCACACATGCAATGACTCCAGTTGTTGTTAGTGAAAAGAACGTACATGCAATGACACTTGTGGATCCATGTGTGGTCTCTGTAGAGAACACACATTTTAATGACACAGGTGGATCCATATGTGGTATGTGAAAAGAACACACATGCAATGACTCTGGTTGTTGTTAGTGAAAAGAACACACGTGCAATGACGCTGGTGGATCCATATGTGGTATGTGAAAAGAACACACATGCAATGACTCCAGTTGTTGTTAGTGAAAAGAACATACATGCAATGACACCGGTGGATCCATGTGTGGTCTTTGGAGAGAGCACACATTTCAATGACATTGGTTGTTGTTAGTAAAAAGAACACACATGCAACGACACTGGTGGATCCATGTGTGGTCTCTGAAGAGAACACACATGCAATGACTCTAGTTGTTGTTACTAAAAAGAGCACACATGCAATGACACTGGTGGATCCATGTGTGGATTGTGAAGAGAACACACATGTAATGACACTGGTGGATCCATAGGTGGTATGTGAGAAGAACAGCCATGAAATGACTCTGGTTGTTGTTAAAAACAACACACATGCAATGACTCTAGTTGTTGTTAGTGAAAAGAACACACATGCAATGACTCCAGTTGTTGTTAGTGAAAAGAACATACATGCAATGACACCGGTGGATCCATGTGTGGTCTCTGAAGAGAGCACACATTTCAATGACTCTGGTGGATCCATATGTGGTATGTGAAAAGAACACACATGCAATGACTCTGGTTGTTGTTAGTGAAAAGAACACACATGCAATGACTCTGGTTGTTGTTAGTGAAAAGAACACACATGCAATGACACTGGTGGATCCATAGGTGGTATGTGAAAGAACACACATTTCAAAATCTCTGGTTGTTGTGACTAAAAGAACACACATGCAATGACACTGGTGGATCCATGGGTGGATTGTGAAAATAACACAAGCAATGACACTGTGGATCCATCGGTGTATTGTGAAAAGAGCACACATGCAATGACTCCAGTTGTTGTTAGTGAAAATAACATACATGCAATGACAGGTGGATCCATGTGTGGTCTCTGAGAGAACACACATTTCAATGACTGGTGGATCCTTATGTGTTTTGTTAAAAGATAACACATGCAATGACTCTGGTTGTTGTTAGTGAAAAGAACACACATGCAATGACGCTGGTGGATCCATATGTGGTATGTGAAAAAAAAACACATGCAATGACTCCAGTTGTTGTTAGTGAAAAGAACATACATGCAATGACACGGTGGATCCATGTGTGGTCTTTGAAGAGACACATTTCAATGAGTTTGGTTGTTGTTAGTAAAAAGAACACACATGCAATGACATCAGGATCCATGTGTGGTCTCAAGAGAACACACATGCAATGACTCAGTTATTGTTACTAAAAAGAGCACACATGCAATGACACTAGTGGATCCATGTGTGGATTGTGAACAGAACACACATGGAATGACACTGGTGGATCCATAGGTGGTATGTGAGAAGAACAACCATGAAATGACTCTGGTTGTTGTTACTAAAAAGAACACACATGCAATAACTCCAGTTGTTGTTAGTGAAAAGAACACATGCAATGACTCTGGTTGTTGTTAGTGAAAAGAACACACATGCAATGACACCGGTGGATCCATCGGTGGTCTCTGAAGAGAGCACACATTTCAATGACTCTGGTGGATCCATATGTGGTATGTGAAAAGAACACACATGCAATGACTCTGGTTGTTGTTAGTGAAAAGAACACACATGCAATGACACTGGTGGATCCATAGGTGGTATGTGAAAGAACACACATTTCGAGACTCTGGTTGTTGTGACTAAAAAGAACACACATGCAATGACCTGGTGGATCCATGGGTGGATTGTGAAAAGAACACACAAGCAATGACACTGTGGATCCATGTGTGTATTGTGAAAAGAGCACACATGCAATGACTCAGTTGTTGTTAGTGAAAAGAACATACATGCAATGACCTTTGTTGGATCCATGTGTGGTCTCTATAGAGAACACATATTTCAATGACACTGGTGGATCCATACGTGGTATGTGAAAAGAACACACATGAAATGACTCTTGTTGTTGATAGTGAAAAGAAGACACATGCAATGACACTGGTGGATCCATATGTGGTATGTGAAAAGAACACACATGCAATGACTCAGTTGTTGTTAGTGAAAGAACATACATGCAATGACCTGGTGGATCCATGTGTGGTCTCTAAAGAGAGCACACATTTCAATGACTCTGGCTGTTGTTAGTAAAAAGAACACACATGCAATGACCTTTGGGGTCCATGTGTGGTCTCTGAAGAGAACACACATGCAATGACTCTGGTTGTTGTTACTAAAAAGAGCACACATGTAATGACACTGGTGGATCCGTGTTTGGATTGTGAAGAGAACACACATGCAATGACACTGGTGGATCCATAGGTGCTATGTGAGAAGAACAGCCATGAAATGACTCTGGTTGTTTTTAGTAAAAAGAACACACATGCAATGACTCCAGTTGTTGTTAGTGAAAAGTACACACATGCAATGACTCCAGTTGTTGTTAGTGAAAAGAACATCCATGCAATGACACCGGTGGATCCATGTGTGGTCTCTCAAGAGAGCACACATTTCAATGACTCTGGTTGTTGTTAGTAAAAAGAACACACATGCAATGACACTGGTGGATCCATGTGTGGTATCTGAAGAGAACACACATGCAATGACTCTGGTTGTTGTTACTAAAAAGAGCACACATGCAATGACACTGGTGGATCGATATGTGGATTGTGAAGAGAACACACATGCAATGACACTAGTGGATCTATAGGTGGTATGTGAGAAGAACAACCAGGAAATGACTCTGGTTGTTGTTAGTAAAAAGAACACACATGCAATGACTGTAGTTGTTTTAGTGAAAAGAGCACACATGCAATGACTCCAGTTGTTGTTAGTGAAAAGAACATACATGCAATGACACCGGTGGATCCATGTGTGGTCTCTGTAGAGAACACACATTCAATGACACTGGTGGATCCATATGTGGTATGTGAAAAGAACACACATGCTATGACTCTAGTTGTTGTTAGTGAAAAGAACACACATGCAATGACACTGGTGGATCCATCAGTGGTATGTGAAAGAACACTCATTTCAAAGATTCTAGTTGTTGTTACTAAAAAGAACACACATGCAATGACACTCGTGGATCCATGGGTGGATTGTGAAAACAACACACATGCAATGACACTGGTGGATCCATGGGTGGATTGTGAAAAGAGCACACATGCAATGACTCTAGTTGTTGTTAGTGAAAAGAACATACATGCAATGACACTGGTGGATCGATGTGTGGTCTCTGTAGAGAACACACATTTCAATGACACTGGATGATCCATATGTGGTATCTGAAAAGAACACAGATTCAATGACTCTGGTTGTTGTTACTGAAAAGAACACACATGTAGTGACACCGGTGGATCCATATGTGGTATGTGAAAAGAACACACATGCAATGATTCCAGTTGTTGTTAGTGAAAAGAACATACATGCATTTACACCGGAGGATCCATGTGTGGTCTCTAGAGAGAGCACACATTTCAATGACTCTGGTTGTTGTTAGTAAAAAGAACACACATGCAATGACACTGGTGGGTCCATGTGTTGTCTCTGAAGAGAACACACATGCAATGACTCTGGTTGTTGTTACAAAAAAGAGCAAACCTGCAATGACACTGGTGGATCCGTGTGTGGATTGTGAAGAGAACACACATGCAATGACACTGGTGGATCCATAGGTGGTATGTGAGAAGAACAGCCATGAAATGACTCTGGTTGTTGTTAGTAAAAAGAACACACATGCAATGACTCCAGTTGTTGTTAGTGAAAAGAACACACATGCAATGACTCTAGTTGTTGTTAGTGAAAAGAACATACATGCAATGACACCGGTGGATCCATGTGTGGTCTCTCAAGAGAGCACACATTTCAATGACTCTGGTTGTTGTTAGTAAAAAGAACACACATGCAATGACACTAGTGGATCCATGCAATGACTCTGGTTGTTCTTACTAAAAAAGAGCACACATGCAATGACACTGGTGGATCCATATGTGGATTGTGAAGAGAACACACATGCAATGACACTAGTGAATCCATAGGTGGTATGTGAGAAGAACAGCCATGAAATGACTCTGGTTGTTGTTAGTAAAAAGAACACACATGCAATGACTCCAGTTGTTGTTAGTGAAAAGAGCACACATGCAATGACTCCAGGTGTTGTTAGTGAAAATAACATACATGCAATGACACCGGTGGATCCATGTGTGGTCTCTATAGAGAACACACATTTCAATGACACTGGTCGATCCATATGTGGTATGTGAAAAGAACACACATGCAATGACTCTGGTTGTTGTTAGTGAAAACAACACACATGCAATGACACTGGTGGATCCATAGGTGGAATGTGAAAGAACACACATTTCAATTACTCTGGTTGTTGTTACTAAAAAGAACACACATGCAATGACACTGGTGGATCCATGGGTGGATTGTGAAAAGAACACACATGCAATGACACTGGTGGATCCATGGGTGGATTGTGAAAAGAGCACACATGCAATGACTCCAGTCGTTGTTAGTGAAATGAACATACATGCAACGACACTGGTGGATCCATGTAGAGAACACACATTTCAATGACACTGGTGGATCCATATGTGGTATGTGAAAAGAACACACATGCAATGACTCTGGTTGTTGTTACTGAAAAGAACACACATGCAATGACACTGGTGGATCCATATGTGGTATGTGAAAAGAACACACTTGCAATGACTCCTGACGATGTTTAATCTCGTCAATGCCCATTGTTATGGACTTGGGTTTTGGAGAAGATGGGGATGCTGGAGATCGTGGCACGGTTAACAGACAAGCAACCAGGGGACACGAGATTTACCCAGGTTCAGGCCCCCGGAGGGAAAACCCTACTCCTGCTTGTCTGCTCTTTGATTCTGGGCGGAAGAAGGTTCTGGGTCTGTGATTCGATCTGGCGTGGATTCGTGTCGAAAGTATGAGTCGAGTTGCCCTAGGACGTGCCCTCTCGGCCTTTATATATACTTAGGCAGGTCCGGTAGTCCTAGTCGGTTACAAGTTCTAGGGTTTTACCTTTGAATTTCCTATCTCCTCTAGTCTTGCTCTCAAGGATCCAAGGCGTCATGGGCCTTGGCCACCGAAAATCTTCATGGGCGGGTATATGCTGCGTGGGCCTTCCTTGGCTGGACTAGGTATGTCAAGTTACGTGCCGTAGGGTATAACCATGTCAGTAGCCCCCAAGTGATCAGACGAATCGTAGATTCGGCTGAGGACTCTTCCATCCTTCGGGAGCAGTTATATGTTAATAGTATATGTGTGTAGGGATTGTTGATGCGTGTGCCTGACTCACTCGACGGATCAGGGTCAGTTAACTGTCTTAGGACGAAACAACACGATCTTCTTCAGGTTTGGGTCCCTTAACCTGGCTGGAACATATCTTGGCGTAATTCAACTCAGGCCGCGGAGGACTTATAGGAGTGGAATTCGTGATTTTAATTGGTGTACCCAATCGTCTGGGATTTTTCATTGTACTGCTGGTGGATTCATACTAGCGAGCACGTAAAAGGTTGCCGTGCCATCGATGATATCTGTAGGTCTTATCTTTGCTTCGCAGACGTAGCATCCGAATGTTTATCACCGTGGAGGTGTTTCGGGTGGCCAAGGAGGATGTTACTCACTTAGCATTAATTGGGGCAGAGTTGCCGAAAAGTTTTGCGTGCTGATCCGAAAGATCGCAGTCGAAGATTTCATAGGGTGCGCGACCAGCGCCTATGGGAGTAACCCAAGTGTCCGTTCGAGTCGTGACTCGAACGGAGACTTTAGTTCAAGCATTGTTTCAATCATTAGGTCGCAGGACTCGAAAATTTTCGGATGCTTAAATCCATCCTCCTATGGGAGTAGCCCCGAGTCCGTAGTGGAGTCGTAAACTCGACGTGGGACTCAGAAATAATTTTGTCCTCATTTGTATGCCGGGTGCGCGCGCTCCCCGATAGAGTAACCCCAAGTATTTAGTCGAATTGTAGATTCGGTGAGTACTGGTAATGTGGAGCGAAGTGGTGCTAGTATAGCTTTTGATGACGTCGGTGCTACGATCGATGACCTCAAGCGTCGCTACGCGAGATGACTTGATCGGACGAAGCGTGGGTCCCACTTGCGACTTTGAATTGACCGGTCACGCGGCATGGAGATGATTACGGCGTCCTCGATTTCCGCACGTAGTGGGCGCGTGGTAACGATTCGTTTTGGTGTCGACACGTACGGCCAGATCTACCGTTGGCGTTAGGTCTTCTCGATGGCCGGCGACGGCGTCGTATTCGCTGTTATAATCCCTGGTGAAATCGTGGTTTGTTT
Organism: Avena insularis; assembly: GCA_023614405.1. NCBI lineage: Eukaryota > Viridiplantae > Streptophyta > Magnoliopsida > Poales > Poaceae > Avena > Avena insularis. Next base: position 368,284,244 of record CM042689.1, read on the forward strand.
TTCACCGCAGCAGTTCATCTATTCACTGCCCCCTCGTTCCTGAGCTATTCTTGCGCTGAGAGTTTCCTCCACATTTCCCTTGTCTTTCTTCGTTGGCAACGCCACCACCGCCGTAGCGCCATGGGGAAACCCAAGAAGTCCTCATCTGCGGTTGGGACCAGCGCCACGGAGGCAAGAAGGGCACCGCCATCGCGTCAGCATCGACGGTGGTCGACGGCGTCGAAGCGGGAGAGCGATCTCCATAAACTGCTGGCGAGCCTGATCCGCAAGACACGACGGCCGTGAGAGTCCCCGCAATGAGGTAATCCCGTCCCCATCTGGGTTTCGGGTTATGTTTGTTGCCTTCATGATTCACGGGTTTTCTTTTCCGGTCCATGACTTCCTTCGTGGACTGCTCTTTTTCTATGGGGTTCAACTCCATCATATGTCTCCCAACTCCCTTCTCCACATTGCGTGTTTTATCACGCTCTGCGAGTGTTGGCTTGGCATTGAGCCGCACTTTGGCCTCTTCCGGAAGCTGTATTCCATGAAGAGGCAGTCTGGTTCGGATGGTGTGTATCCCATTGGGGTTTCATCATCTCCTCGGTCCCAATGTGCAATTCTTTTCCTTTTCCATGTCCGAATCTGTCCAGTACTGGCGGAGGAAATGGTTTTACATCCGTGACTCCGTACTGCCTGGGCAAGATTTTGGTCTCGTTCCTTTTGACCCCTCCCAATTGATTGAGAAGAAAAGATCCTGGAAAAACCAAATCTTAGACGGTGAGGTGGCGGAGATAGAGGCCTGTATGTCGGGTGGAGGATCTCAATTGATTCTGAGAAGGAGGTGAACGGTGTCGACATCATCGGACGTTTCTTGGCGTCGGGTGCAGCCCCTCAGCGAGCGCACCGATGTTTCTTTACTCTGGCGCCGTGATCCGACGAGGGTTTCGAGTGAGAAAATCTCCGAGGTGGAACTTGACAAGGCTCTTCGCGCGCTGTTGAAGTTCAAGGCCGACGAAGAAATCCCGGGGAAGTCACTGACTCCTCCCTTTTCGTCGATGTTGGTCGTACCGAAGGTGTAGATTCTTGTGAGTGCAGTGCCCTTTTGTTTTGTCGGTTGTGTACTTTTTCCTTTGTTTGCTAACAAAGTTCCTTTTCCTTTCTTGCGTAGCTTCAAAGTCTTGGGCATGGCACCACCGTTGCCGAGAGGTATCCGAATGCGGATAATGAAGTGGTGGATTCCGTGTCCGAGCTACCGTCAGCGCGATCCCCAGCGGAGGATGCCGACGAATCGAGTGAGGACCATTCGCGCAAGCGGTCACGGAGTTCTAGCGAGTCGTCAGATGCCTCGACTCCTCCGATTCCCAGAAATCCTCTGGGCCTTGAGCGTCATGATGATGTTCATGGGGGTTCTTCCTCTCCCCTTCCTGCCATTCCTGTGGGGGCTGTTGCTCCGCACCCGCCAGCAAAGCGGAAGAAGGAAGAAAAGAAGGAGGAGAAGAAGGAAGAAAAGAAGGAGGAGAAGAGGGCCCGAAGGGCTTCTCCTATCTTCGACCTGAGCGCGTTGGGCTCGTAAGTTTTCTTGTTGCCCTTTGTTGTCCTTTGTTCCTTGTTATTTTGCACCTGTGATGATTGGTTCGTATGCAGGCAATCCTCCGACGGCTCCAGTGATGGTGCGCGTGAGATGGGGGAGTCGAACATTGCGTCGCCTCCTCCTCAGATGGTGGCGACTTCTGGTGATGCTGCGCCAGTTCCTCCTGTGCAGGAGAGGCTGGTGGTTGTGCCTCAGAATTTCGCAGGCGGGCCTGCGGGTTCACCTTTGGAGCACGTAAGTTTTTCTGCTTGATGTTACGGGGGGAGCCCCCGAGTGTCTTTGTATGCTGATGTTGTTTATGCTTCTTTGTGTTGGGCGTAGCCCCCAAGTCCTGCTCTTACTACTATTGCCTGTTGCTGCAGCCTTTTGTCCAAGAGGCCAAGCGGCTGGTGGAGGAACGCCTTTGGGGCCGAAAGCGGCAGCCTTCAAGGTATTCGTCTGCATTGTATTACTTCTCTTGATTATCCTGGTCCTGTTATTTGAAACTTGCTTGTTGTAAATGCAGAGGAGCATAACGACTCTCTCCGTGAGGTCGATGCTCTGAAGAAGAACCTTGCCAATCAGACAAAGGCTGAAGTCGCCATTTGGGAAGGCGCCTTGAGCTGGAGCGTGAAAGCGAAAAGAGCGTCTCAGTAGGAGGGAGGTCGTGAGGAGCAGCTGGCCACGCTGCGGCTGCTTGCTGCTCGTGAAAAAGGGGTGGCGGAGAAGCTCATGGCTGCTGCCAAGGCTATTTCGGGTGAGCGCTAGCTTTTGTACTTGCTTCTTTTTCTACGGATCTTCTTCTATGTTGCCTTTCTTCATGTTGTCTTCTTTTTTGTCTCAGATGCCGCAGGCATCGAGTTGGACATGGTGCTCGGAGCAGGAGTGCTCTAGATGATGCCACTTGTGGCGATCGAAAACCGGCTGACCGTCATCAACTCCTTTCCAAGCGAAGAGGTCCTTGGTCGCTTCTACCAGGAGCTCTTCCGAAGGCGCATCCCTGAAGGCGTGGATGCCTGGCGAGGCTCTATCAGCCGAAGCGCTGCGGCATAAGCGTGGCGAGAAGGGCATCGGCGCATCCGTCGGGTGGCGATGGCCATGGCGGCCGGGGTGGGCTGGACCTGCCCCAGTTACTTCTCGGATGCCTACAGCTGCGGATGGATCCGGTAGCCTTCGCCGCCTACTCCGCCGCTGCAGCGATATGGGCCCAAGCTCATTGACTTCTGTCTCGAGTATGCATTGCGGCCAGGCGAGGCCAAAGCTAAGGCGATCCCGGTTACGAGGCGATGCAGTGTCCTCCGCCTTAGGCATAGTAGACGTAGGGTAGTTTGTAGTCTATTTTTGTTGTGAATATATTTTGTAGTACCATCCTTGTGCCATGTAGTGGCCTTATATACTTTAATGAATTCCTCCGAGTTGTGCTCTATCCTTGGCTGAGTGTCTGTGTGCCTTCTTTTTTCTGCTGCTATAGGTTCCTTGGTCTTGACCAGTTGACACTTCATCCGCAAAGCCCTTGCGACCATCGTTGGATGATTCCTCGCAGCTTGCTTTCCTTGAGATCGCGTCGCAGCCCGGAGAGAGAATCGCCAGGTTGCGGCCGTGCCGGCGTGTGGAGGTCCAAAGCGGATCGTGGTGCGGCCGAGAGGAGTACTTGATGGCGAGCTCGGTCGACTTTCCAGCAGCTGCAATGTAAGTTGGTCCTTGTTTCGGGTTGTAGCTAGGTGCTTGGTGAGTCTGCTGGCCTTATCCTTGTTTTGTGTGATTGTCGCGGTGCGAATCTTGCTCGAGGAAGAAAAGGAGCGTATTGCTGTTGAGTCAATTGCTTGACTCAACAGGACATGGAGGCCGGCGGCTTCTTACGGATGGATCGTGATCGCGCCATAGTTCGGTGACGGTGCAGGATCGTGTCTACCAGGTTTCGGGTGCTCCGGTCTGAACATCACTTTCCTCGGTCTTTGCATGTCATGTTTCCGTTGGATGCCGTGCCAACGACCCTTGCAGGTCTTCTGACGAAGTTTCGGAGTGCCAGCAATGTCAAGGAGCTGGTGCGGCAGCAGCTCGTCGCAGGGGTGAAGGCTGCCTTGTCTCTTGTGAGGGTGCACCGCCCAGACGTAGATTTGGCTGCTGTGGCGACTGGGCCACCTCCTCGACCAGATGGTGGTGAGTGGAATATGCGTCCGTATTACGCGGCTGTAAGGCAGTATGCCGAACAGATTGTAGATTTGTTTGAGCAGCGTGCTCAGGTTATTCTTCAGAATAGGTAGGACCTGAAAATAAACAGATAGATGTAAAATTTGTATATTGCGGCTGGGCGTGTATGTGCCCTTTGTTGTAAAGGTTTGCTTGTTTGCGAGCACGTAGTGCTTTGATTTAGTACGTGCCCTTTTCGTTTGCCTGACGTGGTCAGCTACTCAGGTGTACACGTTTTGTCCTCAGTCGATGAAATCGTGAGGTGGGGGGAGCCCCCGAGTGCGTTTGTAGCATGTAATAAAGTTGCAGAGAAATAGTCAACGAAGGTTGAGGCGACACTTAGCTGTATTTGTATCGTAATGGAGGAGGTACATGGTTCGGCTGAGTAGCCTTGGCTGTAAGCCTTATCGAAAGTAAAAGGGGGTACATTGCTATGGGTAGAATCGTCGCAGGTGCGAGATGTTCCATGGGTTGGAGTATGTGACTCCAGACTCCACGTGCTTGAGGCGATAGGCGCCACCTGGGATGACTTCGGTGATGGCATAGGGTCCTTCCCATGGTGACTCGAGTTTATTCGGTCGCTTTTGCTGAAGTCGCAAGACGAGGTCTCCTTCGACGAAGGACCTTGGGTGCAGCCGGCGGCTGTGGTAGTTGCGGAGACTTTGCTGGTACACAGCTGATCTAGCTGCTGCTATATCCCGTGCTTCGTCGAGTGTGTCGACGGCATCTTCGAGTGCAGCCGTGGATTCGGCTTCGCTGTAAGCGACGACTCATGGATCCTGGTGGCGTACTTCGGCCGGTAGCACAGGACAGACGGTAGCTCCATAGGACAGACGGTAGCTCTTTCGTCCAGTTTCCGGCTTTGTGCTCGAGTGAGATCATGAGGCGCTTCTTGATGCTGGCGCCGATTAGACCGTTGGCCTTTTCCACTTGCCCGTTTTTTTGCGGGTGTGCCACCAAGGCATACGTGATGTTGATCCCGAGGCCTTCGCAGAAGTCCTGGAATTCTTCGGAGATGAAGTTCGATCCATTGTCGGTGATGATGCTGTGCGGTACGCCAAACCTGTAGACAATGGATTCGAAGAATTTGACGGCGGTTTTGCCCTTCTGGTTGGTGACGGCATGGCTTCGATCCACTTGGTGAATTTGTCATTGCGACCGGAGGAAGACGTGTCCTCCTTCGAGGATTTTGGCGGTTGCCGATCATGTCAAGGCCCCATTGCGCAAAAGGCCAGGCTATGGGTATGGGTGAAGTTCGGACCCAGTGCGTCGCGGTTTGTCGGCGAACCGTTGGCACCGTTGCATCTTCGGACGATGTCTTCGCGTCGCTCATGGCCATTGGCGATAGAATCCTGCCGCGAGCTTTGGCGACGAGGGCGGCTACTGCGTGGTGGCGCAGATGCCCTCGTGGATATCTTGGAGTATGGCCTTGCCGTCATTGATGGTGACGCACCGTTGTAATGCGCCCGTAATGCTGCGTTTGTACAGCTCGCCGTTGATGATGGTGAAGGCTTTTGACCAACGAGATACGCCGGGCATCTGTCGGTGTCGGCAATTCTCCGTTTATCGAGGCGGAGGTATGGGCGTGTCAAGTTTACGTCGACCGCCATGACCTGCATCAGGTTGACCATGGCAACCGGTATCAACTTTCGGGTCCTTCATGACCTTGGGTAGCGTAGCCCCGAGTGTTACGCTTCTTGGGTGATCCTTGGGGAATTTTCGCTGATGGATGGCACGCAGATCTCTGTTCGAGAACACACTGGTGGTACCTTTGCACAAGTGGAGCCGATGTTGGCGAGTCTATCGACCTCCTCGTTGCTCTCTCTTCCAACGTGCGAAGTTCGCGGCCGTCGAATTCTCCTTGAGTGTGTTGTATAAGCGTGCTGCGATCATGTTTTTGGCGTGTGCGTCGCACTCATTCATCGTCTGGCATGCGACAAGGTTGGAGTCACCATAGATGACGGTAGCGTTGCGCCACATATTTTTGCCATCTTCATGCCATGGATGAGGGCTTCGTATTCGGCCTCGTTGTTGGAGGCTCTGAATTTCATCCGAAGGGCGTACTTCATCTTGTCACCTTGCGGGGAGGTTAGTATGACTCCTGCCCTGCTCGGCTTCGCGTTTGGAGCCGTCAAAATGCATTGTCCGGACTGCGGCATATGCAGGGTGTCGAGCTGCAGCTCCATCCGATGCACCGAAGTCCGGAAGGACTTGAGATTTGATTGCATGTCGCTTCGTAGATGATGTCGGGGTGATAGTTCAATGCCCCACAGGGCCACGCGCTACTGGCCTCTGGGTTATTCGGGATCTTTGTTTAGGGGTGCCTCGTTGACGACCATCACCGATGCTCACGGAAGTAGTGGCTCGATCGTCGAGCCGTCATGAACACGCCGTAGGCGGTGCACAGTAGGGTACCGCTGTTTTGTTGGAGTGAGAACCTCGAGGTAGTAAATTGGGCGTTGTACCCGTGGGTCTTGCCTTCTTGGTCGTTCGACCACGAGTCTTGTCTTGACCACGGTGTGTGGATGCTATGTCTGACAGCAGGGGCTCGCGCCGTTTGGCGTGACCAAAGCTGGCGAGGTGGAAGGAGCCGAGGCTTTCGAATCGTCGTTGGCTTCGGTGTCCACTCGAACTTATGCGCCTTGGCGGTTGGTAAAATGGTAGGGCCTTTTTCGCCCATGCGGTGATGAACTGCTTAGTGCCGCTACTACCTGCGAGCTGCTGAACGCATATGAGGTTTTGGCTTCTCCATTGTCATGATAACTTTGATTTTCTTGGGTTCGCGATCCTCGTTGAGAGATGAAGTACCAGGCGGTGACCGAGGGGCGCCGAAGCGCACTTTCTCGATTGAGCTTGATCTGTAGCGATCAAGGTTGTCGAGCGTCTCGCGGAGATCGTCGATAAGTGTTCTTGCCTCCTTGGTTTTATGACTATGTCGTCGACATAGACTTGGACGTTCGCGACCGATCTGGTCCTTGAGGCGAGCTGCATGCATCGCTGATACGTGGCACCCGCGTTCTTTAGCCCAAAGGGCATTGTGTTGTAGCGATATACTCCGAGCGGTGTGATGAGCGTTTTCTCTTGATCTTCGACCTTGAGTGAATCTGGTTACTCTTTGGTAGGTGTCAAGGAAGGAGAGTTTCTCACAACTGCGGTCGAATCGATGATCTGGTCGATCCGAGGAAGAGGAAGTGGTCCTTAGGGCGGTGTTTATTTAGTGGCGTGAAGTCCACGCACATCCGGGATGTCCGTGTCCTTCTTCGGGACCATCACCGTGTTTGCCAGCCACTCGCTTTCCTTGATTTCCCGGATGAAGTCTGCTGCGAGTAATCTGTTGATCTCCTTGCCGATAGCTTCGCTCGTGGCTCAATAGTCTTGATGGACTGGCTTGGCGGCTTGGTGTGCGAGAAGACATTGAGTGCGTGCTCGGCGAATTCCACAGGAACTCTGGCATGTCCGCGGGACACCGGTAATTTCCAGCGCTCACGGAGGAATTGACGAGCGGCGCCTTCTATCTTGATCTTGAGGTCGTTGGCGATCAACGCCGTCTTGGAGCATCCGTTGGATGGACCTGCACTTTCTTGGTGTTGATGGTGGAGTCGAAAGACATGTCGGTGCGTTACGCTTTGTGGTAGGGGTAGCCGTTGTCCGTCACCTCGCGAACTTGACAAGCTTCGTCTTGCATGCGAAAGGCGGGAGATTTTGTTGAAATCCATGTCGCATTGGTCCGATCGGGTGAAGCTCCGTGGATCGTGATGGCGCCCTTGGTCCTGGCATCTTGAGTAGTAGGTATGCGTGGTGTGGGGCGGCAGGAACCTTGCGAATGCTACGTCCCAGGATGGCATGGTATTACGGCGATCCACCACCAATTCTAGGCGCTCTGCCGAAAGTTGTCCGGCTTCCGAAGATGACGTCGAGCCCTATTTTGCCCGGGGGAAGATGCCCTTCCACAGGACAATGCCGTGGAGCGTTGTGTCGATTGTTCCGGCTGCATTGCGGGATCCGCATAGCTGCTAAGTGCTTGCGAACATTAGGTTGATGCTGCCGCCGTCCATGAAGGCGACTCATCTCGAATCCTCCGATCTGCGCCTCCAACACCAGGCGGCATGACCTGGGCGAGGATCTGGCAAGGTGATCCGCGCTAGTGAATGTGATGCAGGACTCGATCCGCAGGTACTCGGGATTGCGGCGGAGTTGCCACGGCCAAGTTGATTTGTCGGGTGATTTTCTTACGCACCTGTTGGTGGGCGTCCCTTCGGATCATATTTAGCGCTCCCTTTGGTGGGGGTATGCGACCGGCGTTGTTTTGTGCTGGTGCGGTTGGTTGATTTGGGCCTCAATAGGCGGCGGTGGAGGCTCCGTGTGCTATTTCACTGGCGCAGTGCGTTTACGACGAGGAATTGGAGCTTGTTGCCTCATCGCATCATGCCTTCGCTGAGTTTACGGAACTTGGCAGTCCTTGAGCATGTGGCTAGCTTTCTTTTGCCATCTTGTTTGTCGATGTAGAAGTGGATGGTGCATGGACCGAAAGTTTGTCGAATCTGAGGTCGTTATCATGATGTGGCGTTACCCGCAGCTGCGTTGGTCGTCCGTTGTCGCGGAAGTTTCGCTGCGGTATCCTCCATTTGCGGCTGTTGTCGTTACGGTGGTCGGCGTGGCAGCTGCGACCATGTCGGGTCGTCGCGGTCCTCGTGAGCGCGATCTCCTCTTCTTTGCGGCGTTCGCGTCTTGGCCGTAATCGTCCTCTTCATCTGATTGCGCCCATGGATGCAATCTTCGCCGTCTATGGCTGTTGGCGATTTCCATGAGGTGGTCGAGTGTCTTGGGCTTTACGCCCAAGTTCCTCCTTGAAGTCTGGGCGCTTGGCGCCGTCCGGAAAACATCGATGGCCCTTTCTTGGAGATGTGTCTTTGGAGTTCTTGGTTGTAGACTAGCGTAGTATGTACGGCGAATAGATTCACCCGTTCTCGAGTGCAGGCTCGCAACTCTTCGATTGAGGCGGGCCTCTTGCTGGTGCCTTTGAAATTTCGGATGAAGCTATAAGCGAGCTCCTCCAACCGGATGGATCTGATGATAGGCGCTAAGCGGACCAGCGCGCTGCGCTGTCGGTATGGTGAAGGCATTGCATGCGGTTTCTTTGTTGCCTCCGTGAAGCTTGACCGATGTGGATGGTCAGCGAGCGAGGACTTTGGATCTTGCGTGCGTTGAACTTTGGAGTATCGAAGGAAGCTTGAAGTTGCGTGGCATCTGTGTTCGCGGACGGATCTCTTGAAGCATCGAGCCCGAGTTCTCGCCGTCTTCATCCATCTCAGATTGAGCGAGCATGCGCGTTTGGCGTGCTTTGTCGATCTTGTGTGTAAGCTTGTCTCTGGCGTCGTAGTCGCATTTATGGCGGTCGAGCTCTTCTTCCTTCGAGGAAGATCGTGTTCCTCTTCATCTTGGATGAGGGAGGGGCTCGATCGCGCTGGCGGAGCTTTCTTCTTCGGCTCCGTAGGGCGTCTTCGTGGAGTGCAGCTCGATTAGTCCTAGTCCGGTGAGTGCGGACCTATGCATGGCCCTTTGGGTCCCCCTCCGGAGGTGGGTGAGCCGCGAATCTGCGATGGCTGCCATGATCGCAGCTTGTGGCGTCTTCGGGATGATGTTGCCGTCAGCGTTCATATCCATGAACGATGTGTGGAGAGTTCGGGTCACGTCACGCTGCTCCTTCGGGTCCATGTTTTCCACCGAGGCGGTGCTTGTTTCCACAGTTTCCGTTTGTGCTAGAGCGGGTCCCATGGCGGAGGCGCAGCTTCGTCGCGCCTGGACTCGAGAGGCTGCTTTCTTGCGTTTGTCGGCGTCTCGCATCTTGACTTGCTTCTTGTGCTCCTCGATGAGGAGGTAGTGGTATGCCATCGATGGAGGTCACGTGAGGAGTCTAGAGGTAGGACTATTTACGCTGACGGCGCGGCGTGCTTGACCCATCCTTCTTTGCTAAGTTGGATGAGGTGGCCCCTGTTTTCCCCGTTTTCGCCGTTTCCACCGTTTTCGCCGTTTCTGTCCTGCGGGTTGGGGTTGGGCGGCGGGTTAGGCGTTTCCTCGTCGGTTTGGATGACTGCAGCGCCTGAATGGCGCTGCAGATTGGTTAACTGCTGCCGCGGCTTCGGATCGAACCGTGGGTCCCTTCATCCGAAGGTGGATCGCCTGGTCGGAGTTGCTGCTTCTGCTGTAGAACTCATCTGTTGATGGTGGCGTCGTAGCAGGTGTGGAAACCTGGCGGGCCTGATTGGCGGCATGGGCACCCGCTCGAGGAGGCGGAGGTGCGATTCGTCCCACACAGGCGAAGCTCCGAACAAGATTTGAGTCCGCCGCCTACGGGCTCGAAATCCTTCATGGTGGTCGGCGGTGGGCGGTGAAGTCAGCGCCGAAGAGGTGATTCTCCGTCGCTTGGAGTTGTAGATCGATCGGGTCGGAACCGTCCACGACCGCACAATCAGCAACCCCAATTCCCAGACGGCGCCAATTGACGAGGTTTAATCTCGTCAATGCCCATATTATGGACTTGGGTTTTGGAGAAGATGGGGATCTGGAGATCGTGGCACGGTTAACGGACAAGCAACCAGGGGACACAGATTTACCGAGTTCGAGGCCCCGGGAAAAACCCTACTCTGCTATGCGCTCTTTGATTCTGGCGGAACCGAAGGTTCTGAGGTCTGTGATTCGATCTGGCGTGGATTCGTGTGCGAAAGTATGAGTCGAGTTTCCCTAGGACATGCCCTCCTGGCCTTTATATAGACTTAGGCAGGTCCCGGGCGTAGTCCTAGTCGGTTACAAGTTCTAGGGTTTTACCCCTTTGAATTTCCTATCTCCTCTAGTCTTGCTCTCCAAGGATCCGAAGACGTCATGGGCCTTGGCCACCCGAAAATCTTCATGGGCCAGCGTATGTCTGCCGTGGGCCTTCCTTGGGCTGGACTAGGTATGCTGAAGTTACGTACCCGTAGGGTATAACCATGTCATCTTCGGGAAACCGAACAACTATGACAATGACACTGGTGGATCCATGTGTGGTCTTTGAAGAGAGCACACATTTCAATGACTCTGGTTGTTGTTAGTAAAAAGAACACACATGCAATGACACTGGTGGGTCCATGTGTGGTCTCTGAATAGAACACACATGCAGTGACTGGTTGTTGTTACTAAAAAGAGCACACATGCAATGACACTGGTGGATCCATGTGTGGATTGTGAAGAGAACACACATGCAATGACTCTGGTGGATCCATAGGTGGTATGTGATAAGAACAGCCATGAAATGACTCTGGTTGTTGTTAGTAAAAAGAACACACATGCAATGACTCCAGTTGTTGTTATCGAAAAGAACACACATGCAATGACTCCAGTTGTTATTAGTGAAAAGAACATACATGCAATGACACCGGTGGATCCATGTGTGGTCTCTTAAGAGAGCACACATTTCAATGACTCTGGTTGTTGTTAGTAAAAAGAACACACATGCAGTGACACTGGTGGATACATGTGTGGTCTCTGAAGAGAACACACATGCAATGACTCTGGTTGTTGTTACTAAAAAGAGCACACATGCAATGACACTGGTGGATCTATATGTGGATTGTGAAGAGAACACACATGCAATAACACTGGTGGATCCATAGGTGGTATGTGAGAAGAACAGCCATGAAATGACTCTGCTTGTTGTTAGTAAAAAGAACACACATGCAATGACTCCAGTTGTTTTAGTGAAAAGAGCACACACGCAATGACTCCAGTTGTTGTTAGTGAAAATAACATACATGCAATGACACTGGTGGATCCATGTGTGGTCTCTGTAGAGAACACACATTTCAATGACACTGGTGGATCCATATGTGGTATGTAAAAATAACACACATGCAATGACTCGGGTTGTTGTTAGTGAAAAGAACACACATGCAATGACACTAGTGGATCCATAGGTGGTATGTGAAAGAACACACATTTCAATGACTCTGGTTGTTGTTAGTAAAAAGAACACACATGCAATGACACTGGTGGATCCATGTGTGGTATCTGAAGAGAACACACATGCAATGACTCTGGTTGTTGTTACTAAAAAGAGCACACATGCAATGACACTGGTGGATCCATATGTGGATTGTGAAGAGAACACACATGCAATGACACTAGTGGATCCATAGGTGGTATGTGAGAACAACAACCAGGAAATGACTCTGGTTGTTGTTAGTAAAAAGAACACACATGCAATGACTGTAGTTGTTTTAGTGAAAAGAGCACACATGCAATGACTCCAGTTACTGTTAGTGAAAAGAACATACATGCAATGACACCGGTGGATCCATGTGTGGTCTCTGTAGAGAACACACATTCAATGACACTGGTGGATCCATATGTGGTATGCGAAAAGAACACACATGCTATGACTCTGGTTGTTGTTAGTGGAAAGAACACACATGCAATGACACTAGTGGATCCATCGGTGGTATGTGAAAGAACACACATTTCAAAGACTCTAGTTCTTGTTACTAAAAAGAACACACATGCAATGACACTCATGGATCCATGGGTGGATTGTGAAAATAACACACATGCAATGACACTGGTGGATCCATGGGTGGATTGTGAAAAGAGCACACATGCAATGACTCCAGTTGTTGTTAGTGAAAAGAACATACATGCAATGACACTGGTGGATCCATGTGTGGTCTCTGTAGAGAACACACATTTCAATGACACTGGTGGATCCATATGTGGTATGTGAAAAGAACACACATGCAATGACTCTGGTTGTTGTTACTGAAAAGAACACACATGCAATGACACTGGTGGATCCATATGTGGTATGTAAAAAGAACACACATAAAATGATTCCAGTTGTTGTTAGTGAAAAGAACATACATGCAATTACACCGGAGGATCCATGTGTGGTCTCTGGAGAGAGCACACATTTGAATGACTCTGGTTGTTGTTAGTAAAAAGGACACACATGCAATGTCTCCAGTTGTTTTAGTGAAAAGAGCACACATGCAATGACTCCAGTTGTTGTTAGTGAAAAGAACATACATGCAATGACACCGGTGGATCCATGTGTCGTCTCTGTAGAGAACACACATTTCATGACACTGGTGGATCCATATGTGGTATGTGAAAAGAACACACATGCAATGACTCTGGTTGTTGTTAGCAAAAAGAACACACATGCAATGACACTGGTGGATCCATAGGTGGTATGTGAAAGAATACACATTTCAATGACTCTGGTTGTGAAAACAACACACATGCAATGACACTGGTGGATCCATGGGATGATTGTGAAAATAGCACACATGCAATGACTCCAGTTGTTGTTAGTGAAAAGAACATACATGCAATGACACTTGTGGATCCATGTGTGGTCTCTGTAGAGAACACACATTTCAATGACACTGGTGGATCCATATGTGGTATGTGAAAAGAACACACATGCAATGACTCCAGTTGTTGTTAGTGAAAAGAACATACATGCAATGACAATGGTGGATCCATGTGTGGTCTTTGAAGAGAGCACACATTTCAATGACTCTGGTTGTTGTTAGTAAAAAGAACACACATGCAATGACACTGGTGGGTCCATGTGTGGTCTCTGAAGAGAACACACATGCAATGACTCTGGTTGTTGTTACTAAAAAGAGCACACCTGCAATGACACTGGTGGATCCGTGTGTGGATTGTGAAGAGAACACACATGCAATGACACTGGTGGATCCATAGGTGGTATGTGAGAAGAACAGCCATGAAATGACTCTGGTTGTTGTTAGTAAAAAGAACACACATGCAATGACTCCCTTTGTTGTTAGTGAAAAGAACACACATGCAATGACTCCAGTTGTTGTTAGTGAAAAGAACATACATGCAATGACACCGGTGGATCCATGTGTGGTCTCTCAAGAGAGCACACATTTCAATTACTCTAGTTATTGTTAGTAAAAAGAACACACATGCAATGACACTAGTGGATCCATGTGTGGTCTCTGAAGAGAACACACATGCAATGACTCTGGTTGTTGTTACTAAAAAAGAGCACACATGCAATGACACTGGTGGATCCATATGTGGATTGTGAAGAGAACACACATGCAATGACACTAGTGAATCCATAGGTGGTATGTGAGAAGAACAGCCATGAAATGACTCTGGTTGTTGTTAGTAAAAAGAACACACATGCAATGACTCCAGTTGTTCTTAGTCAAAAGAACACACATGCAATGACTCTAGTTGTTGTTAGTGAAAAGAACATCCATGCAATGACACCGATGGATCCATGTGTGGTCTCTCAAGAGAGAACACATTTCAATGACTCTGGTTGTTGTTATTAAAAAGAACACACATGCAATGACACTGGTGGATCCATGTGTGGTCTCTGAAGAGAACACACATGCAATGACTCTGGTTGTTGTTACTAAAAAGAGCACACATGCAATGACACTGGTGGATCCATATGTGGATTGTGAAGAGAACACACATGCAATGACACTGGTGGATCCATCGGTGGTATGTGAGAAGAACAGCCATGAAATGACTCTGGTTGTTGTTAGTAAAAAGAACACACATGCAATGACTCCAGTTGTTTTAGTGAAAAGAGCACACATGTAATGACTCTAGTTGTTGTTAGTGAAAAGAACATACATGCAATGACACCGGTGGATCCATGTGTGGTCTCTATAGACAACACACATTTCAATGACACTGGTGGATCCATATGTGGTATGTGAAAATAACACACATGCAATGACTCGGGTTGTTGTTAGTGAAAAGAACACACATGCAATGACACTGGTGGATCCATAGGTGGTATGTGAAAGAACACACATTTCAATGACTCTGGTTGTTGTTAGTAAAAATAACACACATGCAATGACACTGGTGGATCCATGTGTGGTATCTGAAGAGAACACACATGCAATGACTCTGGTTGTTGTTACTAAAAAGAGCACACATGCAATGACACTGGTGGATTCATATGTGGATTGTGAAGAGAACACACATGCAATGACACTAGTGGATCCATAGGTGGTATGTGAGAACAACAACCAGGAAATGACTCTGGTTGTTGTTAGTAAAAAGAACACACATGCAATGACTGTAGTTGTTTTAGTGAAAAGAGCACACATGCAATGACTCCAGTTGTTGTTAGTGAAAAGAACATACATGCAATGACACCGGTGGATCCATGTGTGGTCTCTGTAGAGAACACACATTCAATGACACTGGTGGATCCATATGTGGTATGTGAAAATAACACACATGCTATGACTCTGGTTGTTGTTAGTGAAAAGAACACACATGCAATGACACTGGTGGATCCATCGGTGGTATGTGAAAGAACACACACTAGTTGTAGTTACTAAAAATAACACACATGCAATGACACTCGTGGATCCATGGGTGGATTGTGAAAACAACACACATGCAATGACATTGGTGGATCCATGGGTGGATTGTGAAAAGAGCACACATGCAATGACTCCAGTTGTTGTTAGTGAAAAGAACATACATGCAATGACACTGGTGGATCCATGTGTGGTCTCTGTAGAGAACACACATTTCAATGACACTGGTGGATCCATATGTGGTATGTGAAAAGAACACACATGCAATGACTCTGGTTGTTGTTACTGAAAAGAACACACATGCAATGACACGGGTGGATCCATATGTGGTATGTGAAAAGAACACACATGCAATTATTCCAGTTGTTGTTAGTGAAAAGAACATACAAGCAATTACACCGGAGGATCCATGTGTGGTCTCTGGAGAGAGCACACATTTCAATGACTCTGGTTGTTGTTAGTAAAAAGAACACACATGCAATGAGTCCAGTTGTTTTAGTGAAAAGAGCACACATGCAATGACTCCAGTTGTTGTTAGTGAAAAGAACATACATGCAATGACACCGGTGGATCCATGTGTCGTCTCTGTAGAGAACACACATTTCATGACAATGGTGGATCCATATGTGGTATGTGAAAAGAACACACATGCAATGACTCTGGTTGTTGTTAGTGAAAAGAACACACATGCAATGACACTAGTGGATCCATAGGTGGTATGTGAAAGAATACACATTTCAATGACTCTGGTTGTTGTTACTAAAAAGAACACACATGCAATGACACTCGTGGATCCATGGGTGGATTGTGAAAACAACACACATGCAATGACACTGGTGGATCCATGGGTGGATTGTGAAAATAGCACACATGCAATGACTCCAGTTGTTGTTAGTGAAAATAACATACATGCAATGACACTGGTGGATCCATGTGTGGTCTCTATAGAGAACACACATTTCAATGACACTGGTGGATCCATATGTGGTATGTGAAAAGAACACACATGCAATGACTCTGGTTGTTGTTACTGAAAAAAAACACATGCAATGACACTGGTGGATCCATATGTGGTATGTGAAAAGAACACACATGCAATGACTCCAGTTGTTGTTAGTGAAAAGAACATACATGCAATGATAATGGTGGATCCATGTGTGGTCTTTGAAGAGAGCACACATTTCAATGACTCTGGTTGTTGTTAGTAAAAAGAACACACATGTAATGACACTGGTGGGTCCATGTGTGGTCTCTGAAGAGAACACACATGCAATGACTCTGGTTGTTGTTACTAAAAAGAGCACACCTGCAATGACACTGGTGGATCCTTGTGTGGATTGTGAAGAGAACATACATGCAATAACACTGGTGGATCCATAGGTGGTATGTGAGAAGAACAGCCATGAAATGACTCTGGTTGTTGTTAGTAAAAAGAACACACATGCAATGACTCCAGTTGTTGTTAGTGAAAAGAACACACATGCAATGACTCTAGTTGTTGTTAGTGAAAAGAACATACATGCAATGACACCGGTGGATCCATGTGTGGTCTCTCAAGAGAGCACACATTTCAATGACTCTAGTTGTTGTTAGTAAAAAGAACACACATGCAATGACACTAGTGGCTCCATGTGTGGTCTCTGAAGAGAACACACATGCAATGACTCTGGTTGTTGTTACTAAAAAAGAGCACACATGCAATGACACTGGTGGATCCATATGTGGATTGTGAAGAGAACACACATGCAATGACACTAGTGAATCCATAGGTGGTATGTGAGAAGAACAGCCATGAAATGACTCTGGTTGTTGTTAGTAAAAAGAACACACATGCAATGACTCCAGTTGTTGTTAGTGAAAAGAGCACACATGCAATGACTCCAGTTGTTGTTAGTGAAAAGAACATACATGCAATGACACCGGTGGATCCATGTGTGGTCTCTGTAGAGAACACACATTTCAATGACACTGGTCGATCCATATGTGGTATGTGAAAATAACACACATGCAATGACTCTGGTTGTTGTTACTGAAAAGAACACACATGCAATGACACTGGTGGATCCATATGTGGTATGTGAAAAGAACACACTTGCAATGACTCCAATTGTTGTTAGTGAAAAGAGCATACATGCAATGACACTGGTGGATCCATGTGTTGTCTTTGAAGAGAGCACACATTTCAATGACTCTGGTTGTTGTTAGTAAAAAGAACACACATGCAATGACACTGGTGGGTCCATGTGTGGTCTCTGAATAGAAAACACATGCAATGACTCTGGTTGTTGTTACTCAAAAGACCACACATGCAATGACACTGGTGGATCCATGTGTGGATTGTGAAGAGAACACACATGCAATGACACTGGTGGATCCATAGGTGGTATGTGAGAAGAACAGCCATGAAATGACTCTGGTTGTTGTTAGTAAAAAGATCACACATGCAATGACTCCAGTTGTTCTTAGTGAAAAGAACACACATGCAATGACTCCAGTTGTTGTTAGTGAAAAGAACATCCATGCAATGACACTGATGGATCCATGTGTGGTCTCTCAAGAGAGCACACATTTCAATGACTCTGGTTGTAGTTAGTAAAAAGAACACACATGCAATGACACTGGTGGATCCATGTGTGGTCTCTAAAGAGAACACACATGCAATGACTCTGGTTGTTGTTACTAAAAAGAGCACACATGCAATGACACTGGTGGATCCATATGTGGATTGTGAAGAGAACACACATGCAATGACACTAGTGGATCCATAGGTGGTATGTGAGAAGAACAACCATGAAATGACTCTGGTTGTTGTTAGTAAAAAGAACACACATGCAATGACTCCAGTTGTTTTTGTGAAAAGAGCACACATGCAATGACTCCAGTTGTTGTTAGTGAAAAGAACATACATGCAATGACACCGGTGGATCCATGTGTGGTCTTTGTAGACAACACACATTTCAATGACACTGGTGGATCCATATGTGGTATGTGAAAATAACACACATGCAATGACTCGGGTTGTTGTTAGTGAAAAGAACACATATGCAATGACACTGGTGGATCCATAGGTGGTATGTGAAAGAACACACATTTCAATGACTCTGGTTGTTGTTAGTAAAAAGAACACACTTGCAATGACACTGGTGGATCCATGTGTGGTATCTGAAGAGAACGCACATGCAATGACTCTGGTTGTTGTTACTAAAAAGAGCACACATGCAATGACACTGGTGGATTCATATGTGGATTGTGAAGAGAACACACATGCAATGACACTAGTGGATCCATAGGTGGTATGTGAGAACAACAACCAGGAAATGACTCTGGTTGTTGTTAGTAAAAAGAACACACATGCAATGACTGTAGTTGTTTAGTGAAAAGAGCACACATGCAATGACTCCAGTTGTTGTTAGTGAAAAGAACATACATGCAATGACACCAGTGGATCCATGTGTGTTCTCCGTAGAGAACACACATTCAATGACACTGGTGGATCCATATGTTGTATGTGAAAAGAACACACATGCTATGACTCTAGTTGTTGTTAGTGAAAAGAACACACATGCAATGACACTGGTGGATCCATCGGTGGTATGTGAAAGAACACACACTAGTTGTTATTACTAAAAAGAACACACATGCAATGACACTCGTGGATCCATGGGTGGATTGTGAAAACAACACACATGCAATGACATTGGTGGATCCATGGGTGGATTGTGAAAAGAGCACACATGCAATGACTCCAGTTGTTGTTAGTGAAAAGAACATACATGCAATGACACTAGTGGATCCATGTGTGGTCTCTGTAGAGAACACACATTTCAATGACACTGGTGGATCCATATGTGGTATGTGAAAAGAACACACATGCAATGACTCTGGTTGTTGTTACTGAAAAGAACACACATGGAATGACACGGGTGGATCCATATGTGGTATGTGAAAAGAACACACATGCAATGATTCCAGTTGTTGTTAGTGAAATGTACATACATGCAATTACACTGAGGATCCATGTGTGGTCTCGGAGAGAGCACACATTTCAATGACTCTGGTTGTTGTTAGTAAAAAGAACACACATGCAATGACTCCAGTTGTTTTAGTGAAAAGAGCACACATGCAATGACTCCAGTTGTTGTTAGTGAAAAGAACATACATGAACAAGGTGGATCCATGTGTGGGTCTCAGAGAACACACATTTCATGACAATGGTGGATCCATATGTGGTATGTGAAAAGAACACACATGCAATGACTCTGGTTGTTGTTAGTGAAAAGAACACACATGCAATGACACTAGTGGATCCATAGGTGGTATGTGAAAGAATACACATTTCAATGACTCTGGTTGTTGTTACTAAAAAGAACACACATGCAATGACACTCGTGGATCCATGGGTGGATTGTGAAAACAACACACATGCAATGACACTGGTGGATCCATGGGTGGATTGTGAAAATAGCACACATGCAATGACTCCAGTTGTTGTTAGTGAAAAGAACATACATGCAATGACACTGGCGGATCCATGTGTGGTCTCTGTAGAGAACACACATTTCAATGACACTGTTGGATCCATATGTGGTATGTGAAAAGAACACACATGCAATGACTCTGGTTGTTGTTACTGAAAAAACACACATGCAATGACACTGGTGGATCCATATGTGGTATGTGAGAAGAACACACATGCAATGACTCCAGTTGTTGTTAGTGAAAAGAACATACATGCAATGACAATGGTGGATCCATGTGTGGTCTTTGAAGAGAGCACACATTTCAATGACTCTGGTTGTTGTTAGTAAAAAGAACACACATGCAATGACACTGGTGGGTCCATATGTGGTCTCTGAAGAGAACACACATGCAATGACTCTGGTTGTTGTTACTAAAAAGAGCACACCTGCAATGACACTGGTGGATCCGTGTGTGGATTGTGAAGAGAACACACATGCAATGACACTGGTGGATCCATAGGTGGTATGTGAGAAGAACAGCCATGAAATGACTCTGGTTGTTGTTAGTAAAAAGAACACACATGCAATGACTCCAGTTGTTGTTAGTGAAAAGAACACACATGCAATGACTCCAGTTGTTGTTAGTGAAAAGAACATACATGCAATGACACCGGTGGATCCATGTGGTCTCTCAAGAGCACACATTTCAATGACTCTAGTTGTTGTTAGTAAAAGAACACACATGCAATGACACTAGTGGATCCATGTGGTCTCTGAAGAAACACACATGCAATGACTCAGTTGTTCTTACTAAAAAAGAGCACACATGCAATGACACTGGTGGATCCATATGTGGATTGTGAAGAGAACACACATGCAATGACACTAGTGAATCCATAGGTGGTATGTGAGAAGAACAGCCATGAAATGACTCTGGTTGTTGTTAGTAAAAAGAACACACATGCAATGACTCCAGTTGTTCTTAGTCAAAAGAACACACATGCAATGACTCTAGTTGTTGTTAGTGAAAAGAACATCCATGCAATGACACCGATGGATCCATGTGTGGTCTCTCAAGAGAGAACACATTTCAATGACTTCTTGTTGTTATTAAAAAGAACACACATGCAATGACACTGGTGGATCCATGTGTGGTCTCTGAAGAGAACACACATGCAATGACTCTGGTTGTTGTTACTAAAAAGAGCACACATGCAATGACACTGGTGGATCCATATGTGGATTGTGAAGAGAACACACATGCAATGACACTGGTGGATCCATCGGTGGTATGTGAGAAGAACAGCCATGAAATGACTCTGGTTGTTGTTAGTAAAAAGAACACACATGCAATGACTCCAGTTGTTTTAGTGAAAAGAGCACACATGTAATGACTCTAGTTGTTGTTAGTGAAAAGAACATACATGCAATGACACCGGTGGATCCATGTGTGGTCTCTGTAGACAACACACATTTCAATGACACTGGTGGATCCATATGTGGTATGTGAAAATAACACACATGCAATGACTCGGGTTGTTGTTAGTGAAAAGAACACACATGCAATGACACTGGTGGATCCATAGGTGGTATGTGAAAGAACACACATTTCAATGACTCTGGTTGTTGTTAGTAAAAATAACACACATGCAATGACACTGGTGGATCCATGTGTGGTATCTGAAGAGAACACACATGCAATGACTCTGGTTGTTGTTACTAAAAAGAGCACACATGCAATGACACTGGTGGATTCATATGTGGATTGTGAAGAGAACACACATGCAATGACACTAGTGGATCCATAGGTGGTATGTGAGAACAACAACCAGGAAATGGCTCTGGTTGTTGTTAGTAAAAAGAACACACATGCAATGACTGTAGTTGTTTTAGTGAAAAGAGCACACATGCAATGACTCCAGTTGTTGTTAGTGAAAAGAACATACATGCAATGACACCGGTGGATCCATGTGTGGTCTCTGTAGAGAACACACATTCAATGACACTGGTGGATCCATATGTGGTATGTGAAAATAACACACATGCTATGACTCTGGTTGTTGTTAGTGAAAAGAACACACATGCAATGACACTGGTGGATCCATCGGTGGTATGTGAAAGAACACACACTAGTTGTAGTTACTAAAAATAACACACATGCAATGACACTCGTGGATCCATGGGTGGATTGTGAAAACAACACACATGCAATGACATTGGTGGATCCATGGGTGGATTGTGAAAAGAGCACACATGCAATGACTCCAGTTGTTGTTAGTGAAAAGAACATACATGCAATGACATCAGGATCCATGTGTGGTCTCAGAGAGAACACACATTTCAATGACACTGGTGGATCCATATGTGGTATGTGAAAAGAACACACATGCAATGACTCTGGTTGTTGTTACTGAAAAGAACACACATGCAATGACACAGGTGGATCCATATGTGGTATGTGAAAAGAACACACATGCAATGATTCCAGTTGTTGTTAGTGAAAAGAACATACATGC
Source organism: Avena insularis (assembly GCA_023614405.1). Lineage (NCBI taxonomy): Eukaryota > Viridiplantae > Streptophyta > Magnoliopsida > Poales > Poaceae > Avena > Avena insularis. Next base: position 368,306,322 of record CM042689.1, read on the forward strand.
AATTACACCGGAGGATCCATGTGTGGTCTCTGGAGAGAGCACACATTTCAATGACTCTGGTTGTTGTTAGTAAAAAGAACACACATGCAATGAGTCCAGTTGTTTTAGTGAAAAGAGCACACATGCAATGACTCCAGTTGTTGTTAGTGAAAAGAACATACATGCAATGACACCGGTGGATCCATGTGTCGTCTCTGTAGAGAACACACATTTCATGACAATGGTGGATCCATATGTGGTATGTGAAAAGAACACACATGCAATGACTCTGGTTGTTGTTAGTGAAAAGAACACACATGCAATGACACTAGTGGATCCATAGGTGGTATGTGAAAGAATACACATTTCAATGACTCTGGTTGTTGTTACTAAAAAGAACACACATGCAATGACACTCGTGGATCCATGGGTGGATTGTGAAAACAACACACATGCAATGACACTGGTGGATCCATGGGTGGATTGTGAAAATAGCACACATGCAATGACTCAAGTTGTTGTTAGTGAAAATAACATACATGCAATGACACTGGTGGATCCATGTGTGGTCTCTGTAGAGAACACACATTTCAATGACACTGGTGGATCCATATGTGGTATGTGAAAAGAACACACATGCAATGACTCTGGTTGTTGTTACTGAAAAAACACACATGCAATGACACTGGTGGATCCATATGTGGTATGTGAAAAGAACACACATGCAATGACTCCAGTTGTTGTTAGTGAAAAGAACATACATGCCATGACAATGGTGGATCCATGTGTGGTCTTTGAAGAGAGCACACATTTCAATGACTCTGGTTGTTGTTAGTAAAAAGAACACACATGTAATGACACTGGTGGGTCCATGTGTGGTCTCTGAAGAGAACACACATGCAATGACTCTGGTTGTTGTTACTAAAAAGAGCACACCTGCAATGACACTGGTGGATCCTTGTGTGGATTGTGAAGAGAACATACATGCAATAACACTGGTGGATCCATAGGTGGTATGTGAGAAGAACAGCCATGAAATGACTCTGGTTGTTGTTAGTAAAAAGAACACACATGCAATGACTCCAGTTGTTGTTAGTGAAAAGAACACACATGCAATGACTCTAGTTGTTGTTAGTGAAAAGAACATACATGCAATGACACCGGTGGATCCATGTGTGGTCTCTCAAGAGAGCACACATTTCAATGACTCTAGTTGTTGTTAGTAAAAAGAACACACATGCAATGACACTAGTGGCTCCATCTGTGGTCTCTGAAGAGAACACACATGCAATGACTCTGGTTGTTGTTACTAAAAAAGAGCACACATGCAATGACACTGGTGGATCCATATGTGGATTGTGAAGAGAACACACATGCAATGACACTAGTGAATCCATAGGTGGTATGTGAGAAGAACAGCCATGAAATGACTCTGGTTGTTGTTAGTAAAAAGAACACACATGCAATGACTCCAGTTGTTGTTAGTGAAAAGAGCACACATGCAATGACTCCAGTTGTTGTTAGTGAAAAGAACATACATGCAATGACACCGGTGGATCCATGTGTGGTCTCTGTAGAGAACACACATTTCAATGACACTGGTCGATCCATATGTGGTATGTGAAAATAACACACATGCAATGACTCTGGTTGTTGTTACTGAAAAGAACACACATGCAATGACACTGGTGGATCCATATGTGGTATGTGAAAAGAACACACTTGCAATGACTCCAATTGTTGTTAGTGAAAAGAACATACATGCAATGACACTGGTGGATCCATGTGTTGTCTTTGAAGAGAGCACACATTTCAATGACTCTGGTTGTTGTTAGTAAAAAGAACACACATGCAATGACACTGGTGGGTCCATGTGTGGTCTCTGAATAGAAAACACATGCAATGACTCTGGTTGTTGTTACTCAAAAGACCACACATGCAATGACACTGGTGGATCCATGTGTGGATTGTGAAGAGAACACACATGCAATGACACTGGTGGATCCATAGGTGGTATGTGAGAAGAACAGCCATGAAATGACTCTGGTTGTTGTTAGTAAAAAGATCACACATGCAATGACTCCTGTTGTTCTTAGTGAAAAGAACACACATGCAATGACTCCAGTTGTTGTTAGTGAAAAGAACATCCATGCAATGACACTGATGGATCCATGTGTGGTCTCTCAAGAGAGCACACATTTCAATGACTCTGGTTGTTGTTAGTAAAAAGAACACACATGCAATGACACTGGTGGATCCATGTGTGGTCTCTGAAGAGAACACACATGCAATGACTCTGGTTGTTGTTACTAAAAAGAGCACACATGCAATGACACTGGTGGATCCATATGTGGATTGTGAAGAGAACACACATGCAATGACACTGGTGGATCCATAGGTGGTATGTGAGAAGAACAACCATGAAATGACTCTGGTTGTTGTTAGTAAAAAGAACACACATGCAATGACTCCAGTTGTTTTTGTGAAAAGAGCACACATGCAATGACTCCAGTTGTTGTTAGTGAAAAGAACATACATGCAATGACACCGGTGGATCCATGTGTGGTCTTTGTAGACAACACACATTTCAATGACACTGGTGGATCCATATGTGGTATGTGAAAATAACACACATGCAATGACTCGGGTTGTTGTTAGTGAAAAGAACACATATGCAATGACACTGGTGGATCCATAGGTGGTATGTGAAAGAACACACATTTCAATGACTCTGGTTGTTGTTAGTAAAAAGAACACACATGCAATGACACTGGTGGATCCATGTGTGGTATCTGAAGAGAACACACATGCAATGACTCTGGTTGTTGTTACTAAAAAGAGCACACATGCAATGACACTGGTGGATTCATATGTGGATTGTGAAGAGAACACACATGCAATGACACTAGTGGATCCATAGGTGGTAGGAGAACAACAACCAGGAAATGACTCTGGTTGTTGTTAGTAAAAAGAACACACATGCAATGACTGTAGTTGTTTAGTGAAAAGAGCACACATGCAATGACTCCAGTTGTTGTTAGTGAAAAGAACATACATGCAATGACACCAGTGGATCCATGTGTGTTCTCCGTAGAGAACACACATTCAATGACACTGGTGGATCCATATGTTGTATGTGAAAAGAACACACATGCTATGACTCTAGTTGTTGTTAGTGAAAAGAACACACATGCAATGACACTGGTGGATCCATCGGTGGTATGTGAAAGAACACACACTAGTTGTTATTACTAAAAAGAACACACATGCAATGACACTCGTGGATCCATGGGTGGATTGTGAAAACAACACACATGCAATGACATTGGTGGATCCATGGGTGGATTGTGAAAAGAGCACACATGCAATGACTCCAGTTGTTGTTAGTGAAAAGAACATACATGCAATGACACTAGTGGATCCATGTGTGGTCTCTGTAGAGAACACACATTTCAATGACACTGGTGGATCCATATGTGGTATGTGAAAAGAACACACATGCAATGACTCTGGTTGTTGTTACTGAAAAGAACACACATGGAATGACACGGGTGGATCCATATGTGGTATGTGAAAAGAACACACATGCAATGATTCCAGTTGTTGTTAGTGAAAAGAACATACATGCAATTACACCGGAGGATCCATGTGTGGTCTCTGGAGAGAGCACACATTTCAATGACTCTGGTTGTTGTTAGTAAAAAGAACACACATGCAATGACTCCAGTTGTTTTAGTGAAAAGAGCACACATGCAATGACTCCAGTTGTTGTTAGTGAAAAGAACATACATGACACCGGTGGATCCATGTGTCGTGTCTGTAGAGAACACACATTTCATGACAATGGTGGATCCATATGTGGTATGTGAAAAGAACACACATGCAATGACTCTGGTTGTTGTTAGTGAAAAGAACACACATGCAATGACACTAGTGGATCCATAGGTGGTATGTGAAAGAATACACATTTCAATGACTCTGGTTGTTGTTACTAAAAAGAACACACATGCAATGACACTCGTGGATCCATGGGTGGATTGTGAAAACAACACACATGCAATGACACTGGTGGATCCATGGGTGGATTGTGAAAATAGCACACATGCAATGACTCCAGTTGTTGTTAGTGAAAAGAACATACATGCAATGACACTGGTGGATCCATGTGTGGTCTCTGTAGAGAACACACATTTCAATGACACTGGTGGATCCATATGTGGTATGTGAAAAGAACACACATGCAATGACTCTGGTTGTTGTTACTGAAAAAACACACATGCAATGACACTAGTGGATCCATATGTGGTATGTGAGAAGAACACACATGCAATGACTCCAGTTGTTGTTAGTGAAAAGAACATACATGCAATGACAATGGTGGATCCATGTGTGGTCTTTGAAGAGAGCACACATTTCAATGACTCTGGTTGTTGTTAGTAAAAAGAACACACATGCAATGACACTGGTGGGTCCATATGTGGTCTCTGAAGAGAACACACATTCAATGACTCTGGTTGTTGTTACTAAAAAGAGCACACCTGCAATGACACTGGTGGATCCGTGTGTGGATTGTGAAGAGAACACACATGCAATGACACTGGTGGATCCATAGGTGGTATGTGAGAAGAACAGCCATGAAATGACTCTGGTTGTTGTTAGTAAAAAGAACACACATGCAATGACTCCAGTTGTTGTTAGTGAAAAGAACACACATGCAATGACTCCAGTTGTTGTTAGTGAAAAGAACATACATGCAATGACACCGGTGGATCCATGTGTGGTCTCTCAAGAGAGCACACATTTCAATGACTCTAGTTGTTGTTAGTAAAAAGAACACACATGCAATGACACTGGTGGATCCATGGGTGGATTGTGAAGAGAACACACATTTCAATGACTCTGGTTGTTGTTACTAAAAAGAACACACATGCAATGACACTGGTGGATCCATGGGTGGATTGTGAAAAGAACACACATGCAATGACACTGGTGGATCCATGGGTGGATTGTGGAAAGAGGACACATGCAATGACTCCAGTTGTTGTTAGTGAAAAGAACATACATGCAATGACACTGGTGGATCCATGTGTGGTCTCTGTAGAGAACACACATTTCAATGACACTGGTGGATCCATATGTGGTATGTGAAAAGAACACACATGCAATGACTCTAGTTGTTGTTACTGAAAAGAACACACATGCAATGACACTGGTGGATCCATATGTGGTATGTGAAAAGAACACACTTGCAATGACTCCAGTTGTTGTTAGTGAAAAGAGCATACATGCAATGACACTGGTGGATCCATGTGTGGTCTTTGAAAAGAGCACACATTTCAATGACTCTGGTTGTTGTTAGTAAAAAGAACACACATGCAATGACACTGGTGGGTCCATGTGTGGTCTCTGAATAGAACACACATGCAATGACTCTGGTTGTTGTTACTAAAAAGAGCACACATGCAATGACACTGGTGGATCCATGTGTGGATTGTGAAGAGAACACACATGCAATGACACTGGTGGATCCATAGGTGGTATGTGAGAAGAACAGCCATGAAATGACTCTGGTTGTTGTTAGTAAAATGAACACACATGCAATGACTCCAGTTGTTGTTAGTGAAAATAACACACATGCAATGACTCCACTTATTGTTAGTGAAAAGAACATAGATGCAATGACACCGATGGATCCATGTGTGGTCTCTCAAGAGAGCACACATTTCAATGACTCTGGTTGTTGTTAGTAAAAAGAACACACATGCAATGACACTGGTGGATCCATGTGTGGTCTCTGAAGAGAACACACATGCAATGACTCTGGTTTTTGTTACTAAAAAGAGCACACATGCAATGACACTGGTGGATCCATATGTGGATTGTGAAGAGAACACACATGCAATGACACTAGTGGATCCATAGGTGGTATGTGAGAAGAACAGCCATGAAATGACTCTGGTTGTTGTTAGTAAAAAGAACAAACATTCAATGACTCCAGTTGTTTTAGTGAAAAGAGCACACATGCAATGACTCCAGTTGTTGTTAGTGAAAAGAACATACATGCAATGACACCGGTGGATCCATGTGTCGTCTCTGTAGAGAACACACATTTCAATGACACTGGTGGATCCATATGGGGTATGTGAAAATAACACACATGCAATGACTCCGGTTATTGTTAGTGAAAAGAACACACATGCAATGACACTGGTGGATCCATAGGTGGTATGTGAAAGAACAAACATTTCAATGACTCTAGTTGTTGTTACTAAAAAGAACACACATGCAATGACACTCGTGGATCCATGGGTTGATTGTGAAAACAACACACATGCAATGACACTGGTGGATCCATGGGTGGATTGTGAAAAGAGCACACATGCAATGACTCTAGTTGTTGTTAGTGAAAAGAACATACGTGCAATGACACTGGTGGATCCATGTGTGGTCTCTATAGAGAACACACATTTCAATGACACTGGTGGATCCATATGTGGTATGTGAAAAGAACACACATGCAATGACTCTGGTTGTTGTTACTGAAAAGAACACACATGCAATGACACTGGTGGATCCATATGTGGTATGTGAAAAGAACACACATGCAATGACTCCAGTTGTTGTTAGTGAAAAGAACATACATGCAATTACATCGGTGGATCCATGTGTGGTCTCTAGAGAGAGAACACATTTCAATGACTCTGGTTGTTGTTAGTAAAAAGAACACACATGCAATGACACTAGTTGTTGTTACTAAAAAGAGCACACATGCAATGAAACTGGTGGATCCATGTGTGGATTGTGAAGAGAACACACATGCAATGACACTGGTGGATCCATATGTGGTATGTGAGAAGAACAGCCATGAAATGACTCTGGTTGTTGTTAGTAAAAAGAACACACGTGCAATGAACCCAGTTGTTGTTAGTGAAAAGAACACACATGCAATGACTCCAATTGTTGTTAGTGAAAAGAACATACATGCAATGACGCCGGTAGATCCATGTGTGGTCTATGAAGAGAGCACACATTTCAATGACTCTGGTGGATCCATATGTGGTATGTGAAAAGAACACACATGCAATGACTCTGGTTGTTGTTAGTGAAAAGAGCACACATGCAATGACACTAGTGGATCCATAGGTGGTATGTGAAAGAACACACATTTCAATGACTCTGGTTGTTCTTACTAAAAAGGACACACATGCAATGACACTGGTGGATCCATGGGTGGATTGTGAAAAGAACACACATGCAATGACACTGGTGGATCCATGGGTGGATTGTGAAAAGTGGACACATGCAATGACTCCAGTTGTTTTTAGTGAAAAGAACATACATGCAATGACACTGGTGGATGCATGCGTGGTCTCTATAGAGAACACACATTTCAATGACACTGGTGGATCCATATGTGGTATGTGAAAAGAACACACATGCAATGACTCTGATTGTTGTTAGTGAAAAGAACTGTCGTGGTGGTGTCACGGCAGATGCCATGGATAGGCTAAAGGTGAGGACTAATATGCGCTAGGGGAATCCAGGGAGGGATAGTAGAGTGATTCTCTACATAGAAGTTTGTATTGCAATATCTCCAAGATTACAAGTGCTCCTTGAGCTGTGTTGGCGAGAGGAGGAAGAAGGTGCTCTCTTACTCTAGCCTACTATCTTGCCCAAGAACCCTAGATCATCTAGTGCTCAACCAACTAGAATTCTGCCAACCCCCTCTACCAGAACCCTAACCCCCCTTATATAGAGGTGGTTCGGTCCTAGCCTAGGGCATACGTGGAGGAATATTCCTAAGAATATGCCCCCTCCCAAAGTAGTAACCCAACAGGGGTGCTTTCCCCCGCGTCACACTTGCTTTAGCGACGTAAGCCGACGTGAGCGTCATCACCCTTGTCGGCCACGACCCGGTGGTCCTGCACTTGCTTTATTCGCTCATCCAGTACGTATCGGACCTTCTTTTTTGACCAGAGAGATTCCTTCCTTCTCCTAGAAGCTAAGCGAGGAACCGGATCATAGTAGATCCGGCCACACCTGTTCCTGCATATAAGTTAGACAAGCATTTCCGACTTACTCCTTAAGTCGGATGAGACAACGTTAGGCGACCCCCTGGTCCGGGTTACTCCGTGATCCGGCCTGCCTTGAGGTGACTCAGCTAGCATCCGCTTTGACCTTGCCGAACCTCGGCTAACTCGGCCCTTATAGCCTGGAGTGACCCTACCCGAGGGTATCCCCCCAACATTAGTCCTCGAAGCTGGTGCGGTGTTAGCTGCCTCGGCCGCTAAGGCCACATCAGGTTCATTTACGTCCGAGCCTCAGACGTTCAATTCCGGGTTAGCTCCTTATCTCGGATTATATGGATTTACGTTCCCTTCGCACGTTCCAAGTTTTCACTTGCCGGCCGGGTCACCACTTTGGCTCGGATCCCATGGTTACCACGGTTTGATCCGAGCCCCGTCTCCTTCTCTCATACGCCAACCCATGTGGAGGCTAATCATTACCTTGTCTTATTTTAAGGCGCGTACGTGAACCGCCGCGATAAAGAATTGTCGATTTATCGCGCGCGGGTTACGTCACGTCTATCTCCTCGTTTACCGCAACAGCACGTCGCGTCATGGGATCTCGTCTACTCTGTGGCCCCCTGTGTGGCTTTTCTGTGATTGGCCCATACAAGTAATACACGGCCACATCGCGTGGCTCGAGCGCACAGCGCGATCCCACTCACCCATCTTTGGGGGTGGTTAAGTAGCGGAGAGGCGCGTCCCTTAGCATTTTTCAATCTTTCCCCAGGTCACCGGGCTTGACTCCTGCAAAGGATGGGCCCGGACCTTCTTCTACGTCCGGAACGAGGGTACCGAAGACTTGATTCGGTCGCTGCCCTATGCTCCGGGTCCCCCTGACACGGATTTCTGGGAGGAGGTCGCCAAGAAACCTACAGCTCTGGCCAACCAAGTCAACAAAAGGTTCGCGGAGCTGAAGAAGCTCGGATTGTGCAACGAGGCTGCTATGATTACGTTTGTGCGCAACCGAATCTCTCCCCTCCAGAGGCGCACCCACAAGTTGTGCCACATGAGCTTCGGTCGCGACCCCAACCGAACCTCCTCCTTCGAATTAAGCAACACAGAGATCTTCCGCCGGGTCAAGGCTCTATTCACCACTCACAAAGATTTCTCCGCCGAATGGACGTGGGGGATCGAGCATTACTGCCGTGACAGGCTTCCTCCCGCGGTAAGCTTCGCGGGGTAAACTTATTTCGGATCAATTATGTGTCGGTTTTTCTCATATTTTTGACTCTTCTCTTTGTGCTTTTTCTCAGCTGTTTCTCCAGCAAACTCTCGAGGATGACACGGATCTGACCCTTAAGTGGGCGCCGGACCGAGAGATCCCGGATGAGGAGGAGCCGGACCAGGAGATGTTCCTCCCTATGACTGACGCCACCAAACGTCCCAGCGGTAAATTCTCTTCTCTTAGAGATTGGCCCGATGATGAGGATGACTCGGATATCGACGTGATTGAACCCGTTGAGGTTGTCCCTCTTTCTTTTGCCTTTCCGGCATCATCTAACCCCGGTGGGCATATCCATGAGGATCCTCCACTTGCCACGGGCGAGCCGGTTCCGGTGGCGTAGAAGAAGAAGCGCGGATCCGCGTCAAGTTCTTCTTCCGAACCTTCTCAGCCCACCATAAGGCAAAAGAAGGTCGGAGACAAGACTGCCTCCAAGCGGGCAGGCAAAGCCCCGGCACGGAGGGCTCGGAAACCCAAGGAGGCCGAGACCTCGGATGCGTAAGTCATTTTTTGCTGCGCAACATACTTCTCCTTGCATCGGGGTAATTTCACTCCTGACATCATTTTCTTTTGCAGGCCTCCTATGGAGGTTCCTTAGAGCAGATCGAGCATCTCTTCTCCCCTTCGGTCTGGTCTTTCCCCTCCTCGTGACGATGAGTCACGCCCGCTGAGCCCTATTCTGGAGGGCTCTGCGGCTGCTCCGGGTTCCGCAGTACCTCATCAAGAGGAATGCGACCTCGGATCGGGAGGGGTCGGTTCGGCCGAGGCAACGGCGTCCACCACTTCGGCATTGCCGCAACCAGCAACCACCAAGTCTACCGCAACTCCAGCATCAGCAGCAGCTCCAGTACCAGCTTCCGAACCAGCACCTGTCCCGGCAGCCAGGAAACCCACAGCAGCTCCAGTACCAAGTTCCTCTGCCTCTTCCGAGTCATCTCAGCCCCGGCGAGGAACCATTCCAGCAGCTTCCAAAGGGAAATCTGTCGTGATTACTTCTTCCCAGCAAGCTAAAGGCAAGAAAGCTCCGGATGATGCCAAATCTACATCCGTCAAGGCCGGGCAGCGAACCTTGTCGTCAATGCTTCCGAAGAAATCACCAGCAGCGACGGATCCTCCTACCGAGCCAACCGACGCGCAGCAGATGGTTCTTCACACCAGCCCAGCTCTTTCCCTAATTGAGAGGAAGGAAGCTCATGCAAAGGGCTTGGTGGCACCCCACATGCCCACTGGCGAACGGTACCCTCCGAGCCTTATCGAGTTCGTCATGAACTGGAATAAGGCGGAGTTCGTCTACAACGACGATCTCCCAGAAAAGTTCGGCCCCGCAGAATTTTCTGCCCAGATGAATACTGCCGCCAAGGCAATTAACCTCGCGGGGCGAATGATGGAGGTATGTGGTTTCTCCTTTACATGCTGTAGGTAATAACCATTAGTCCACGAGCCTCCAGCGGAGTAACTTGTTACTCGGCCGGATGCTCACTAGAAAATCAACGTAGCTGCATGTACACTTCAAATATGCACACACCTAGAGCCGGGTTAAGTTCCACTTGGCCCGGATCTTGCACACTTCGACTATGCACACACCTAGAGCCGGGTTAAGTTCCACTTGGCCCGGATCTTGCACACTCCAAATATGCACACACCTAGAGCCGGGTTAAGTTCCACTTGGCCCGGATCTTGCACACTTCAAATATGCACACACATAGAGCCGGGTTAAGTTCCACTTGGCCCGGATCTTGTACACTTCGACTATGCACACACCTAGAGCTGGGTTAAGTTCCACTTGGCCCGGATCTTGCACACTTCGACTATGCACCAAACTAATTTTACACTTCTGTACTTCTTTCAGGTAACTACCAATCGCCGGAGCGCCGAATTTCAATGCCTGCTTGATACCCACAAGATCCTGCGCACAAAACATGTTGCACTTGGCACAGAGCATGAAAAGTGGGGTAATTTTCTCCCTCAGCATCTCTCTGTTTCACCTGTTTCCGCCGGACTAACCTCCTCATTTGGTTTTTTGCAGCTGGGGTGGAGGCTGAGAACAAAATTATGCGGAAGAACTTGGAGGAAATCCGAGGTATGTCCTCTTTTTCCCGACCTTGTTGTGTTTTCCATTTCTTCTTCTCCTTGGCTCGGCAAACATTCACTCCTCGGCTTTGCCGGGTCAACATACTATTTCAGCACCGCTTGAGGATAGTGTGCATGTGCATGATATGATGCTGCATTTTCTCGAACAAGCAGGACAGCATCAAGCTGAGCTGAAGAAGAAGAATGATGAGCTTGACCTCCTCCGGACCAAGGACGACGAGATAGCCAAGCTCAAGGCCGAGGTGGAGAAGATGAAGGCCCAACACAAAACCGAGCTCCAAAAAGTTCGCCAGAACTTCACCGGAGAGCGTGAGCGCCTTACTCTCCAGATCTCCAAGGACCAGGACCTGCTTAAAGAATACGAGGTCCAGCTTGGGTCGGCGATCGCTGAGCTTGAACAACTTCGCCAGAGACGCGACAATTGCATCAAGGAGTTGACCCGGATTCACCGCCATATCTCACGTAAGTTTCTTTCCCTTATCCAACATAATTTTCTGGCTCGGCCCATATGTGTTTGCATCAGAATCTTCCTTTTCCTTGTTTTCAGACCACTTTCCCGAGGGTACTCCCATTGCCAGTGCTGCTGTTGCCAAATTCCGCCGAGAAAGGGGTACTCCCATCGCTCCTGATGGTGAGAGCATCCCCCTAGACATGGAGGACCTATTGGTCAGCGTGTCAGCTCATGTGGAAACCATCAAGAACTATGGGAAAGATCTCCTCGATGTTGCGGTCCGGATCTACAACACCTTCTGGCCAAGCGAGAGCGCTCCAGAGAGGATCACACTCCTTGCCGAAAAGCTATTGGAAGTTGAGACTCGGCTTGACCTCTGGAGAGAGTCCGCCGGGCGTGCCGCAGCAGATACCCTCCTTCATCATATTCTTACATGGTACGAGAAGATCGACCTGAGCCTCCTCACACGTCGGCGCACCGGATCCAGATGGACCGATGATCCGGAGTGGGTAGCTCGGCGCCAGGCTTGCGCCTATAGCCTCGTCGAATATTCTCCAATCCATGACTGGGTTGAGGGACCGAGCTTTCTGGAGTCCGGTGGGGATGAGCATATTGAGAACGTGGAGGATGGGTCGGGTGAGGATGGAGAAGATGCTGCTTCGGATATTGAAGATAGTGATGACGACACCGAACTTCCTCCTCCTCCTGCTTCTTAGTTAAAAAAACTTGAAAATTTTATCAGATCCCCGGTATGCCGGGTGCAATTGTATGCTTGATATGTGATATTTTGCTACTATGTTTGGATGCCGGATTAACTTGGGCGTAGTCCCCGAGTTTCATTTTCTTGTTCGTCCAATTCTCTGGCTCGACCCATGTCTACCTTGATTCGGTTTTACGACTTACGAATCCGAGCTTCAAAAATTATCTTAGCAATACTTAGAAACTTTCGGGCTTGGCTCAAAATAATTCAGCATAATAACTTGAAAAGAAATACAGGGTTAGTCCGAAAAAACAAACGTTAGCTCGAATAAGATCATTTCCTTAGTGGTTTTTCACGTGCTACGCAACTCCAAACTTGTTCCCTTGCTTGCCATGAAGCCAATTCTTGTTGGATAGCAGCAAGTCAAAGGGTTGGGTTTTTGGTGCTCACACATTACTAATCCGGGTTAAGTAAAACGACTCATTCCAGCTACCGCATAAGAAATTACGATAAACATTATTAAGGCAGTCCCCGAGTTACTGCTTGAGGCGCTGCTATTTCATTGATAAGCTTATTGCCGACATACATACCGACATATGAGACGACTCGGATACATACACTTCTTAGCTAAGTGTAGAAGGACGAAGTAGTGCTACATTCCACGGTCGCTTGGATTCCTCTCCTGACCTGTCCGCCTTGTTCTTTTCCTGTGGCTTTGCATCTATTAGATAGTAAGAATCATTGTGCAATGCTTTGCTCACAATGAATGGCCCTTCCCATGGGGGGGATAGTTTATGCATGCCAGTAGTACGTTGTACCAACCGGAGCACCAGATCGCCTTCCCGGAAGACTCGGGGGCACACTTTCCGGCTATGATAGCGTCGGAGATTTTGCTGATATATGGCGGATCTGGACAGTGCCAGTTCTCTCGCTTCTTCCAGCAGATCAACATCATTTTGCCGGGCTTCTTGCACTTCGGCTTCTGTGTATTGGGTGACCCTAGGCGAATCATGCTCTATGTCGGCTGGTAATACAGCTTCTGCCCCATATACCAGAAAGAATGGCGATAGCTTTGTTGATCGATTCGAGTTGTTCTTAAGCTCCTGATCGCTGGTAGTTCTTCTATCCAGCACCCCGCTGATCTTTGCAGCAGCTCAATGAGCCGGGGATTTATCCTGGATAACACTAATCCGTTGGATCTTTCCACTTGTCCGTTCGATGCGGGATGGGCTACCGAGGCGACATCGAGTCAGATCTTCTTATCTCGGCAGAAGCGCGCAAATGCTCCTTCCGCAAAATTTGTTCCATTATCAGTTATAATGCTATGTGGATAACCGTATCTCAAGATGATGTCTTTGAGAAATGTCACGGGCGTAGCTCCATCACATTTTCTTATAGGCTTCACTTCAATCCACTTTGTAAATTTGTCCACCATGACCAAAATATGTGTCATGTTTCCTCTCGCAGGTTTGAACGGGCCAGCCCTATCCAAGCACCATACAGCAAATGGCCACGTAATTGGTATGGTCTTGAGTTCCGACATAGGCATATGTGTCTTGGTGGCGTACCTTTGACAACCATTGCATTTTCTCACCAGATCCTCTGCTTGTTCCAAGGCATTTGGCTAGTAGAATCCATGCCGGAACGCCTTTGCCACCAAGGCTCGGGATGAGGCATGATGCCCACATTCCCCTTGGTGGATATCTCGGAGGATGTCAAGCCCTTCTTCCGGGTCAACGCATCGTTGGAGGACATTAGTTACACTGCGTTTGTATAACTCGGAATTGATGATTGTGTATGCTTTTTCTCTCCTCTGAGTTTTCCTGGCTAACACCTCCTCAGCGGGTAACGTTCCGTCTTTCAGGAATTGGAAAATAGGCAGTGCCCAATCTGGTATGGCTCGTGGAGGGAATATCTCCTCATCAATTTCCATCTGATCCACCGGCATAACTTCAGTCGGATCACGCTGAGCAGTCCCCGGGTCTAGCGAGGTAGTCCCCGGGTTTGCCGAGGCAGTCCCCGGGTTTGCTGATGCAGTCCCCGGGTCTCACGTATTACCTCCCATGTCAATGTCCATGGGCTCAGCTCCGGATTCCGTATTTTCCGGGACATAGATCGAGTCGGTTCCTAGGGATGGCCTGATAGATGGTTTTCTGAGGTGTTCCAATGCTATGCCCGGTGGAATTGCCTGTCTGGTCGATCCGAGCTTCGACAACATGTCGGCAGCCTCGTTTTCCGCCCGGGGTACATGGTGAAATTCACACCCCTCGAAGTAACCAGATATCTTATGCACATGAAATTTGTATAGTGCCATGTTTGGATCCAGGGCATCCCACACTCCGGACACCTGCTGCACCACCAGGTCCGAGTCGCCGAAGCATATTATCCGACGTATGCCAATCTCCTTTGCCACTTTGAGCCCATGCACAAGAGCCTCATACTCAGCGACATTGTTCGATGCCGTGAAATGGATCTGCAATACGTACTTGAGCTGATCCTTCTTTGGTGAGGTAAGCACAACCCCGGCACCTAATCCGGTTTTGGTTTTCGACCCGTCAAAGTGCATCCTCCAGTAATTCGGATCTGGTGGCGGTGGTTCGTATTGTACCTCGTCCCAATCCACGAAAAAGTCCGCCACAGCCTGAGATTTGATCGCTTCTCTTCTATCGTATTGGGGCGCATAAGGGGCTAGTTCAATCGCCCATTTTGCGATTCTGCCACTCGCATCCTTGTTACCCATTATCTCGGATATGGGAGCTTCAGATATTACTTTGATGGGATGCTCCTCAAAGTAATGCTTTAACTTCTTCGCCGCCATATAGACACCGTATGCCACCTTTTGAAAGTGCGGGTAGTTCTGTTTTGAGGTAGACAATACCTCACTCAGGTAATACACCGGCCTTTGCACCGACTTACCCTCTTCATTGCGTTCTACTACGATCACTGCACTTACAACTCGGTTGGTTGCGGCTACGTAGAGCAACATTGGCTCCTTTGATAGTGGAGAAGCTAACACTGGCGCAGTGGCCAACATCTTTTTCAAGTGGGCAAAGGTTTCATCAGCCTGTGGCGTCCAAACGAATTTATCCGATTTTTTCATGAGTTGGTAGAGAGGCAGTGCCTTTTCCCCCAACCGACATACAAACCGACTCAACGACGCCAGGCATCCAGTGAACTTCTGGACATCGTTAAGACACTTCGGCAGCTCCATCCGTTCGATGGCTCGGATCTTAGTTGGATTAACTTCGATACCTCGGCTGGAGACGAGAAATCCGAGTAACTTCCCAGCCGGGACACCGAAGGTACATTTTTCCGGGTTAAGCTTCATCCGGAACCTTCTCAAGTTCGCGAATGTTTGCCTTATGTCATCAAGGAGCGTTGCGCTTTCCTTGGTCTTGATAACCACATCATCCACGTATACTTGTACGTTCTGACCTATTTGGTCGTGCAAACATTTTTGCATACATCCTGCATTACGTAAACCAAACGGTATAGTGCGATAGCAGTAAGCCCCGTACGGGGTAATAAACGCCGTTTTTATTTGATCATCCGGGTTCAGAGGTATCTGGTGGAAGCCAGGATATGCATCAATGAATGACAACAGTTCGCATCCTGTGGTTGAGTCTATGACTTGATCTATCCTCGGCAGCGGAAATGGATCTTTTGGACACGCCTTGTTCAGGTTCGTGTAATCGATACACATGCGCCAAACCACTGCCACGTTCGGATCGTCCTTCTTCTTCTCCACCAGCACCGGATTAGAGAGCCAATCCGGATATAGTACCTCCATGATGAATCCTGCTGCTAGTAACCGAGCTATCTCGTCTCCAATGACTTTTCTTCTATCCTCGGCGAAGCGGCGGAGAGGTTGCTTCACCGGCCTTGCTCCGGGTCTTACGTTCAAAGAGCGCTCGGCCAACTCCCTCGGAACACCTTGCAAGTCTTGTGTAGACCAAGCAAAAATATCCCGATTCTCATGGAGGAAGTTGACGAGCTCGCTTTCCTATTTGTTAGTTAACCCGGCACCAATTGTTACGGTGCGCTCCGGAAAAATGTTATCAACTGGAATCTTCTTGGTGTCCTTTGCGGCTTGAAACGAAACGCTGCCAAGCGGGTTACTTAGCGCCGGCATATATTGCTGCGCGGACTGAGCTAGTGCCGCCACCTCTTGGATTTTTCTTTTCTCTCGCGCAATCACGAGTGACTCGGCTAGGTTGACCCGGCTGAAGCACACTCCATGGAACGTCGGAAATCTCCAGCAATGGTAATCACTCCATTTGGCCCGGGCAACTTCATCTTCAGATAACTGATGTGACAGCTTGCCGTGAATTTGTTCAATGCTGGTCTTCCGAGTAACGCGTGATACGCACTTTCCAAGTTCACTACTTCAAACTCCAGATTTTCAGTTTGGCAGTTATCCCTTGTTCCGAATAGCACGTCGACCCGGACTTTGCCTATGGGCTCGCACGAAATGCCTGGTACAATGCCATGGAAAGTTGTTCTCGTAGCCTGGAGCATGTTCTCCGTGATGCCTAACTTGCACATCGTGTCCGCACACATGATGTTAATGCTACTGCCATTATCAATCAAAACCTTGGAGAACCTCACGTTGATGTTCGGTCCAATGAATGTCGGATCTAGTACTAGCGCATACGAACCTGGACTCGGCATAAGTTTAGGATGATCTTTGTTGTTCCAGGTGATTTCCTGGTCCGACCAAGGCATGTACCTCGTCACTGCTGGCATGACCACATTGACCTCCATATGTCGGCGCTGCAAGCTCTTTCTATCTGTTTCCTCAGTCGTGAACACACAATAACTCTGGTGATGTTACCTATACTCATTCCTTCCCTCGTTTCCGGGGTACCTCTGATCCGGTTGTTGTTGATTTTCCACCTGATGCACTGCATCCCTTCTTTCATTGTTGTCATACCTCGGCGGAGGGGGAGGCAACATTAGCTGCTGTGTGTTTGCTCCGGAAAGCAATTGCTGCCGGGGTAACTCCTGCCGAGGTTGATCGTTCCAGGGTGCCTGAGCATTCCCCGAGCCACCTTGCTCTATCTTTTGCATCCACTCACATTGCCTCGTCATGTGACCCGCCGGGCTATTCGGATTTGGCGTGTGAAACTTACACGGCTGGTCCAGCATCGACTCATAGGTATACCTCGGACGGTATTTCTTTTCCCGCCACTGCTTCTTCTGCTCTAGAGTCCATGTTTTCTTGCCATCATTTCTTGGAGTCCACTTCCCTCCAGTTCTCTGGCGTTGGTTACTCCCTGATCCGGGTTGATCTTGATTCACGGCTGGTCTGTCATCTCTCCTTTTTCCTATGTAATCGTTCCTCTGGGATGACCCGGCTCCATCTCTCGGATAGTATTCCTCGTTTGACTCACTTGACGCGAGCCTAGGTTGAGTGGGGTCGCCCAATGCATACGAATCAGCAATCCGGATCATCTCTGCCAGCATAACTGGCATTTTCCTTTGCATCTTCATCCATAGCTCGCTGCCGTATCTGCACCCTTGCGCGAACCATGCTATGGTCTGTGACTCTATGACGCCCTCACACAAGTTTCTCACAGTACACCACCGGGTCAGGAATTCATGATCCGTCCCGTTGGGTCTTTGCTTGCACATTGCTAGGGTCTGCGGTCTATTCGGCCTCTGGTATGTACTTGAGAAGTTACTGATAAACATTTCTTCAAAATCTATCCAGCAGTTGATGCTTCTAGGTGCCAAATTATTCAGCCATACTCTGGCTGGGCCTTCCAACATCTGGGGCACGTAACGCACAGCCCATCTCAAGTTGCCAGTTGCAATTTTCACCGCCGTAGCGTAGTTTATCAACCAATCCTCCGGCTTGGTACTGCCGTCATACGTCTTCGTGCCTCTTGGTAACTAGAAGTTTGGTACCGGAGGTTCCTTCATGATCCGGGGTCCAAAACACGCTGGACCCGGAGGACCTTGACATTCGATCTGTTCCGACCTATACAGGCGATCCAGTTTTAATCTGGCGTCATCCGGCATCAAATCCCTGCTTCCGAATCTTGACCCTATCACATGATAGTCCGGTCTGGGGTACCCTGCATTCACCATCTCTGAATCACCGTCATTGTATCGGTTTTGCTCTCGTCGCACGTCTTTCTGCTGCATACCTCGGCCGGCGCTTTGCTCTTGCCTCGGTATATTCCGCTGCTGCGGTTGTCCTGCTCCTGCGGAGTTGCGCTGTCCGGCATTGCCGTTGGCAGCGTCCCCTTAACCGGCATTGCCTTGGTCGCGACTACCTCGGCCAGCTTCACCTTGGGTCACACTCCGTCGATCATCATTTTTCCGCATCTCTTTTTCTTTTCCCGCACGTGTTGGGTCGTACGGGACGATCTGTTTGTTCCGTCTGGCCGAGGTTACTACCTCCTCTCTCCTTGGGCCGCCATGAGGCGATGATGCGGCTCCAGCAGATTTCTCCGGGTTACCCATCACCGAATGGACGATCTTGGAAGCCCCAGCTCTCTTCGGGTTGGCTCTCAGTAGCTCCTCGTTCTGCCTGTTCGCGATCCGAACCAGATCGTTAACCCTATCTTGCTGTGTTTGACGGGCCTCACCCATCAGTCCCTCTAACTCGGACGCAGCGGCATCTGCTGCTCTGAGGTTCTTCGCCGGGGTACTATACCTTGGCAACCCCACAGACAGACAGTTCTCCGACCCTTCTGCTCCATCATCACCTTCTCTATTCATCTCACTTATGAGATTTTTCCCTTTTACCCTCACTGCATCAACCTTATTTGCCTTTGCGTACTCACGCAGCGTCATGTTCAGTGACTGCTGAGCCGCGGCTATTTTCTTTGCGCTCTCCAGTATCTTTTGCCGAGTTTCTTCTAGCTCGGCCTGTGCCTGAGCTAGATCTACCACCGCTGCTACCGGGTTAGCCAAGCTGTCCATAGCTTCCCTCAGTACGTTCTCAGGCCTCTCTAGTGGAGGTCCTCTACCTTTTCTCGGTGCCTTAGGTGTTACCTCCGGGTCTGGTGCCGGATCCTTGCTTGCGCCTGCACCTGGCGCCGTCATCATCACCTCCCCATGGTCCGGGGAGCGAGCGATACGCGCCCCGTGAGCCACAGTGAGGGGTGGTTCCCCCGCATGGATGACGCGACACGGATGAACGCACGAGACGTCCACAGCAACGTAGACCTTGTGAGTGCCGAGCTTGACAAAGAGGCCGTTGCGCGGAAGCGGGCGCGTGCCAAAGCAACCAGCGTTGTCGAAATCCAATGCTCCAAAGCACTGAACGAGCCCGAAGACGATGCACTCGCCGGTGCCGATGAAGTTTCCCGTCCGGATCTTCACCCCTGCTAGCGCCGCTAGCCCCACGGTGGGCGCCAACTGTCGTGGTGGTGTCACGGCAGATGCCATGGATAGGCTAAAGGTGGGGACTAATATGCGCTAGGGGAATCCAGGGAGGGATAGTAGAGTGATTCTCTACACAGAAGTTTGTATTGCAATATCTCCAAGATTACAAGTGCTCCTTGAGCTGTGTTGGCGAGAGGAGGAAGAAGGTGCTCTCTTACTCTAGCCTACTATCTTGCCCAAGAACCCTAGATCAACTAGTGCTCAACCAACTAGAATTCTGCCAACCCCCTCTACCAGAACCCTAACCCTCCTTATATAGAGGTGGTTCGGTCCTGGCCTAGGGCATACGTGGAGGCATATTCCTAAGAATATGCCCCCTCCCAAAGTAGTAACCCGACAGGGGTGCTTTTCCCCCGCGTCACACTTGCTTTAGCGACGTAAGCCGACGTGAGCGTCGTCACCCTTGTCGTCCACGACCCAGTGGTCCTGCACTTGCTTTATTCGTTCATCCAGTATGTACTAGACCTTCTTTTTTGACCAGAGAGATTCCTTCCTTCTCCTAGAAGCTAAGCGAGGATCCGGATCATAGTAGATCCGGCCACACCTGTTCCTGCATATAAGTTAGACAAGCATTTCCGACTTACTCCTTAAGTCGGATGAGACAATGTTAGGCGACCCCCCTGGTCTGGGTTACTCCATGATCCGGACTGCCTTGAGGTGACTCGGCCAGCATCCGCTTTGACCTTGACAAACCTCGGCTAACTCGGCCCTTATACCCCGGAGTGACCCTACCCGGGGGTATCCCCCCAACAAGAACACACATGCAATGACACTGGTGGATACATATGTGGTATGTGAAAAGAACACACATGCAATGACTCCAGTTGTTGTTAGTGAAAAGAACATACATGCAATGACACAGGTGGATCCATGTGTGGTCTCTGAAGAGAGCACACATTTCAATGACTCTGGTTGTTGTTAGTAAAAAGAACACAAATGCAATGACACAGGTGGATCCATGTGTGGTCTCTGAAGAGAACACACATGCAATGACTCTGGTTGTTGTTACTAAAAAGAGCACACATGCAATGACACTGGTGGATCCATGTGTGGATTGTGAAGAGAACACACATGCAATGACACTGGTGGATCCATAGCTGGTATGTGAGAAGAACAGCCATGAAATGACTCTGGTCGTTGTTAGTAAAAAGAACACACATGTAATGACTCCAGTTGTTGTTAGTGAAAAGAACACACATGCAATGACTCCAGTTGTTGTTAGTGAAAATAACATACATGCAATGACACCGGTGTATCCATGTGTGGTCTCTGAAGAGAGCACACATTTCAATGACTCTGGTGGATCCATATGTGGTATGTGAAAAGAACACACATGCAATGACTCTGGTTGTTGTCAGTGAAAAGAACACACATGCAATGACACTGGTGGATCCATAGGTGGTATGTGAAAGAACACACATTTCAATGACTCTGGTTATTGTTACTAAAAAGAACACACATGGAATGACACTGGTGTATCCATGGGTGGATTGCGAAAATAACACACATGCCATGACACTGGTGGATCCATGGGTTGATTGTGAAAAGAGCACACATGCAATGACTCCAGTTGTTGTTAGTAAAAAAACATACATGCAATCACACTGGTGGATCCATGTGTGGTCTCTATAGAGAACACACATTTCAATGACACTGGTGGATCCATATGTGGTATGTGAAAAAAACACACATGCAATGACTCTGGTTGTTGTTAGTGAAAAGAACACACATGCAATGACATTGGTGGATCCATAGGTGGTATGTGAAAAGAACACACATTTCAATGACTCTGGTTGTTGTTACTCAAAAGAACACACATGGAATGACACTGGTGGATCCATGTGTGGTCTCTGTAGACAAAACACATTTCAATGACACTGGTGGATCCATATGTGGTATGTGAAAAGAACACACATGCAATGACTCTTGTTGTCGTTAGTGAAAAGAACACACATGCAATGACACTGGTGGATCCATAGGTGGTATGTGAAAAGAACACACATGGAAAATGACTCTAGTTGTTGTTACTAAAAAGAACACACATGCAATGACATTGGTGGATCCATAGGTGGATTATGAAATGAACACACATGCAATTACACTGGTGGATCCATAGGTGGTATGTGAGAAGAACACACATTTCAATGACTCTGGTTGTTGTGACTAAAAAGAACACACATGCAATGACACTGGTGGATCCATGGGTGGATTGTGAAAAGAGCACACATGCAATGACACTGGTGGATCCATATGTGGTATGTGAAAATAACACACATGCAATGACTCCAGTTGTTGTTAGTGAAAAGAACATACATGCAATCACACCGGTGGATCCATGTGTGGTCTCTGAAGAGAGCACACATTTCAATGACTCTGGTTGTTGTTAGTAAAAAGAACACACATGCAATTACTCTGGTTATTGTTAGTGAAAAGAACACACATTCAATGACACTGGTGGATCCATAGGTGGTATGTGAAAAGAACACACATTTCAATGACTCTGGTTGTTGTTAGTGAAAAGAACACACATACAATGACACCGATGCATCCATGTGTGGTCTCTAGAGAGAGCACACATTTCAATGACTCTTGTTGTTGTTAGTAAAAAGAACACACATGCAATGACACTGGTTGTTGTTACTAAAAAGAACACACATGCAATGACACTGGTGGATCCATGTGTGGATTGTGAAGAGAACACACATGCAATGACACTGGTGGATCCATAGGTGGTATGTGAGAAGAACAGCCATGAAATGACTCTGGTTGTTCTTAGTAAAAAGAACACACATGCAATGACACTGGTGGATCCATAGGTGGTCTCTGAAGAGAGCACACATGCAATGACTCCAGTTGTTGTTAGTGAGAAGAACACACATGCAATGACACTGGTTGTTGTTACTAAAAAGAACACACATGCAATGACACTGGTGAATCCATTTGTGGATTGTGAAAAGAGCACACATGCAATGACTCCAGTTGTTGTTAGTGAAAAGAACATACATGCAATGACACTGGTGGATCCATGTGTGGTATCTATAGAGAACACACATTTCAATGACATTGGTGGATCTATATGTGGTATGTGAAAAGAACACACATGCAATGACTCTGGTTGTTGTTTGTGAAAAGAACACACATGCAATGACACTGGTGGATCCATAGGTGTTATGTCAAAAGAACACACATTTCAATGACTCTGGTTGTTGTTAGTGAAAAGAACACACATGCAATGACACCGGTGGATCCATGTGTGGTCTCTGGAGAGAGCACACATTTCAATGACTCTGGTTGTTGTTAGTAAAAAGAACACACATGCAATGACACTGGTGGATCCATGTGTGGTTTGTGAAGAGAACACACATGCAATGACTCTGGTTGTTGTTACTAAAAAGAGCACACATGCAATGACACTGGTGGATCCATATGTGGACTATGAAGAGAACACACATGCAATGACACTAGTGGATCCATAGGTGGTATGTGAGAAGAATAGCCATGATATGACTCTGGTTGTTGTTAGTAAAAAGAACACACATGCAATGACTCCAGTTGTTTTAGTGAAAAGAGCACACATGCAATGACTCCAGTTGTTGTTAGTGAAAAGAACATACATGCAATGACACCGGTGGATCCATGTGTGGTCTCTGTAGAGAACACACATTTCAATGACACTGGTGGATCCATATGTGGTATGTGAAAAGAACACACATGCAATGACTCGGGTTGTTGTTAGCGAAAAGAACACACATGCGATGACATTGGTGGATCCATAGGTGGTATGTGAAAGAACACACATTTCAATGACTCTGGTTGTTGTTACTAAAAAGAACACACATGCAATGACACTCGTGGATCCATGGGTGGATTGTGAAAACAACACACATGCAATGACACTGGTGGATCCATGGGTGGATTGTGAAAAGAGCACACATGCAATGACTCCAGTTGTTGTTAGTGAAAAGAACATACATGCAATGACACTGGTGGATCCATGAGTGGTCTCTATAGAGAACACACATTTCAATGACACTTGTGGATCCATATGTGGTATGTGAAAAGAACATACATGTAATGACTCTGGTTGTTGTTACTGAAAAGAACACACATGCAATGACACTGGTGGATCCATATGTGGTATGTGAAAAGAACACACATGCAATGACTCTAGTTGTTGTTAGTGAAAAGAACATACATGCAATTACACCGGTGGATCCATGTGTGGTCTCTGAAGAGAGCACACATTTCAATGACTCTGGTTGTTGTTATTAAAAAGAACACACATGCAAAAACACCGGTGGATCCATGTGTGGTCTCTGAAGAGAACACACATGCAATGACTCTGGTTGTTGTTACTAAAAATAGCACACATGTAATGACACTGGTGGATCCATGTGTGGATTGTGAAGAGAACACACATGCAATGACATTGGTGGATCCATAGGTGGTATGTGAGAAGAACAGCCATGAAATGACTCTGGTTGTTGTTAGTAAAAAGAACTCACATGCAATGACTCCAGTTGTTGTTAGTGAAAAGAACACACATGCAATGACTCCAGTTTTTGTTATTGAAAAGAACATACATGCAATGACACTGGTGGATCCATTTGTGGTCTCTCTAGAGAACACACATTTCAATGACACTTGTGGATCCATATGTGGTATGTGAAAAGAGCACACATGCAATGACACTGGTGGATCCATATGTGGATTGTGAAAAGAGCACACATGCAATGACTCGAGTTGTTGTTAGTGAAAATAACATACATGCAAAGACACTGGTGGATCCATAGGTGGTATCTGTAGAAAACACACATTTCAATGACACTGGTGGATCCATATGTGGTATGTGAAAAGAACACACATGCAATGACTCTGGTTGTTGTTAGTGAAAAGAACACACATGCAATGACACTGGTGGATCCATAGGTGGTATGTGAAAGAACACACATTTCAATGACTCTGGTTGTTCTTACTAAAAAGGACACACATGCAATGACACTGGTGGATCCATGGGTGGATTGTGAAAAGAACAGACATGCAATGACACTGGTGGATCCATGGGTGGATTGTGAAAAGAGCACACATGAATGACTCCAGTTGTTAGAGAAAAGAACATACATGCAATGACACTGGTGGATCCATATGTGGTCTCTGTAGAGAACACACATTTCAATGACACTGGTGGATCCATATGTGGTATGTGAAAAGAACACACATGCAATGACTCTGATTGTTGTTAGTGAAAAGAACACACATGCAATGACACTGGTGGGTCCATATGTGGTATATGAAAAGAACACACATTCAATGAATCTAGTTGTTGTTAGTGAAAAGAACATACATGCAATGACACTGGTGGATCCATGTGTGATCTCTGAAGAGAGCACACATTTCAATGACTCTGGTTGTTGTTATTAAAAAGAACACACATGCAAAAACACCGGTGGATCCATGTGTGGTCTCTGAAGAGAAAACACATGCAATGACTCTGGTTGTTGTTACTAAAACAGCACACATGCAATGACACTGGTGGATCCATGTGTGGATTGTGAAGAGAACACACATGCAATGACAGTGGTGGATCCATAGGTGGTATGTGAGAAGAACAGCCATGAAATGACTCTGGTCGTTGTTAGTAAAAAGAACACACATGCAATGACTCCAGTTGTTGTTAGTGAAAAGAACTCAAATGCAATGACTCCAGTTGTTGTTAGTGAAAATAACATACATGCAATGACACCGGTGGATCCATGTGTGGTCTCTGAAGAGAGCACACATTTCAATGACTCTGGTGGATCCATATGTGGTATGTGAAAAGAACACACATGCAATGACTCTAGTTGTTGTAAGTGAAAACAACACACATGCAATGACACTGGTGGATCAATAGGTGGTATGTGAAAAGAACACACATGGAAAATGACTCTGGTTGTTGTTACTAAAAAGAACACACATGCAATGACATTGGTGGATCCATAGGTGGATTATGAAATGAACACACATGCAATGACACTGGTGGATCCATAGGTGGTATGTTAGAAGAACACACATTTCAATGACTCTGGTTATTGTGACTAAAAAGAACACACATGCAATAACACTGGTGGATCCATGGGTGGATTGTGAAAAGATCACACATGCAATGACACTGGTGGATCCATATGTGGTATGTGAAAATAACACACATGCAATGACTCCAGTTGTTGTTAGTGAAAAGAACATACATGCAATGACACTGGTGGATCCATGTGTGGTCTCTGAAGAGAGCACACATTTCAATGACTCTGGTTGTTGTTGGTAAAAAGAACACACATGCAATTACTCTGGTTGTTGTTAGTGAAAAGAACACACATGCAATGACACTGGTGGATCCAGAGGTGGTATGTGAAAAGAACACACATTTCAATGACTCTGGTTGTTGTTAGTGAAAAGAACACACATGCAATGACACTGGTGGATCCATGTGTGGTCTCTGGAGAGAGCACACATTTCAATGACTCTGGTTGTTCTTAGTAAAAACAACACACATGCAATGACACTGGTTGTTGTTACTAAAAAGAGCACACATGCAATGACACTGGTGGATCCATAGGTGGTATGTGAGAAGAACATCCATGAAATGACTCTGGTTGTTCTTAGTAAAAAGAACACACATGCAATGACACTGGTGGATCCATAGGTGGTCTCTGAAGAGAGCACACATGCAATGACTCCAGTTGTTGTTAGTGAAAAGAACACACATGCAATGACATTGGTTGTTGTTACTAAAAAAACACACATGCAATGACACTGGTGGATCCATATGTGGATTGTGAAAAGAGCACACATGCAATGACTCGAGTTGTTGTTAGTGAAAATAACATACATGCAATGACACTGGTGGATCCATAGGTGGTATCTGTAGAAAACACACATTTCAATGACACTGGTGGATCCATATGTGGTATGTGAAAAGAACACACATGCAATGACTCTGGTTGTTGTTAGTGAAAAGAACACACATGCAATGACACTGATGGATCCATAGGTGGTATGTGAAAAGAACACTTATTTCAATGACTCTGGTTGTTGTTACTAAAAAGAACACACATGCAATGACACCGGCGGATCCATGGGTGGATTGTGAAAAGAACACACATGCAATGACACTGTTGGATCCATAGGTGGTATGTGAAAATAACACACATTTCAATGACTCTGTTTGTTGTTACTAAAAAGAGCACACATGCAATGACACTGGTGGATCCATGTGTGGTCTCTGTAGAGAACACACATTTCAATGACACAGGTGGATCCATATGTGGTATGTGAAAAGAACACACATGCAATGACTCTGGTTGTTGTTAGTGAAAATAACACACATGCAATGACACGGGTGGATCCATAGGTGGTATGTTAAAAGAACACACATGCAAAATGATTCTGGTTGTTGTTACTAAAAAGAACACACATGCAAAGACACTGGTGGATCCATAGGTGGATTATGAAATGAACACACATCCAATGACACTGGTGGATCCATAGGTGGTATGTGAGAAGAACATCCATGAAATGACTCTGGTTGTTCTTAGTACAAAGAACACACATGCAATGACACTGGTGGATCCATAGGTGGTCTCTGAAGAGAGCACACATGCAATGACTCCAGTTGTTGTTAGTGAAAAGAACACACATGCAATGACACTATTTGTTGTTACTAAAAAGAACACACATGTAATGACACTGGTGGATCCATATGTGGATTGTGAAAAGAGCACACATGCAATGACTCCAGTTGTTGTTAGTGAAAAGAACATACGTGCAATGACACTGGTGGATCCATATGTGGTCTCTGTAGAGAACACACATTTCAATGACACTGGTGGATCCATATCTGGTATGTGAAAACACACACATGCAATGACACTGGTTGTTGTTACTAAAAAGAACACACATGCAATGACACTTGTGGATCCATGTGTGGATTGTGAAGAGAACACACATGCAATGACACTGGTGGATCCATAGGTGGTATGTGAGAAGAACAGCCATGAAATGACTCTAGTTTTCTTAGTAAAAAGAACACACATGCAATGACACTGGTGGATCCATAGGTGGTCTTTGAAGAGAGCACACATGCAATGACTCTAGGTGTTGTTAGTGAAAAGAACACACATGCAATGACACTGGTTGTTGTTACTAAAAAGAACACACATGCAATGACACGGGTGGATCCATATGTGGATTGTGAAAAGAGCACACACGCAATGACTCGAGTTGTTGTTAGTGAAAATAACATACATGCAATGACACTGGTGGATCCATAGGTGGTATCTGTAGAGAACACACATTTCAATGACACTTGTGGATCCATATGTGGTATGTGAAAATAACACACATGCAATGACTCTGGTTGTTGTTAGTGAAAAGAACACACATGCAATGACACTGGTGGATCCATAGGTGGTATGTGAAAAGAACACACATTTCAATGACTCTGGTTGTTGTTACTAAAAAGAACACACATGCAATGACACTAGTGGATCCATGGGTGGATTGTGAAAAGAACACACATGCAATGACACTGTTGGATCCATAGGTGGTATGTGAAAAGAACACACATTTCAATGACTCTGGTTGTTGTTACTCAAAAGAACACACATGCAATGACACTGGTGGATCTATGTGTGGTCTCTGTAGAGAACACACATTTCAATGACACTGGTGGATCCATATGTGGTATGTGAAAAGAACACACATGCAATGACTCTGGTTATTGTTAGTGAAAAGAACACACATGCAATGACACTGGTGGATCCATAGGTGGTATGTGAAAAGAACACACATGCAAAATGATTCTAGTTGTTGTTACTAAAAAGAACACACATGCAATGACACTGGTGGATCCATAGGTGGATTACGAAATGAACACACATCCAATGACACTGGTGGATCCATAGGTGGTATGTGAGAATAACACACATTTCAATGACTCTTGTTATTGTTACTAAAAAGAACACACACATGCAATGACACATTGTGGATCCATGGGTGGATTGTGTAAAGAGCACACATGCAATGACACTGGTGGATCCATATGTGGTATATGAAAAGAACACACATGCAATGATTCCAGTTGTCGTTAGTGAAAAGAACATACATGCAATGACACCGGTGGATCCATGTGTGGTCTCTGAAGAGAGCACACATTTCAATGACTCTGGTTGTTGTTAGTAAAAAGAACACACATGCAATGACATCAGGATCCATGTGTGGTCTCTGAAGAGAACACACATGCAATGACACTGGTTGTTGTTACTAAAAAGAACACACATGCAATGACACTGGTGGATCCATGTGTGGATTGTGAAGAGAACACACATGTAATGACACTGGTGGATCCATAGGTGGTATGTGAGAAGAACAGCCATGAAATGACTCTGGTTGTTGTTAGTAAAAAGAACACACATGCAATGACTCCAGTTGTTGTTAGGGAAAAGAACATACATGCAATGACACCAGTGGATCCATGTGTGGTCTCTGAAGAGAGCACACATTTCAATGACTCTGGTGGATCCATATGTGGTATGTGAAAAGAGCACACATTTCAATGACTCTGGTTGTTGTTAGTGAAAAGAACACACATGCAATGACACTGGTGGATCCATAGGTGGATTGTGAAAAGAGCACACATGCAATGACTCCAGTTGTTGTTATTGAAAAGAACACACCTGCAATGACACTGGTGGATCCATAGGTGGATTGTGAAAAGAGCACACATGCAATAACACTGGTGGATCCATATGTGGTATGTGAAAAGAACACACATGGAATGACTCTGGTTGTTGTTAGTAAAAAGAACACACATGCAATGACACTGGTGGATCCATAGGTGGATTGTGAAAAGAGCACAAATGCAATGACATTTGAATGGTAATGGATCCATAGGCGGATTGTGAAAAGAGATTTTCCTCTCTCTCTCACAAATCTCACAAAAGCCCAAGCGTGGAGATCCCAAACATGTGCTCACTCTGGGTGCTATGCCCGATTGGGCGACCACAGATGTCACGCGGATCGTCTCCACCAACCGTTGATCCCATGTGATCCAACGGGCAGGATAACCCCTCCCTTCTCCATTTTTTTATGCATGGTTAATCCGTGCCACCTCTCTATCCGTGCCACCGATACTTTACCCCCATAAACAAGTGAAAATCCATCCATCTAACTAAAATAAATAAAATAAATGATCATATTTTGAAGAAGCCATCGTGTTCGTCTTCCGGTTCGTCCTCATCTTCGCCAACGCCATGGTCCCCGCCATCGCCGCCGTCGGTGCCCTCCTCTGACGACTCGACACCACCCCCTTCCTCGAATAAGCGCGCTATCTCCTTATCGGAGTTGGAGTCCTCCTCCTCTTCGTAGTCCCGTGGGTCCACGTCACTCTGCTCCGCTTCTGCCTCCAACTGATCGATGAACGCCTCCTTGTTAGCCAAGTCGGACTCGTCCAAATAGCTATCTCCTCTCTTCTTCCTGGTCTTCTTCTCGTTCCTCTTCTTGTCCGTACTCGCCGGTGCAACACGCGCCCCTGTCCTGGCTGCTACTTTGCGCTCGTCCGACGCTGCAGGTACCCCACGCTCCTCCTGCACGGCCGGTACGAGCTTCGACGTCGCGGTGTCCTTGAGTGCCGATGTCGATGGATCCTGGCGCGGTCAGACACGACGTGCTGCCTTAGAAGGCGACTCGCAAGCGCGGATGATGCAGCGAAGAGCCGAGGACGCAGGACGGTCAGTGGATGGCTTGGACCTACCATTGCCACAGTGAGGGGGCATCGTGCTCGAGGTAGTTTCTCTGAATGGTCGATGGCGGGTACACAGAGTGGGGTGCTGATCTGATCAAGGACGAGCAGCGGTTTCGTGCATCGTGTCCACGCATGCATTTGTCAATTATCAAAAAAAGTAATATCTCGCGTACTGAACATAATTTGATCACGACAAAAGTGGCACAACGTATTCTAGACTCGTAAATATCCTGTGTGTGCCTGTCACGTGGAGTTCGACAGAGTTGGACGTGCCGACGTGATCGTGCAGCAGTTGCGCGCGTCATTGCCCCATCAACACGTGACACACGCACGCGGGATGTGCGCGCCGATTCCCATGACGACCACCCGGCTCGCACTCCCCTTATTATATACTGGATTTTGGGCGGCACCGAAGACCATTGAAGTGTCCATCACAATAAAGACAAGTCCCATCGATTCCCTACCCCTGCCTCCCTGGCTTCTTTGAGAAGGTAGACCATACACGGTGGTCTTGTATAATAGTACTAGTACTACTGGACCACGGCATGTACTCTTACTCTTCTCCCACACTAATAATCACTATCTCCTTCCTCCTGCCGCCGCCACACTCACCCTGCAAGCCATGGCTCCACTGAGGAGGGGGAGAGGCCGGTCGACGATCCTCGCGGAG
This sequence comes from Avena insularis, assembly GCA_023614405.1. Lineage (NCBI taxonomy): Eukaryota > Viridiplantae > Streptophyta > Magnoliopsida > Poales > Poaceae > Avena > Avena insularis. Next base: position 368,337,682 of record CM042689.1, read on the forward strand.
AAAAGGAAGAGAAATCGTCATGAGGCACTTCTTGCTCTACCAGCCGCTCAAGCCCACCCTCTCATCGAGGCCCAATCTCCCCCGACAATGGCGCCGAATGTTCTAGCAGGCGAGGGCTCCTCCCGGTACGGTCTCCTTATTCTACTTCTTCTCCTCTCTCTCTCTCCATCATGATCCTAATCAACTTCTTCTTGTTTTTCTTCTTCTTCTAGCTCTTCCTCTTCTACGTATTACAGGTCGGCCGTGGAGCCCGAATCCACCACGACGGAGGCGTTGCAGGACCCGTTCGTCCCTGTTCCATGTCTTAGCGAGGTAACAAATCTCCACGCTGTGGTTTCTCCGAGTTATGATGTGGATTTCTTAGATGTTGTCCGCCCCGCATTGGTTTTTCTTCTTCTTTTGCGAGTTGTATTAGTTTTCATGAATATGACTGGATCTCTTGGTCTTTCCTTAATACCGCTGTTCATAGATTCACTATGGATTTTTTGTGATTAGGATTAGTTTATCGTGGTCATGAATAGATCTCCAGGTCCATTTTTTAACACTACGGCCAATAGATTCAACGGGGATTTTTTTATCTGTATTAGTATTCACCTGGGACCTGGAGTGTAATTGTAGAATTCCTATTTCAATTAACATGAACGATGCAGTGATCGAAGGCCGAGTACCGTGAGAACGTGGCCACGATCAGTTCCAAGATTGCCAACCAACATGAGCTTGCACACTCCCTCACCCAAGCTAATGAGAGCCTACGCAAGCAATTATCTGTGCAGAAGGAGATCTCGCTAGATTTTGCACGTGACGTCGTTAGGCTGCAGAAAGTGCTCGACCGTAACTTGATCAGGCAAGAACATGCCATCAAGATAATCAACGAGCTCACGGAGGAGAAGAAGAATCTTGTGGAAAGGTGCATTCTCCTGCAGGACGAAGTCAGCGAGGCACTCAGAGGACGCGTCGAGGAAACCAAGGCTACCATCTGAGCCTACCATGACAAGAACCGTTGCCTGGATGCAGTCAAGGAGATGAAGGCGGACATGAGCAGAGGGATCACCGTACTCGAGGGTGTTCGGAAAGAGAATGAGGAGCTAAGGGCATGTCTGGAGGCGTATCGGAGCAATGCCCAAGTATGATTCCCGTTAGCGGGGACACGAATACCAGTTCGTCCTCCTCTCCGTTTGTAATGTTTAGGGTTCAGGGAGCAATGCCCATGTCTGCTTCCCATTATAGGGTGCAATAAGAATCCTAGGGCAACTCCTTATCTATCTGGACATGTGTTGGTGTTCATGTTCATGAATGGACACCATGTTCTCTTTCCATTATGTATCTGGACATGGGTTTCTGCATTATGAGTTTGCTACTCTCCCACTACTATTTGGTGATATTGGGAAAAACCCACAGCATACTAAACTGTTGATAAATCTTATTTGTCTTCAAAATTGAAATTATGACAGTGCCACTAGTCGATTCATAAAATGTTGATTAGTCCTAGATTGCTTCTTCCTTGAAATTATGACAGTGCCACTAGTCGATTCGGTTAATTATGGAAACTAACCAGCTTGTCCTGGTGAACTGAACAAACCATACTATGTATTTTTGTTGCAGGGAAAGAGGCGAAAGATCGACCAGGACCTGGCGACCTGGCTAAATGACAAGATAGCAATCCAAAGGGAGAAGCGGAATTCTAAACGGCCTTTGACCAGCTACTTGGCTGAATTCGCGGTCCTTTCTGACAAGTGCCAGAAACTGAAGGAGTTAAATGCCGACTGGGCGAAGCTACATAGTGAAGGCCGCGCCTCGGCTAGGAAGCAAACGGAGATCATGAAAGGGATCTTGAAGGAAAATCGTATGGCTACGGACAAAATTATCCAATCCATGACGGAGCGCTAGAACCTACAGGTGAAGCACGACATAGTACTGAAGGAGCTGGCCAATCTTAGGGAGGAAAACAAGCAGCTCCGGGCCAGGCTCGCTTGAACACAACATATGTCTATTTAGTCTTGAATCGCTGGTTTATCCTCTGCAGTGGTGATTTTGTAAGCGTGAACTTAACTCTATGCACGATATGTGTTTTCGTCTGAAATTAGTTTGCTCGAGGATTGAGTTTGGCTTAGTTCGGAAAGCGCAACTGCAAGTCTTACAATTAACTAGTTTTAGGCATTGGTACAACATAAATTATTCATCTCGAATTTCCTTTATCCTCTTGATGACCCACAAGTATAGGGGGTGTATCGCAGTATTTTCGATAAGCAAGAGTGTCGAACCCAACGAGGAGTAGAAGGTGCTGGCTAGTGGTATGGATCAGGAATTCTCTGCAAATACTTAGCAAACAGATTTTTAGGGGTTTTTGATAAAGCAAGTAAACAAGGTACGAGTAAATAAAAGACAGTAGGAATAAATGCAGCAAGTGGCCCAATCCTTTATGCAACAAAGGACAAGCCGGTTGTATTACTTAAGATGACCAAATGTTCTCGAGGACACATGGGAAGACTATCAAGTGCTTTCGCTTCATATAGTTGATTAATCTTCTTTAGCTTGCTAAGTGTTGTGTGGGTGAACCTGTGCTAATGTACCGACCTTCCTAGGACTAATACATACTTGTGATTATACCCCTTGCAAACATCCGTAAGTACAAGAAAGTAATTAAGGTAGAAACCTATCCACAACTTTAAACTCTAAGACCCTTACGTCCCTTGTGCAATGGTTTCCTAACGGGGGTTCAGGTTTCACACACTCCGCAACCCCTACGATTAGTAGCCAAATACACAATGCATTCCCCTAGGCCCATATAGGTGAAATGTCATGTAGTCGACATTCACATGACACCACTAGAAGAAGTACACCACAACTTAAATATCAAACTATTGAATCTTTCTCAACACAACTCCACTACTAACAACATGACTTCTCCCATGTCCTCAAGAACAAAACGAACTACTCACAAGACATCATATGGATCATGACCAGAGATGGAATAATGATGTATAACAATCTGAACATAAACAATAATTCAATGGTTCACTCAATAGCATCAACTACAAAGAGTAATCAACGACAGGAAAGTTTCCCCTATGAACTATGTAAGATTCAACTCAATTGTTACAGCAATATGGAGATGGTGATGAGGGTGCTGATGGTGATGATGGTGGTGATGATGATGATGATGATCCTGATGAAGTCCAGCTTGATGGTGGTGTTGATGGCGACGATCTCCCCTCTCTAGGAAGGAATTCCCCCGGCAGAAATTTGTCTGCCGGAGAGATCTTTCTCTCTCGGTGTTTTCCACCCCGCAGAGGCGGTGGAATCTTTCTGTGGTCGCTCCCCCAGTCTTAGGGTTTCAGGAGGATGATATATGCCAGAGGGGAGAGGCTGGAGTGGGCCAGGGTGGCCACACCACTGGCGGCCTAGAATTTGCCGCGCCAGGGGTGGTGTGGGCCCCCTGTGGCCCATCTCCACTCCGTCTTCTGGCATCCTTAGTCGTATATTTTCCCGGATTTTCTGATCTTCGCGAATTTTGCCTCCAAATAGCACCTTTTCCATCAGAATCCTGACTGCAGCGGTCCATGCTCCAAAAGTCATCAACCATGCAAAAACAGATGAAATAACATAAGCATCACCTCTCAATACGAAATATATCAATGAATAATAGTGAATTAAGACATAGAATAGTAATGCAAAATGGACGTATCAACTCCGCCCAAGCTTAGACTTCGCTTGTCCCCAAGCGAAACTGAGCTCAATAAACATGGCCTTAGGTTTATGGAGTGAAGAGTCGATAAAATAATACGGACAAGAAGCATCACATCCATCAAATGCATAGATCATAATAGAAGACAACTCACTATTATATAACTCAACTTGCAATGAGTAAAGGAAACACAATAAAGATACATAAAGTGAATCATAATTGGTAATGGCAAACTTAGCTCTTTGTCGAAGAATAGTTGATAATTTGCTTGAGTTTACAAATAACTGGTTTTCAAAGATAGCTTTCAAAGTAGTAAACATCAAGATAAGAGCAATGTGCAAAGCAAGGAACAGAAGACATGATCGAATAAATCGTCATATGAATGAATGAAACACAACAACTCAAAATACTTGCTGAGATAGAAGGGAATAGGTTTACTGATTCATCTACAAAGCAAAAGAAAGGCCCTTCGCAGAGGGAAGCAGGGATTGCAAGTATCATAAAGAGCTCCCAAAAATTATGATACTTACTAGCTTTCAGCTCTCATTGCCCCTATCATAGGCATCTTTAGGTGATTAAGGTTAAAGTGATCAAATATGAGGATATGCATTGACAAGTTGTAAATTGAGAATCTCATGTCCCTTGAATATGAGGGTCGCTCCTCATGCTACTCAAGTTTAGTCACCGGTAAGTTCTTGTCATCGTAAGCATAAGTGTATCATAGAGAACCGCCAACGGGGTACCCCTTGCCCGATGATACGGAAGAATCCCCATATCAAAATGACAAGGCAAGCAGACAACAAGTATCTCAGCAATCTTCTTATTTACCATGGGAATATGGTGCTTTTTTATCTCTTTCCTCTTTTCATAATCTTTTTTTTTCTTTTTCTCTTTTTCTCAATATCGGACTCTTTTTATTTATAAGAAGAATGCTTCATAGATGCTCGTTATGGTTACGCTGCAGGTTTCCACCATGTCAGCATGTATTAGACCAGCGTCCTAGGCGTTTCTCTAACACATATGCATAACTCCATGGACTTACAAGCTCCCCTTTCATTTCACACCGACGACATCCATAGACAAAAGAACATGATATCAAATTGGTACAAAGTACCAGTGCAATGTTGAAAGCGTTCCCCATGACAGCATGGTTCTACTAATTCACAACTTACAAAGCGTAAGCATATACGCAACATAGGTGAGCACAATGGTTCAAGTTTATTAACTGCAAGAAAGTAAGGTGTGCCATCAAGTTCGTGAGAGCTTTAATCACTAATTTTCACATAACAAGTTTAATTTGGGAGGTAGATAAAACAAGAATTTGCTTGGAATAGCAATAATGCTAATAGGTAGGTATGGTGGACACAAATGTCAAAGGTTTTGGTTTTCAGGAGGTGGATGCACAAGAAGAATTCCCCCTCAGTACAGGTTTTTGGATAGCAAGGCTGGGTAGCAAGTATAAGAGTTGAAGTAAACAAATAAACATACAAGTGATAAAGACAAACATGCAATCTTCCTTGGAAGCACAAAAGATCTTAACTAGAGAATACTAGACTTATGAGCAAATCAAGAAAGAAAGATGATGAAATTATTTTTCTCTAGAGTACTCTTATCTTTTTCATTCAACTCTCAAAAATAGTGTTGCTACTGACCGAGCCAGGTTTGCCAAAACCAACTAAATTAACTCAATGATCCCAAAGTGATACCAATACTAACAACAAGATCAATCATATAACCACGAATTGAAAACTAATATAAGCTATGCAAAAGAGTGAATGATAGAACTTCTCATTAATATTTCATAACGGCAACTCACACCAAGGGATACATATCTAACGAGAGAGAGGACACTTCCATAATGCAAACCATCCTACATAATAACTCCTCTATTCATGATATGACTCTATTAATAAGGTAAAAAAGATAGAAGATAGTGATGTGATACCGCGGCACTCCCCAAAGCTTGGAACAAACCAAGGGGATGCCAAACCTGATGACGAATTACTCCTTCGGTGGTGGTGGTATCCTCTCATCTTCGTCCGTCTTCCAGGGTAAGGGCTTCCCATCAACAAAAGACATCGTGGTTTCCAACATCCTGAAACTTGCAGCAGCACATATGCGTTTAAATCTAGCCTCATACTCATAGTTTTGATTTTGAACGTCATAGAACTGTGCTTGCAGTTCGTTGGTTGTTTGGCGGAGTGAGAGGACTTCGTCTTTGAGTTCAGCGGTCTCCTTTTGGTGCTCGGTGATGAGTTCGGAACAAATCTTATGGATGATATCCACTTCGCGCTCCGCCATCTTCTTGTACCTAAAGACTTCTTGCTCCAGTGCTTCCATCCTATCCTCCAGACTTCCTTCACCTTTATGGCCTTGAACCTCTTTAATCCGGACCTCCCCACCTTCGAGCAACAACTCCTTGGGATGAATCTTCAACTCTCTCATGTATGGGTTGATGATATCTTCTAAGGAATCTCCCTCGGCTGATCCGGTGGAAGACATTGTGGCTACAAATCTGGGATTCTACCTAGCAGAAATATATCGGAACAAAAACACGACGAAAACACGATATACGAACCACGGAAGATCCGGGGGGTTATATATTACAAAGTTTCATAACAAGAGGAAGGTACTGGGTGAAAACGGGTCGGAGACGGAGTATGGGGTGGCCTCACCACCTGGTGGCGCGGCCAGGGGTGGGCCCGCGCCACAAGGTGGTGTGGGCCACCCTGGCTCCGTTTCTGTCCCTTTTTCGCTTCGTAACTTCCCTTATTGACTGAAAACTGCAAAAATATAGTTGGATTGTATTTTCGCGGAACTTTTCTTACCAGAACTATTACCTATCTGAAAACAGACTCTGCAGGTCTCTGAATTTGGTCCTTGATGAATTTCTCCGGAGCTATAACTTGAAAGGCATCAACATCTTCATTGTAAGGATCTCCAGCAATATAGTGCTTGAGTCGCTGCCCATTCACTACTTGTGTAGTATTATCTTTTAAAGAAGAAAATTGTATTGCTCCTGAACGGTATACTTCTTCAATAATGAAATTTCCTTCCCATTTTGACAGTAGCTTTCCTGCAAAAAATCTGAGACGAGACCTATACAATAGAACTTTCTCACCAACATGAAATTCTCTCTTAAGTATTCGCTTGTCATGCCAACTTTTAACTTTTTCCTTAAAGAGCCTAGCATTTTCATAGGCTTCACTCCTCCATTCATCTAAAGAACTTAAGTCAAATAATCTTTTCTCACCAGCGATCTTACAATCTCTATTTAGTTCTTTAACCTGATAAGCTTTGTGTTCTAATTCTAAGGGTAGGTGACAAGCTTTCCCATAAACCATTTTATAAGGAGACATCCCCATAGGATTTTTGTAAGCAGTTCTATAAGCCCATAAAGCATCATTCAACTTTTTAGCCCAGTTTTTTCTAGATCTATTAACAGTCTTTTGCAAGATGGATTTAATTTCTCTATTTGATAACTCTACTTGCCCGCTAGTTTGGGGGCGATAGGCTGAAGCAATTCTATGATTAACATCCTATTTAGCAAGGGTCTTTCTAAAACCACCATGAATGAAATGAGAGCCCCCATCAGTCATGAGATACCTAGGCACTCCAAACCTAGGAAAGATAACATCCTTAAGCATTTTTAGAGAGGTCTCCCCGTTAGCACTCTTTGTAGGAATGGCTTCTACCCACTTAGTAACATAATCAACGGCAACAAGAATATGAGTGTAACCTTTCGAAGGAGGGAAAGGACCCATAAAGTTGAATCCCCAGCAATCAAAAGGTTCAATAACTAGAGAGTAGTTCATAGGCATTTCATTGCGTCTAGAAATACTACCAACACGCTGACATTCATCACAAGATAAAACAAATTTTCTTGCATCTTTAAAAAGGGTAGGCCAGTAGAAACCTAATTGTAGTACCTTTTGTGTAGTTCTATCTCCTGCATGATGTCCTCCATAAGCACTACCATGACATTTACACAATATCTCCTTTTGTTCATATTCTGGAACACATCTTCGCATAATACCATCCACTCCCTCTTTGTATAAGTGTGGGTCATCCCAAAAATAATGCCTCAAATCATAGAAGAACTTCCTTCTTTGCTGAGTTGTAAAAGTTGGAGGAAAATACTTGGAGACAATAAAGTTAGCATAATTAGCGTACCAAGGGTTCCCTCGCGAGCTTACCCCTACTGCGGCTAACTGCTCATTTGGGAAACTATCATTAACAGGCATAGGATCAAAAGAGATGTTTTCCAATCGAGATAAATTATTAGCTACAGGGTTTTCAGCACCTTTCCTATCTACTATATGTAGATCAAACTCTTGTAAAAGCAGCACCCATCTAATATGCCTAGGCTTAGCGTCCTTCTTTGTCATAAGGTATTTAATAGCAGCATGATCAGTATGAATGGTGACTTTTGAGTCTACAATATAGGGCCTAAACTTATCACAAGCAAAGATGACAACTAGCAATTCCTTTTCAGTAGTAGCATAATTCTTTTGAGAAGCTGACGAGGTTTAATCTCGTCAATGCCTATTGTTATGGACTTGGGTTTTGGAGAAGATGGGGATGCTGGAGATCGTGGCACGGTTAACAGACAAGCAACCAGGGGACATGAGATTTACCCAGGTTCAGGCCCCCGGAGGGAAAACCCTACTCCTGCTTGTCTGCTCTTTGATTACGGCGGAACCGAAGGTTACAGGGTGCGCAGATTCGATCTGGCGTGGATGCGTGTGCGAAAGTATGAGTCGAGTTGCCCTAGGACGTGCCCTCCTGGCCTTTATATAGACTTAGGCAGGTCCCGGGCTAGTCCTAGTCGGTTACAAGTTCTAGGGTTTTACCCCTTTGAATTTCCTATCTCCTCTAGTCTTGCTCTCCAAGGATCCGAAGACGTCATGGGCCTTGGCCACCCGAAAATCTTCATGGGCCAGCGTATGTGCATGTGGGCCTTCCTTGGGCTGGACTAGGTATGCTGAAGTTACGTACCCGTAGGGTATAACCATGTCAGTAGCCCCCGAGTGATCAGTCGAATCGTAGATTCGGCTGAGGACTCTTCCATCCTTCGGGAGCAGTTATATGTTAATAGTATATGTGTGTAGGGATTGTTGATGCGTGTGCCTGACTCACCCGACGGATTAGGGTCAGTTAACTGTCTTAGGATGAAACAACACGATCTTCTTCAGGTTTGGGTCCCTTAACCCAGGCCTAGAACATATGCTGGCGTAATTCAACTCAGGCCGCGGAGGACTTATAGGAGTGGAATTCCAGTGATTTTAATTGGTGTACCCAACGCGTCCGTCGGGATTTTTCATCGTACCTGCTGGTACGGATTCATACTAGCAGAGCGCAGTCAGGTGTGTTGCCAGGCCATCAGATGATATCTGTAGGTCTTATCTTTGCCGCAGACGCACATCGAATGTTTATCACCGGAGGTGTTTCGTGGCCAAGGAGGATGTTACTCACTTAGCATTAATTGGGGCAGAGTTGCGAAAATTTTGCGTGCTGATCCGAAGATCGCGATCGAAGATTTCATAGGGTGCGACCAGCCTCCCTATGGAAGTAACCCCAAGTGTCTCTGCTCGAGTGAGACTCGAACGGAGACTTTAGTTCAAGCATTGTTTCAATCATTAGGTCCGCAGGACGAAAATTTTCGGATGCTTAAATCCATCCTCCCTATGGAGTAGCCCCGAGTCCGTAGTGGAGTCGTAAACTCGACGTAGGGACTCGCAGAAATAATTTTGTCCTTATTTATGCATTGGGTGCGCGCCAGCGCCCCGATAGGAGTAGCCCCAAGTATTTAGTCGAATCGTAGATTCGAGTGAGTACTTAGCCGTGGAGCAGTGGTGCTAGTATAGCTTTTGATGACGTTAGTGCTTACGATCGATGACCTGCCGCTCGCTACGCCGTAGATGACTTGATCGACGGCGTGGGTCCCACTTGCTAACTTTGAATTGACCGGTCACGCGCGGCATGGAGATGATTACGGCGTCTCCTCGATTTCCGCACGTAGTGGACGGCGTGGTAACGACGGTTCGTTTTGGTGTCGACACGCACGCCAGATCTACCGTTGGCGTTAGGTCTTCTCGATGGACGGCCAGCGTGCGTCGTCTTCGCTGCTATAATCCCTGGTGAAATCATGGTTTGTTTTTAACCGCAGCAGTTCATCTATTTACTGCCCCCTCGTTCTTGAGCTATTCTTGTCGCGTGAGAGTTTCTCCACATTTCCTTTGTCTTTCTTCGTTGTAACGCCACCACCGCCAGAGCGCCATGGGGAAACCAAAGAAGTCCTCATCTGCGGTTGGGACCAGCGCCAGAGGCAAGAAGGACACCGCCATCGCGTCCATCGATGGTGGTGGCGGCGATCGAAGCGCGGAGAGCGATCTCCAAAGCGCGCAGCGAGCCTGATCCCGCAAGACACGACGGCCGTGAGACTCCCGGCAATGAGGTAATCCCCGCCCCCATCTGGGTATCGGGTTATGTTTGTTGCCTTCATGATTCGCGGGTTTTCTTTTCCGGTCCATGACTTCCTTCGTGGACTGCTCTTTTTCTATGGGGTTCAACTCCATCATCTGTCTCCCAACTCCCTTCTCCACATTGCGTGTTTTATCACGCTTACAGTGTTGGCTTGGCATTGAGTCAAGACTTTGGCCTCTTCCGGAAGCTTTATTCCGTGAAGAGACAGTCTGGTTTGGATGGTGTGTATCCCATTGGGGGTTTCATCATCTCCCTCAGTCCCAATGTGCAATTCTTTTCCTTTTCCATGTCCGAATCTGTCCAGTACTGGCGGAGGAAATGGTTTTACATCCGTGACTCCGTACTGCCTGGGCAAGATTTTGGTCTCGTTCTTTTGACCCCTCCCAATTGATTGAGAAGAAAAGATCCTGGAAAAACCAAATCTTAGACGGTGAGGTGGCGGAGATAGAGGCCCTGTATCGTCGGGTGGAGGATCTCCAATTGATTCCTGAGAAGGAGGTGAACTGTGTCGACATCATCCGGATGTTTCTTGAGCGTTGGGTGCAGCCCCTCCAAGCGAGGGCGCACCCGATGTTTCTTTACTCTGGGCGCCGTGATCCGACGAGGGTTTCGAGTGAGAATATCTCCGAGGTTGAACTTGACAAGGCTCTTCGCGCGCTGTTGAAGTTCAAGGCTGACGAAGAAATCCCGGGGAAGTCGCTGACTCCTCCCTTTTCGTCGACGTTGGTCGTACCGAAGGTGTAGATTTGCGCACGTAGTGCTTCCTTTGTTTTTGTCTGTGTACTTTTTCCTTTGTTTGCTAACAAAGTTCCTTTTCCTTTTGCAGAGCTTCAAAGTGCCGGGCATGGCACCACCGTTGCCCGAGAGGTATCCGAATGCCCCGGATAATGAAGTGGTGGATTCCGTGTCCGAGCTACCGTTAGCGCGATCCCCAACGGAGGATGCCGACGAATCGAGTGAGGACCATTCGCGCAAGCGGTCATGGAGTTCTAGCGAGTCGTCAGATGCCTCGACTCCTCCGACTCCCAGAAATCCTCTGGGCCTTGAGCGTCATGATGATGTTCATGGGGGTTCTTCCTCTCCCCTTCCTGCCATTCCTGTGCGGGCTGTTGCTCAAGACCCGCCAAAGAAAGCGGAAGGAAGAAAAGAAGGAGGAGAAGAAGGAAGAAAAGAAGGAGGAGAAGAGGGCCCGAAGGGCTTCTCCTATCTTCGACCTGAGCGCGTTGGGCTCGTAAGTTTTCTTGTTGCCACTGTTGTCCTTTGTTCCCTTGTTATTTTTGCACCTGTGATGATTGGTTCGTATGCAGGCAATCCTCCGACGGCTCCAGTGATGGTGCGCGCGATATGGGGGAGTCGAACATTGCGTCGCCTCCTCCTCAGACGGTGGCGACTTCTGGTGATGCTGCGCCAGTTCCTCCTGTGCAGGAGAGGCTGGTGGTTGTGCCTCAGAATTTCGCAGGCGGGCCTGCGGGTTCGCCTTCGGAGCACGTAAGTTTTTCTGCTTGATGTTACGGGGGGAGCCCCCGAGTGTCTTCGTATGCTGATGTTGTTTATGCTTCTTTGTGTTGGGCGTAGCCCCCAAGTCCTTCTCTTACTACTATTGCCTGTTGCTGCAGCCTTTTGTCCAAGAGGCCAAGCGGCTGGTGGAGGAACGCCTGACGCTGGAGGCGAAACTGCGGCAGCTTCAAGGTATTCGTCTGCCTTGTAGTACTTCTCTTGCTTATCCTGGTCCTGTTCTTTGACACTTGCTTGTTGTAAATGCAGAGGAGCATAACGACTCTCTCCATGAGGTCGATGCTCTGAAGAAGAGCCTTGGCCAATCAGATGAAGGCGAAGCTACCGGGCGAGAGAGCGCCTTGAGCTGGAGCTGACGAAGGCAGCCGAAGCGAAATAGCGTCTACAGCAGGAGGCCGCAGATCGTGAGGAGCAGCTGGCCACCGTTGCGGCTGCTCGTGAAAAAGGGGTGGCGGAGAAGCTCATGGCTGCTGCCAAGGCTATTTCGGGTGAGCGCTAGCTTTTGTACTTGCTTCTTTTTCTACGGATCTTCTTCTATGTTGCCTTTCTTCATGTTTTCTTCTTTTTTGTCTCAGATGCCGCAGGCATCGAGTTTGACCGCGGTGCTCTGGAGCACGGGAGTGCTCTAGATGATGCCACTGTAGCGGTCGAAAACCGCCGCAAAGACCGTGCCAACTCCCTTGCCAAGGCGAAGAGGTCCTTGGGCTCACTACCAGGAGCTCTTCCCGAAGGGCGCATCCCCTGAAGACGTGGATGCCCTGGCAGAGGCTCTGTCAGCCGAAGCGCCTGCAGCGTACAAGCGCAAGCAGAAGGGCATCGGCGCATCCGTCGGGCTGGCGATGGCCATGGCGGCTGGGGCGGAGCTGGACCTGCCCCAGATTACTTCTCGGATGCCTACAGCTGCGGATGGATCCGAGGTAGCCTTCGCCGCCTACTCCGCTCGTTGCAGACGATATGGGCCCAAGCTCATTGACTTGCTGTCTGAGTATGCATTGCGGCAGCAGGGCGAGGCCAAAGCTAGGCAGTCTGGTTCTGAGGCGACGCAGTGTCCTCCGCCTTAGGCATAGTAGACGTAGGGTAGTTTGTAGTCTATTTTTGTTGTGAATATCTTTTGTAGTACCATCCTTGTGCCACGTAGTGGCCTTATATACTTTAATGAATTCCTCCGAGTTGTGCTCTATCCTTGGCTGAATGTCTGTGTGCCTTCTTTTTTCTGCTGCTATAGGTTCCTTCGGGTGCTGACCCAGTTGACACTTCATCCGCAAAGCCCTTGCGACCATCGTTGGATGATTCCTCGCAGCTTGCTTTCCTTCGAGATCGCGTGCGCAGCCTGGAGAGAGAACTGCTCGGGTTGCGCGGCCGTGCCGACGTGTGGAGGTCCAAAGCGGATCGTGGTGCAGCCAGAGAGGAGTACTTGATGGCGGAGCTCGGTCGGCTTTCCGAGCAGCTGCAATGTAAGTTGGTCCTTGTTTCGGGTTGTAGCTAGGTGCTTCGAGTGAGTCTGCTGGCCTTATCCTTGTTTTGTGTGATTGTCGCAGGTGCGAATCTTGCTCCGAGGGAAGAAAAGGAGCGTATTGCTGTTCGAGTCAATTGCTTGACTCAACAGGACATGGAGGCCGGCGGCTTCTTCTGGATGGATCGTGATCGCGCCATAGTTCTGGCGACGGTGCAGGATCGTGTCTACCAGGTTTCGCGGGTGCTCCGCCAGGTGCAGACATCGCTTTCCTCGGTGCTGCATGTCATGTTTCCGTTGGATGCCGTGCCAACGACCTTGCGTGTCTTCCGACGAAGTTTGAGTGCCGGCAATGTCAAGGAGCTGATGCGGCGGCAGCTCATCGCAGGGTGAAGGCTGCCTTGTCTCTTGAGGGTGCACCGCCAGACGTAGATTTGGCTCTTTGTGGCGATGGGCCACCTCCTCGCCAGATGGTGGTGAGTGGAATATCGTCCATTACGCGCTGTAAGGCGATATGCGAACAGATTGTAGATTTGTTTGAGCAGCGTGCTCAGGTTATTCTTCAGAATAGGTAGGACCTGAAAATAAACAGATAGATGTAAAATTTGTATATTGCGGCTGGGCGTGTATGTGCCCTTTGTTGTAAAGGTTTGCTTGTTTGCGAGCACGTAGTGCTTTGATTTAGTACGTGCCCTTTTCGTTTGCCTGACGTGGTCAGCTACTCAGGTGTACACATTTTGTCCTCAGTCGATGAAATCGTGAGGTGGGGGGAGCCCCCGAGTGCGTTTGTAGCATGTAATAAAGTTGCAGAGAAATAGTCAACCGAAGGTTGGGGGCGAGACACTTAGCTGTATTTGTATCGTAATGGAGGAGGTACATGGTTCGGCTAAGTAGCCTTGGCTGTAAGCCTTATCGAAAGTAAAAAGGGGGTACATTGCTATGGGTAGAATCATCGCAGGTGCGAGATGTTCCATGGGTTGGAGTATGCGACTCCAGACTCCACGTGCTTGAGGCGATAGGCGCCACCTGGGATGACTTCGGTGATGGCATAGGGTCCTTCCCATGGTGACTCGAGTTTATTCGGTCGCTTTTGCTGAAGTCGCAAGACGAGGTCTCCTTCGACGAAGGACCTTGGGCGCAGCTGGCGGCTGTGGTAGTTGCGGAGACTTTACTGGTACACCGCTGATCTAGCTGCTGCTATATCCCGTGCTTCGTCGAGTGTGTCGACGGCATCTTGAGTGCGGTAGTGGATTCGGCTTGTATGTGACGACTCATGGAGCTGGTGGCGTGCCGGTAGCACGGCCTCGGCTCCGTGCACCATGAAGAATGGTGTGTAGCCGTGGAGCTGTTTGGCGTGTCCGTAAGCTCCACAGATGTAGATGGTAGCTCTTCGTCCGCTTCCGGCTTTGTGCTCGAGTGAGCTCATGAGGCGCTTCTTGATGCGGCCCGATTAGACCGTTGGCCTTTTCCACTTGCCCGTTTGTTTGGGTGTGCCACCGAGGCATACGTGATGTTGATCCGAGGCCTTCGCGAAGTCCTGGAATTCTTCGGAGATGAAGTTCGATCCGTTGTCGGTGATGATCTTTGCGCACGCCAAACCTGTAGACAATGGATTCAAGAATTTGTGGCGGTTTTGCCCTTACGGTTGGTGGCGGCATGGCTTCGATCCACTTGGTGAATTTGTCGACTTGACCGGAGGAAGACGTGTCCTCCCCGAGGATTTTGGCGGTTTGCCGATCATGTCAAGGCCCCATTGGGCAAAAGGCGAGCTATGGGTATGGGTCGAAGTTCGGACCCAGGTGCGTGCGGTTTGTCAGCGAACCGTTGGCACCCGTTGCATCTTCGGACGATGTCTTTCGTGTCGCTCATGGCCATTGGCCAGTAGAATCCTGCTCGCAGAGCTTTGGCGACGAGGCGGCTACTGCGTGGTGGCGCGGATGCCCTCGTGGATATCTTGGAGTATGGCCTTGCCGTCATTGATGGTGACGCACCGTTGTAGTACGCCCGTAATGCTGCGTTTGTACAGCTCGCCGTTGATGATGGTGAAGGCTTTTGACCGATGAGATACGCGCCGGGCATCTGTCGGGCTTTCTGGCAATTCTCCGTTTATCAGGCCCGGAGGTATGGGCGTGTCCAAGTTTCGCGACCGCCATGACCTGCATCAGGTTGACCATGGCAACCGGTATCCAACTTTTGGTCCTTCATGACCTTGGTAGCGTAGCCCCAGTGTTACCTTCTTCGGGTGATCCTTTGGGGAATTTTCGCTTGATGGATGGCACGCAGATCTGTTCGAGGAACACACCTGGTGGTACCTTTGCACAAGTGGAGCCGATGTTGGCGAGTCTATCGGCCTCCTCGTTGCTCTCTCTTCCAACGTGCCGAAGTTCGCAGCCGTCGAATTCTCCTTCGAGTGCGTTGTATAGCGCGTGGTACGCGATCATGTTTTCGGCGTGTGCGTCGCACTCATTCATCGTCTGCTGTACGAGAAGGTTGGAGTCACCGTAGATGACCAGGCGCGTTGCGCCACATATTTTTGCCATCTTCATGCCATGGATGAGGGCTTCGTATTCGGCCTCGTTGTTGGAGGCTCTGAATTTCATCCGAAGGACGTACTTCATCTTGTCACCTTGCGGGGAGGTTAGTATGACTCCTGCCCCTGCTCCGGCTTCGCGTTTGGAGCCGTCAAAATGCATTGTCCAGGACTGCGACGTGTCTGGGGTGTCAGGCAGCTGCAGCTCCATCCAGTGCACCAGGAAGTCCGGAAGGACTTGAGATTTTATTGCGTGTCGCTTCTCGTAGATGATGTCCAGGGGTGATAGTTCAATGCCCCACGCGCCCATGGCCTCTGGGTTATTCAGGATGCTGTTTAGGGGTGCCTCGTTGATGACCATCACCTGATGCTCCTGGAAGTAGTGGCTCAGTCGTCGAGCCGTCATGAACACGCCGTAGGCCAACCGTAGTCGGTACCGCTGTTTTGTTGGAGTGAGAACCTCGCTGAGGTAGTAAATTGGGCGTTGTACCCCGTGGGTCTTGCCTTCTTCTGGTCGTTCGACCATGAGTACTATGCTGACCACCTGGTGTGTGGCTGCTATGTACAGCAACAGGGGCTCGCGCTCGTTTGGCGTGACCAAAACTGGCGAGGTGGAGAGGAGCCGCTTGAGGCTTTCGAATGCGTCGTTGGCTTCGGGTGTCCACTCGAACTTATGCGCCTTTGGCGCAGTTGGTAAAATGGTAGGGCCTTTTCTCCCATGCGGTGATGAACTCGCTTAGTGCCGCTACTCGCGAAATGCTGAACGCCCTTGAGGTTTTTCGGCTTCTCCATTGTCATGATAGCTTTGATTTTCTTGGTTCGCCGATCCCTCGTTGAGATGAAGTACCGAGCGGTGACCGAGGGGCGCCAAGGCGCACTTTTCTGGATTAAGCTTGATCCTGTAGCGATCAAGGTTGCCGAACGTCTCGCGGAGATCGTCGATAAGTGTTCTTGCCTCCTTGGTTTTTATGACTATATCGTCGACATAGACTTGGACGTTGCGACCGATCTGGTCCTTGAGGCAGGCCTGCATGCATCGCTGATGCGTGGCACGCGTTCTTTAGCCCGAAGGGCATTGTGTTGTAGCAGTATACTCCGAACGGTGTGATGAACGCTGTTTTCTCTTGATCTTCGACCTTGAGTCGAATCTGGTTATAGCCTGAGTAGGCGTCGAGGAAGGAGAGTTTCTCACAACCTGCAGTCGAATCGATGATCTGGTCGATCCGAGGAAGAGGAAAGTGGTCCTTAGGGCAGTGTTTATTTAGTGACGTGAAGTCCACGCACATCCGCAGGATGTCCGTGTCCTTCTTCGGGACCATCACCGTGTTTGCCAGCCACTCGCTTTCCTTGATTTCCCGGATGAAGTTTGCTGTGAGTAATCTGTTGATCTCCTTGCCGATAGCTTCGGCTCGTGGCTCAACGGTCTTGGATGGACCTTGGCGGCTTGGTGTGCAGGAAGACATTGAGTGCGTGCTCGGCGAATTCACAGGAACTCTGGAATGTCCGCAGGACACCGGTAAGATTTCCAGCGCTCACGGAGGAATTCGACGAGCACGCCTTCCTATCTTGATCCGAGGTCGTTGGCGATCAACGCCATCTTGGAGGCATCCGTTGGATGGACCTACACTTTCTTGGTGTTGATGGTGGAGTCGAAAGACATGTCAGGTGCGTTCTGCTTTGTGACTGGGGGTAGCCCGTTGTCCGTCACCTCGCGGAGCTTGACAAGCTCGTCTTGCATGCCGAAAGACTGGGAGATTTTGTTGAAATCCCTGTCGCATTGGTCCGATCGGGTGAAGCTCCCGTGGACTGTGATGACGCCCCTTGGTCCTGGCAGCGTGAGTAGTAGGTATGCATAGTGTGGGGGACGGGAACCTTGCGAATGCTACGCGTCCCAGGATGGCATGGTATTGCGACGGCCATCCACCGCCAATTCTAGGCGCTCCTGCCGAAAGTTGTCCGGCTTCCCGAAGATGACGTCGAGCCCTATTTTGCCCAGGGGGAAGATGCCCTTCCCTGGGACAATGCCGTGGAACGTTGTGTCTGATTGTTCCAGGCTGCATTGCGGGATCCGCATAGCTGCTAGAGTGCTTGCGAACATTAGGTTGATGCCGCTGCCGCCGTCCATGAAGACGCGACTCATCTCGAATCCTCCGATCTGCGCCTCCAGCACCAGGGCAGTATGACCTGGGCGAGGGATCTGGCAAGGGTGATCCGTGCGAGTGAATGTGATGCAGGACTCCGATCCGCTGAGGTACTCAGGGATTGCAGGCGGAGTTGCCACGGCCAAGTTGATTTGTCGGGTGATTTTCTTCTGCACCCTGTTGGTGGGGCGTCCCTTCTGGATCAAATTTAGCGCTCCCTTTGGTGGGGGGTATGCGACCCCGGCGTTGTTTTGTGCTGGTGCGATTGGTTGATTTGGGCCTCCAATAGGCGGTGGTGGAGGAGCTCCGTGTGCTATTTCACCTGGCGCAGGTGCGTTTCTGAACGCAGGAATTGGAGCTTGTTGCCTCATCTGCATCATGCCTTCGCGAGTTTACGGAACTCGCGGGTCCTTGAGCATGTGGCTAGCTTTCTTTTGCCATCTTGTTTGTCGATGTAGAAGTGGATGGTGCATGGACCCGAAAGTTTGTCGAATGCTGAGGTCCGTTGTCGCGTCGCGGCGTTGCCACGATGCGTTGGTCATCCGTTGCGGAAGTTTCCGCTGCGGTATCCTCCATTGCGGCTGTTGTCGTTACGGCGGTCGGCGTAGCCGGCTGCGACCATGTCGGGTCCGTCGCGGTCCTCGTAGACGCGCGATCTCCTCTTGCTGCGGCGTTCGCGTCTTTGGCCGTAGTCGTCCTCTTCATCTGATTGCGCCCGCTGGATGCAATCTTCGCCGTCTAACCGCTGGCGATTTCCATGAGGTGGTCGAGTGTCTTGGGCTTTACGCCCAAGTTCCTCCTTGAAGTCTGGTGCTTAGCGCCATCCCGGAAGGCATCGATGGCCCTTTCTTCGAGATGTGTCGTGGAGTTCTTGGTTGTAGACCAGCGTAGTATGTCTGAGCGAATAGATTCACCCGTTCTCGAGTGCAGGCTCGCAACTCTTCGATTGAGGCGGCCTCTTCTGGTGCCTTTGAAATTTCGGATGAAGCTATAAGCGAGCTCCTCCCAGCCGGATGGATCGATGATAGGCTGCTAAGCCAGACCAAGCCGCTTTGTCATTGCGGTGAAGGCATTGCATGGAGGTTTCTTTGTTGCCTCCGTGAAGCTTGACGGATGACAGATGGTCACTGAGCCAGGACTTTGGATCTTGCATGCCGTTGAACTTTGGAGTATCCGAAGGAAGCTTGAAGTTGCGTGGCATCTGTGTTCGCCGGACGGATCTGCTGAAGCATCGAGCCCGCAGAGTTCTCCTTCGTCTTCATCCATCTCAGATTCAGACGAGCATGCGCGTTTGGCGCGTGCTTTGTCGATCTTGCGCTGTGTAAGCTTGTCTCTGGCGTCGTAGTCGCGTTTATGGCGGTGCGAGCTCTTCTTCCTTCGAGGAAGATCGTGTTCCTCTTCATCTTCGGATGAGGGAGTGGGGCTCCGGTCACGCCTGGCCGGAGCTTTCTTCTTCGGCTCCGTAGGAGCGTCTTCGTGGAGCGCAGCTCCGATTAGTCCTAGTCCGGTGAGTGCGGACCTATGCATGGCCCTTTTCGGGTCCCCTCCGGAGGTGGGTGAGCCGAGATCTGTGATGGCTGCCATGATCGCAGCTTGTGGCGTCTTCGGGATGATGTTGCCGTCAGCGTTCATATCCATGAACGATGTGTGGAGAGTTCGGGTCACGTCATGCTGCTCCTTCGGGTCCATGTTTTCCACCCGAGAGCGGTGCTTGTTTCCCTGGTTTCCGTTTGTGCTAGAGCCGGGTCCCATGGCGGAGAGCGCTCGTCGCGACTCGGACTCGAGGCTGCTCGCTTATGCTTGTCGGCGTCTCCTGCATCTTGACTTGCTTCTTGTGTTCCTCGATGAGGAGGTAGTGGTATGCCATCAGTAGGTCACGTGAGGAGTCCAGAGGTAGGACTATTTCGCCTGCGACGGCGCGGCGTGCTTCGACCCATCCTTCTTTGCTAAGTTGGATGAGGTGGCCCCTGTTTTCCCCGTTTTCGCCGTTTTCGCCGTTTCTGTCCTGCGGGTTGGGGTTGGGCGGCGGGTTAGGCGTTTCCTCGTCGGTTTGGATGACTGCGGCGCATAGATAGCGCCTGCAGATTGGTTGGCTGCTGCCGCAGCTTTCGGATCCGGAACCGTAGGTCCCTTCATCCGAAGGTGGATCGCCTGAATCGGAGTTGCATTGCTGCTGTAGAACTCATCTGTTGATGGTGGCGTCATGTAGCGGTGTGGAGCCCACGAAGCGGGCCTGATTGACGCGGGCACCCTTCAGGAGGCGGAGGTGCCGGTTGTCCCACACAGGCGAAACTCCCGAACAAGATTTCGAGTCCGTCGCCTACGGGCTCGAAATCCTTCATGGTGGCCGGCGAGTGGGCGGTGAAGTCGAAAGCGCTGAAGAGGAGGTGATTCTCCGTCGCCGCGGAGTTGTAGATCGATCGGGTCGGAACCGTCACGACCGCACAATCAGCAGCCCCAATTCCTGGCGCCACCGCCAATTGACGAGGTTTAATATCGCCAATGCCCATTGTTATGGACTTGGGTTTTGGAGAAGATGGGGATCTGGAGATCGTGGCACGGTTAACGGACAAGCAACCAGGGACATGAGATTTACCGAGTTCAGGCCCCAGAGGAAAACCCTACTCACGCTTGCGCTCTTTGATTACGGCGGAACCGAAGGTTACAGGGTGCGCATATTCGATCTGGCGTGGATGCGTTTGCGAAAGTATGAGTCGAGTTGCCCTAGGACGTGCCCTCCTGGCCTTTATATAGACTTAGGCAGGTCCCGGGCGTAGTCCTAGTCGGTTACAAGTTCTAGGGTTTTACCCCTTTGAATTTCCTATCTCCTCTAGTCTTGCTCTCCAAGGATCCGAAGACGTCATGGGCCTTGGCCACCCGAAAATCTTCATGGGCCAGCGTATGTCTGCCGTGGGCCTTCCTTGGGCTGGACTAGGTATGCTGAAGTTACGTACCCGTAGGGTATAACCATGTCAGAAGCGTCTAGAGTCTTACTAGCATAATGGATAACGTTTAACTTCTTATCAATTCGTTGCCCAAGGACAGCACCTACATCAAAATCACTAGCATCACACATTATTTCAAAGGGTGAACTCCAATCAGGTGGTTGAACAATAGGGGCTTTAGTTAAAGCCTTCTTAAGAGTTTCAGAAGCTTCCTTACAATCATCATCAAAAAAGAAGGGTACATCTTTTTGAAGAAGATTAGTATGGGGTTTTGATATCCTAGAAAAGTCTTTAATAAACCTTCTATAGAAACCAGCATGACCAAGGATACTACGAATACCTTTGATGTCTCTTGGACATGGCATCTTCTCAATTGCCTCAACCTTAGCTCTATCAACTTCTATGCCTCTTTCAGAAACTTTATGCCAAAGGACAATCCCTTCATTAACCATGAAGTGGCATTTATCCCAATTAAGAACAAGATTAGTTTCCTCACATCCCTGCAAAACTTTATCAAGGTTGTGCAGACAATTATCAAAAGAAGTTCCATAGACAGAAAAGTCATCCATGAACACTTCTACAATTTCCTCACAAAAACCATGAAAGATAGCAGACATGCACCTTTGAAAAGTAGCAGGAGCATTACATAAACCAAAAGGCATACATCTATAAGCATAAGTTCCATAAGGGCAAGTAAAAGTAGTTTTTTATTGATCTTGTTGTTTAACAACAATTTGAGAGAAACCAGAATAACCATCAAGAAAACAAAAATGTGTCTTTTTAGACAACCTTTCCAACATTTGATCAATAAAAGGAAGCGGGTAATGATCTTTCTTAGTAACTTTATTGACTTTTCTAAAATCAATGCACATCCTATAGCCTACTACTATTCTTTGAGGAATAATCTCATCATTATCATTAGGAACAACGGTAATACCTCCTTTTTTAGGAACACGATGAACAGGACTAACCCATTCACTTTCAGCAATAGGGTAAATAATACCAGCATCAAGGAGATTCAATACCTCATTCCTTACCACTTCCTTCATCCTAGGGTTTAAACGTCGTTGGTGCTCTACTACTGGCTTTGCATCTGGTTCGATGTTGATAGAATGTTGACATATAGTAGGTGAAATCCCTTTTAAATCATCCAGAGTATAGCCCATAGCTCCTCGGTGTTTCCTCAAAACCTCCAATAGCCTTTCTTCTTCCTTTCCTAAAAGTTTAGCGCTAATAATAGGATATATCTTTTTATCATCAATATAAGCATATTTAAGATCATCAGGGAGAGGTTTTAGATCGAAGACCGGATCCTTTTTAGGTGGCAACGTGGTACCCAAGTCTTCTACAGGCAAGTTATGCTTAAGCATCTTAGGCTGATCATGGAGAATCTTGTCAATCTCGTTCCTTCCTGCCATGAAGATTTCACTTTCATGATCTTCCATAAATTGCTGCAAAGCATTGTTAGGAGCAAGAGAAATAGAAGCAAGTTGTTCAACTCTAAAATCCTCATTATGGGTTTCCTCTTCACAAGGTTCTTTAGCAAATTTCGAGAAATTAAACTCATAAGATTCCCCATCAAACTTAGTCAATATTTTCTCCCTCTTGCAATCAATAACAGCTCCACAAGTACTCAAGAAGGGTCTACCAAAAATGATAGGATAAGTTTTACTAGCATCTGAACCAAGTACTAGAAAATCAGCAGGATACTTAATCTTACCACAAAGAACTTCCACGTCTCGTACAATACCAATTGGAGAGGTGGTCTCTCTATTAGTAAGATGAATAACCACATCAATCTCTTCCAATTCGCAGGGACTGATTTCATGCATAATTTCTCTGTAAAGCTCATAAGGAATAGCACTAGAACTTGCACCAATATCACATAAACCATAATAGCAATGATCACCAATTCTAACGGAAAGCACAAGAACAATAGCCTTTTTAGTTCTATTAGGATGTGAAACAATATTAGAAGCATCCTCACAAAAGACCATGTGCCCACCTTCTATGATTTTAGTGACAAGGTCTTTCAAAATTGCTACCACAGTTTCAATGTTTATTTGTTCATCATGTTTTACAGTTCTCTTTTCACTTTTGGTGATTACATTAGTTATCAAAGGATGGTCCTTTACCTTTTCTGGGAAGGGAATCTTCTTGATATAAGGTTTGTGAGACTAGGCACATGGCTTAATAGGATTGATAGAATACTCATACCAACAAGTTGCAACTTCTTTTCCGGAAGCTCATTCGAAAAAGAACTCTAAGGTTAAGCGTGCTTGGCCTAGAGCAATTCTAGGATGGGTGACCGACCAGGAAGTGGTAGTGCAGTGCTTGCAGTGAGGACAAAGTGCGCAGAAAAGACTAGTGTTGGTCTGTGGGGCCAGTCTAGATATCCTAGTAAGCTGCCAGGAGTGACACCCCCGGGCCCAGGAGTGAACGGGGTGTTACAAGTGGTAACAGAGCTGACCCTTGCGATTACACGGGTGTGTGCGGGTTAGTGGCGGGACATGTGGAGCATGGTGCGTGTGGCCCGGAGTGTACCTGACATGGCACATGTGCCAAGACGCATACACTGCCAAGAGGGAACCTGGCGTGCCAGAGGAGCGTTCTGGTGTGCTTGATCGATGAGGGCATCGATCTTCTAAAGGGTGTGTGTATGTGAGACCAGGCACATGGCTTAATAGGTTTGATAGAATACTCATACCAACAAGTTGCAACTTCTTTTTTGGAAGCTCATTCGAAAAAAGAACTCTAAGGTTAAGCGTGCTTGGCCTAGAGCAATTCTAGGATGGGTGACCCAAGGGAAGTGGGTGCAAGTGCGCACGAGTGAGGACAAAGTGCACAGAAAAGACTAGTGTTGGTCTGTGGGGCCAGTCTAGATATCCTATTAAGCTACCAGGAGTGACACCCCCCGGGCCTAGGAGTGGACGGGGTGTTACAAGGTTCAGGTAAGATAGGATCAATAATGCAATACTCAGCACTCCCAATAGGAACATAGTCAACAATGTCTTTGTAAGGTGCATGGTATTTATTCCATCCCCTTTTTGGAATTTCGATATAAGAAGCAAAAGCTCTAAAGCAATTCATAATAACTTGCAAATCAAGACCATAAGCATTACTAATATTTTGAAAGTCATTAATTCCCATAAAAGATTCAATGCATTCATAATCATAATTTATACCTGACTTTCTACCTTTGTCATTCTCCCAAGCTTCAGCACTGTCTTGAATACGGTCCAGAAGATCCCATTTAGCTTCTTCTTCCATGCGAGTGAATGATCCAGCACAAGAAGCATCCAATAAATCCTTGTCATGTAGAGGGAGCCTTGCATAAAAGTTATTGATAATAATATTGTTGGGGAGCTCATGAATGGGACATTTGAGCATTAGTAACTTCAATCTCCCCCAAGATTGAGTTGTACTCTCTCCATCAAGAGGCCAAAAGTTGTATATTTGATTCCGATCTTTATGAATCTCACTAGGAGGATAAAACTTTGAATAAAAGAGAGGCACTATTTTCTCCCATTCCAGAGCTTGACCATTCTTTAGCAGCTTATACCATTCCTCGGCTCTTCCTTTTAGTGATAATGAGAATAACTTCTTCTTAACTTGATCTGTAGTAATACCTTCACACTTGAACAACCCGCATAATTCGTGTATAAAGAGTAAATGATCACCGAGATGGACAGTTCCATCCCCAACATAGTATTTATCCATAACACGATCAATAATTCTTGTAGGTATTTTGAAAACATCATTCTTAGTAGGTGGTGGCTTATCTACTACCTTAGCAGTGGTAGTAGCATTACCAAATAAGAAACTCAGCGGATTATCCATAACGAAATAAAGCAACTAGCAGAAGTAAACAATACCCACAGTTTAAGTTTCCTTTACCAGTTCCACTCTCCAATAGCGCTTCACTCCCCGGCAACGGTGCCAGAAAATAATCTTGATGACCCACAAGTATAGGGGGTGTATCGCAGTATTTTCGATAAGTAAGAGTGTCGAACCCAACGAGGAGCAGAAGGTGCTGGCTAGTGGTATGGATCAGGAATTCTCTGCAAATACTTAGCAAACGGATTTTTAGGGGTTTTTGATAAAGCAAGTAAACATGGTACGAGTAAATAAAAGACAGTAGGAATAAATGCAGCAAGTGGCCCAATCCTTTATGCAGCAAAGGACAAGCCGGTTGTATTACTTAAGATGACCAAACATTCTCGAGGACACATGGGAAGACTGTCAAGTGCTTTCGCTTCATATAGTTGATTAATCTTCTTTAGCTTGCTAAGTGTTGTGTGGGTGAACCTGTGCTAATGTACCGACCCATCCAGGTGAACCTGTGCTAATGAACCGTAGGGTGACACACTTAAGGGATACCGACACCATTTGGAGCAAATATGTTTCAGATAAAGATTTAAGAAAGCGCTGGAATTATTTCAATAGACACCGAAACTGTTTCGGGTGAAATTGCTGAAATTGGTTCTGCATGTAATATTGAAATGTTGTAGGGGGTTTTATGTGAATGTTTGTTAATTAAAGTAATTAACAAAATTCTGAATAAAAATAATAAAAGAGTTTTATTAAATGAGAGAGCATTAAATTTGGAGAAATTTAATGCATTTAAAGTGGAGACTTTAAAAGAGAATGTGAAGGGGCATTTTAATGTGGAGGGGTTACCACCACATGAATGGAGGAGGTGAAGGGTCACCCCCTCCATGCGCCGGCCATGAAGGAGGGGCACCCCCCTCCTCCTATAAAAGGCCACCCCCTCCTCACTTCTCACTCACACCTCCTTGTGAAGGATCTCTCTCCCCCTCTAGTATTATTCCCCCATGGTCTCGGATTAGCGAGATACATGTTCCCGGTGGCTTTATCTGGAAAGGAGTTGCTGCTTCTGCTGCTTTGCTGGAGCGAGGGACGGAGGTTGTCGGGCATCGGACGCGTGTGTGCGATCACGGATGTACCGCCGCTTTATGGCCTTGGACTTGGTGGTGCTGGAGCTGGATCTGATGGACGTGCTGGAGCCGGACCTGCTGGACTTCATCACGATCTTGAGATCGGCAAGTGTACGACTACATCAACCACGAGTTCCTACTCGTTAACAAAGCTCGTTGTCTACGAGGGTAAGTTCTCGTTGGATGTATGTCCACCCGTTGCTTTCTACCTAGTAGATAGATCTTGGCGTGTAGTTCACACCGTAGGAAATTTTTTGTTTTCTATGCTGCAGACCCAACACCAGGACTAATACATACTTGTGATTATACCCCTTGCAAACATCCGTAAGTACAAGAAAGTAATTAAGGTAGAAACCTAACCACAGCTTTAAACTCTAAGACCCTTACGTCCCTTGTGCAATGGTTTCCTAACGGGGGTTCAGGTTTCTGTCACTCCGGCAATGCCTACGATTAGTAGCCAAATACACAATGCATTCCCCTAGGCCCATATAGGTGAAGTGTCATGTAGTCGACGTTCACATGACACCACTAGAAGAAGTACACCACAACTTAAATATCAAACTATTGAATCTTTCTCAACACAACTCCACTACTAACAACATGACTTCTCCCATGTCCTCAAGAACAAAACGAACTACTCACAAGACATCATATGGATCATGACCAGAGATGGAATAATGATGTATAACAATCTGAACATAAACAATAATTCAATGGTTCACTCAATAGCATCAACTACAAAGAGTAATCAACGACAGGAAAGTTTCCCCTATGAACTATGTAAGATTCAACTCAATTGTTACAGCAATATGGAGATGGTGATGAGGGTGCTGATGGTGATGATGGTGGTGATGATGATGATGATCCCGATGAAGTCCAGCTTGATGGTGGTGTTGATGGCGACGATCTCCCCTCTCCGGGAAGGAATTCCCCCGGCAGAAATCTGTCTGCCGGAGAGATCTTTCTCTCTCGGTGTTTTCCGCCCCGCAGAGGCGGCGGAATCTTTCTGTGGTCACTCCCCGAGTCTTAGGGTTTCGGGAGGATGATATACGCCAGAGGGGAGAGGCTGGAGTGGGCCAGGGCGGCCACACCACTGGGGCTGCCTAGTTTGCCTGTGCTGGGGGTGGTGTGGGCCCTCTGTGGCCCATCTCCACTCCGTGTTCTGGCATCCTTAGTCTTCTGGAAAAATAGGATTTTCCATATATTTTCCCGGATTTTCTGATCTTCGCGAATTTTGCCTCCAAATAGCACCTTTTCCATCAGAATCCTGACTGCAGCGGTCCATGCTCCAAAAGTCATCAACCATGCAAAAACAGATGAAATAACATAAGTATCACCTCTCAATACGAAATATATCAATGAGTAATAGTGAACTAAGACATAGAATAGTGATGCAAAATGGACGTATCACCTCTATAGTATGTCCTTGTTCACCCTCGCGCGCCTTCTTCAGTTCCTTCCACAGATCCGCAATGCAGTACTCTAGCTTTTTCTTGTCTTCCCTGAGCTAATCCCTCTCCTTTTCTGCATTATGAATCAGCAACCTGTGACTATCCTGAAGCTTCTTTGCAGTTCCAACAACCAAGCTCCCATCGATTCCGTCAGTTAGCTTTGACTGCAAATTCTCGATTTCTTGTTCCAGCTCCTTATATCATACCGACAGCTTGTAATTTTTTTCAGCTGCATCACTTACATCAGTAAATCTCCCCGACCTTTCCAACTCATACATCTCCCATAACTGTGCCAAACATTTCTTAAGTGCATATGGCCACTCAAGATCCACCCACTCTACTGCTTTACACACCGGGCCAACCTAAAAACACACACACTGTAGTGTTATGAACATGCACGATACATTTTACTTCATGTCACAGTTGCACATAATGTAAATAAACCTAATTTGTACAGCCCAAAAACCTTCTCCCAGTGTTAGTGCCTTTGAATGCAACATATCTCCTCAGTTTTAGCCCATGGTCACATGGAACTTCTCCATCGAGATCTAGGCCCTCCCATTCAGAGTTGTAGATCGTCCTTGGTACCTATAGGTAAACGCAAAGCTGAAATCGAACACGATTGCATGCACATATGGAGCTCAAATCGATAGATTTACCATTGCCTAACCCTAGCCCGAGAAAATAGAGGAACTCACATCATGGAAGGAATACTTGATGTCGGAGAGAAGGCTGTCGCTGCTCGACTGGTTGTCCTCGCTGTTCAAGGACATCATGGCGACGCGATTTGCTGAGAGAGAGAGAGAGAGAGAGAGAGAGAGAGAGAGAGAGAGAGAGAGAGAGAGAGAGCAGCCCTTCTACTGCTGCAACGATGACTAAATTGGCATGTTACAATAGTTTAATGGATACCATGCCCTTTCCCTGGATTACTGTCTCCTGCCTGATATGGATTCTCTTCACACATTCTCATTTCAAATATTAAACCTGCACTCCCTCCATCCCAATTTCATTGCCTAACGAAAACATACCAGTATATTACATCATCCAAAGAAACAAAATCATGTCAACTACAAGGTACTTATGCATCACTTCTTCAGTCATAGTTTCACGAAAACATTACATTATAATCTGCCAACAAACATAACCACAACATGGTTTCACAAAACATCACATTACAATCTCTCAACAAACATAATCACAGAAACAAGTATATTACGTCAACTCAAGAAACAAAATCATGTCGACTACAAGGTACTTACACATCACTTGTCCTGTCATGGTTTCGCAAAACATTACATTACAGTCTCTCAACAAACAAAATAACAGAAACAAGTACAGTACATCATCTCAAGAAACATAATCATGTCAACTACAATGTATTTATGCATCACTAGTCCAGTCATGGTTTCACAAAACATTACATTACAATGTCCCAACAAACATAATAACAGAAACAAGTACGATACGTCATCTTAAGAAACATAATCATGTCAACTACAATGTACTTATGTCTTATTACAACAACGATGGTTTCAGTGAGTGACACGTCCAAAAATCTCAACAGCTCGCACAACATTATATCGCAATCTCTCAACAAACATAATCATAGAAGCACGATCTAAATGCAACAGCAGTCAATATTACAAATACAGGCAAGGGAACCTCGCGGTCCATATGACAAGCCTAGGGTAGCAGCTCTCATCAGATCTCATCAATGTCGACCACCTCATTCTGTTCAGCCACTACAGGGGCATCTACATCCACTATAACCTGTTCAACAACATCAAAAATGGTACCAAGGAAGAACACCTTCCTGGTTCGCTTCTTTCGCCACATAATCTGCATAAGATCTTCAGTATCCAAAACATCTATGAATTGCTGCTTCTTATGATGCCACCACCGGATTTTTGCCATCTGCTTAGGGCCAATACTAATTTCCTTACCAATCATCTCTCTCATTTCATCAAGAGTTATGTTTTTGGAATCGGCAGTGATCTCCACAGTACATGACGAAACTGGCTTATTAACTCCCTCATCAAGGTTTGCCATGTATGAATCCACCTCTATGCGTATACTGAACTTATCTAGATCAACATCTATTGGTCCGTATTCTCTAGGAGCAGAAGCTCGCAAGAAGATCTCCAAAGATCTCGCATACATATCATCAATCATCGCTTCAACTTTCACCTTACGATTAGCACAACACTCCCAAACCATCTGAAGCTCATGGGAGTGCTCAATTTGCTGATAGGTATCATTCATGTTGCACCACACCAATTTTTTCCTCTGTCTAGAACCCTAGAGAATTCTAGCGGCAAGCATATCTACCAGCTGTGAAACAGACACAACGTCTTTGCAATTCACAAGCAGATGCACATCTTGTCTGAACACAACCCTCTCGCAACCAAAATCAAGCTTTGCAGTGTACTGCCGAACATGAACTGTGAACTCATATAGGTCCCTTGTATCAAAGCTGTGCCTAATTTGATTAAAAAGGGGAACATTTCAGTTCATTCGATTCTATTATACTGTAACTAATCTACTTACAAGATAAGGCACAGATAAGAAAAATTCACCTCTCGCTCTTCTTCCGGGTTTTTTTCTTCGAGATCTGAGTGCTGCATCCGCCCACCGGAGCCGAACAATCCGCCGCTGGCCTTGCTTTTCTCTTCAACCCGCTTCTCGTAGGTACCTTGGGAGCAGAATCCTTGCTGGCCTCCTTGCTAACCGGGGCTGAAGACCTCGCCGCTGCTACGTGTTGAGCCCCAGACTTGGGCCCTGACGGACCCTTTTCAGTCAGCGACGTAGCTACAACCTTCGCCTTGCAAGACATGCTGGGCCGCCGCCGCCGGATTCAGTGTTGGGGGAGGGAGAAAAAACGTCCTCCGCCGCCGGCAGATTTAGGGTCGGGGAAGGGAAGAAAAGGGACCGCCGCCGCCGCCGCAGCAAGATTCAGTGTCGAGAGTTAGGAAAGTATAGTAATGGATTTACCCCTACGACACGTGCAGGGTGGCTAAGAAGAGTGACCGGCGAAGGAGGGGCACAGTAGGAACTAGTGTAACGGAATATCCTGACTTAATGGGCGCGATTTGAAAATATTGGGTTTGGCTATCATTCACTCGAAAGACCCTTCTCAGCAATTGGCGCCCCAACATTTCGAATCGCGGTGATAAAAATCAACTTGGGTACCGCGTTGCCTGGCCACCCCAACTTTCGGGCCGCAAAATGATATTCTCCTTTCAGATGGGAGCATAGTGGATATAGTTTTTTCTATCTTTTCCGCATTTGTAGGTTCCTTCCCGCAAAAGCGTAGTTTGGAACTTATCTTATGAACCTCATGATTGTAACCCCCGACACACTTGAAGTCCTGAAATCGAAGATGGGTCCATTCATGAAGTGCTTCAGGCAGGACAACTGCCTTCTGCTGTTCATACCTCGTCTTGAGGGCCTCAAACAAAGTAAGTGGAGATTCCTCCTCCAAATACCCAGACTTAAGATCTGGATGAATATGAGGCCTTATGATGTATAAGGCGTTATATTTTTTGTTCATCTCTCAGCGGTGTGACTCCAGCCGGAAGAGGGTCCTCCGGGTTTTGGATGGCATGCACTATCCCACGGGACGCAAGGGCGATCTTGATGTCCATGGCCCAGGTAGGGTAGTTGTGGCCATCGAGTTCGAGTGCATCGAACTCTCTTCTAGCCATCGGTTACCTACATGGGTAAACCAGAGGTTATTGAATTTACGCTTTGGTAAACCACAAACCATCATGGTTATGTTGTAATGAACTATGCAAAATTAATGATAAGTTCAAGCAGTGGGCTTGAAAATCATCAGTGTGAACTTCAAATTGTTAAGTATGACACACTATAGATCTCCAAAATAATTTTTGGAGTCCGTCTCACGGCACTAGAGAGTATAATCTGATCAAATCAGTAGATACTCATACTTCTAATGCCTTATTTCATGACTTAATAAATTGTTTAGGAGAGCACGTTGTTAAGCAATCATAATATCAAATATGACAAAATGTAGGCTTTAAACAGTAGTGGTGATAATCTGCAGTGCAGTAGATCTAGCCACTGCCTTGTGATCCCAAAACATCAATTTGACGAAATCACTTTGAATTTTTTCATACCAATTCATGCTCGTATCGAGTCAAAAAGACAATTAAGACGATGAATTGATCTATTTGCAAGAATTTGAAAAACTCAATTGCAAACAGTGGACGTAATAAATCTCAACAAGTGCACACACGGAAATATATTACATCACAAATTTTCTGGAATACACATAGTACTCGATAGACAAACAGTACTAAAAAAACTCGTACTGAAATTTAGCAGATTTAGAACAGAGATTAATCTACTTCTAAAACTGTTGTTAAAATACTAGTATGCTAATTTGCTGAACCAAATACAAGCAAACTAGGCAAATACTAGAAGCTACTGTGCTGGACCACGTGTGAAAAGCACTCAGCCAGAATTATTTAATTTACGATAGGATAAGGGAGTGCCCCAGACGGTGTCCTTGGTCGTTTCAATCCCCAACCACGCGCACCAGGATCCACCGCCGCACGGGCGGATTTCACCGGCGGCCGGAGCTGCTCCCGCCGCGGGCCTCCTCGTCGGAGGAGTCATCGAGGAGGCGGGTGCCAGGCATGACGCCGTTGGGGAGTCCAAGCGTGACCGGGCTCCATCCACCGGAACAGCGGCCACGACCACCCGACGGTGAGCTGGGCAACGGGAGCCCGAGCGCGACGAGGCGACGGCGAGCGCCCGTGCGCAGTGAAGGAGGCGGAGTCGCGGGCGTCGGTGATGGAAGGCACGACGCGACGGCTTTGACCTCGACAACCGCAGTGCTGGCACGCGGCGCGGCGGCGGTGTTGAAGTGCGGCACGTCGGTTGTGGCGTCGCCCTCCATCTCGACAACCGCCGGGGTCGGAGACGGAAGGAGCGGCGCGGCGGCATTGACGTGCGGCACGGCGGCTGTGGCGTCGCCCTCCATCTCGATAACCGCCGGGGTCAGGGACGGAAGGAGCGGCACGGCGGCAGCGGATGTGCCACCGAACTCGAAGACGGAGGTGCTCGACGGCCCGACGGTGGCTGTGCCAATGGCGGGGCCGTACTCGTGTAGAGGATAGAGGACCCATCCGTGCTCTGGGCACCAGAACAGCGGAGGCGGCACGGCGAGTGCCGGGGCGACCACGTTGTCCCCTAGCATTGGCACGGCCGGACCGGCTAAGAGCCAGTTGGGCACCGCCGGCGCTGCCGGCGCAGGGGCCTGTACCAACGGGATCGACGACCCGGCGTCGCGGCGGCCACGGAAGATGCGGGTACCATGGCGGCGCTCACGGTAGCCTCCGGCACTATGGCGGCGGCCCATGTACTGGCCTTCCCTATAGTGGCGACCGTCACTACAATAAATATGCTACAAGAAATATGCTCACCAGTGACTTTTTAATAACGACCATGGATTTTTTGTCATAGATCTATGACCATTCTAAACCAACTGGTCGTAAGACATTTGGGAGGGTCTAAACTTTGAAAATTTACGACCAATTTTTTTAAGAAGATCATATTTTCCAAGCACGAAAAGATCATAGATGGATTGCACTAGTTTATACCCTTATATTTAGCTCACTACGACCAATTTAAATGGCCATGGCCACTGATTCTTGATGGTTTAAAATAGTTGGTTGCCACATCAATAATTTTGTCTACATGTTGTTTCCACATGTCAACTTCTGCTGACGTGTCCGCAAGTGTCATGTGAAGCTGTCTAGGATCTCAGGCTGACTAGGACAAATACATGATGTGTGGGACCCACCTGTCATACAACTGTCTAGCTAAATTGGACATGTTGACCAGGTTGGCCTGACATATGGGCTCCACCAAACTAACATTAGGGACCCACGAAAAACCTGCCACATGGACCCAGTGAACTAACATGAGTCAACTCCACGCGTGCTGGATTAATATAGCAAAGAGCTCTAGCAATCGAACCCATGACCTCCATTAAAACTAGTCCCCCGAACCACCACGTCATCGTGTGTTTTGTGTCAAACAACCCCGTCGTACCTATTTAAAACCTAGTGCAACTACACCTCCTATACACTGCGGCCCGCGAACTCTGCCGTACCAGGTCTGAATATAATGAGCAAAAAGAGGGGGAACAAGAGTCGAACCCGCGACCTCTAGAAGTAGAACTCTATCTCTGACCACTGTGGTGCTTATCCATTCATGTTAGATATATGCATCGTGGCCCTATTTAAAGGTATTATCGTTAATGGGCTTGGGCTTGGGTGGAACGAGCCTCTGGCGATTTTTTTCCAGATATTTTTTTCCACGGACCGACGAGGAGAAGGCCCATAGGCAAATACAAGGCCGATTTAGGTGAAAAATATGGCCTTCTATTAGTTTAAGTCCACGTGAATGGAAGGATTTTAATTGTTTTCTAAAAAGTCTATTAACAAAACTTTCCCGTCATTCGTGCATACTACCTCAGATCAAGATAATACACAAATCAGTTTGTTTCATCTCAAATAGATGTATAACTTACGTGTTGGTGAATTTCTCATTTTACATCATGTTTGACCTAATTTTTTGATTTTTTTTAATGAGTTACACGAATTTCAAACGAGGCCAAAATTACGGTGGTGACAGTCTTCGTTTAGGGGCCGACTCTTGCTAAATTTTTATTGCATCTCTGATAAAGTGGCATCTTAGGAACCTAAAAATGATTTTTTTTAAAAAAAATCACGAGGTATAAATCATGTACCTGTAGTTCAAATCGGACTCACTTCCTATCGATTCGGCTAGAATTTGTCTTTTTCGCGAGGGGTGGACGGAAAGGTTTTAGATACCTTAGTTTGGACATTCGCCATATATCATGGTCTAGTATTTTTGAAAAATAGGGTGGTACCATTTTGAAACTTTCACTTGGTAGTTGCTTAACAAAACGCCCCGATTTTTGGCACTCGGAAAATAAAAACTGGTTTTCTCTACGACAAAAAGGAACACTTCCTCCTACAACATTGTTCGTCATCCCAAGATACACGTGTGTGCATAATACTGGGCACATTATCAAAAACTATGTCGTGATTCTTGCCATAACATTGGTCGTTTGACCTGAAAGCTATGAAACCTCGAATATGATAGGTCATTTTCAAGAAGGTTTTTTGAGATATCTACAATATACCAGGTTTGGTAATTTTTCTTGCAACTATGTCACATAATACCAAAGCAGATAGTATTCTACTGCAAGGGTGGTCTTAAGAATCCAAAAGAGGTTGCTCAGAAGAGATAGATGTATCCCAATCGCTATTGCTCTCGCGTAAAGAGGATTCACCTTGTTTGGACCGTCTTTGAATTTCTTATGCCCGTTTCAAAATTTTCTTATTTCAAACTATGTTCAGAACGGTAGGCATGAAGATAGGGGATGAGCCTCGCTAAACTTGCATTGGATCTCTGATAAAACAACATATTGTGAGGCTAAAAATGATTTTTGTAAAAAATCATGAGTATTAGATAATGTACCTGTAGTTCAAATCGGACCCACTTCCTGCCGATTCGGCAGGAATTTGTCTTTTTTTCAGGGGTGGAAGGAAAGGTTTTAGATATCCCAGTTGGGACATTGGCCATGTAACATGTTATAGTATTTTTTTTTAAATAGGGTGGTACCATTTTGAAACTTCCACTTGGTAGTTGCTTAACAAAACGCCCATTTTTGGCACTCGAAAAATGGAAAATGCTTTTTCCGTGCGGCGAAAAGGAAAACTTCCTCCTATAACATTGTTCGCCATCCCAAGATACATGTGTGTGGACAATATGGACACATCATCACAAACAATACCGCGATTTAGGCCATAACATTAGTCTTTTGACCTGAAAGCCATGAAACCTCGAACATGATAGGTCATTTCTGTGAAGGTTTTTTTGAGATGCAATCGATATACCAAGTTTGGTATTTTTCCTTGCAACTATGTCAGGTAATATGACACCACGCGAAGGATTCACCTTGTTTGGACCGTCTTTGAATTTCTTATGCCCGTTTAAAAAAATCTTATTTCAAACTATGGTCAGAACGGCAGGCATGAAGATAGGGGATGAGTCTCGCTAAAATTGCATTAGATCTCTGATATAACAACATATTGTGAGTCTAAAAATGATTTTTGTAAAAAATCATGAGCATTAGATAATATACATGTGGTTCAAATCGGACCCACTTCCTACCGATTTAGCAGGAATTTGTGTTTTTCGCCTGGGGTGAAAGGAAAGGTTTTAGATACCCCAGTTGGGACATTGGCCATGTAACATGGTCTAGTGTTTTTGAAAAATAGGATGGTACCATTTTAAAACTTACATTTGGTGGTTGGTTCACAAAACACCCCATTTTTCGCACTCGGAAAATAGAAAATGCTTTTTCTGTGCGACGAAAAGGAAAACTTCCTCCTGCAACATTGTTTGCCATCGCAAGATACACGTGTGTGTGTGTACAATATGGGTACATTATCACAAACTATGTCACGATTCTGACTATAACATTGGTCGTTTGGTCCGAAAGCCATGAAACCTCGAACATGATAGGTCATTTCTGTGAAGGTTTTTTGAGATATTTACAATATACAAAGTTTAGTATTTTTCCTTGCAACTATGTCACATAATATGACACCACATAAAGGATTTACCTTGTTCGGACCGTTTTTAGAATTTTTATGCTTGTTTTCAAACTATGGTCAAAACGGTGGGCATGAAGGTTCTTAGCTAGGGGATGATCCTCGCTGAACTTGCATTGGATCTCTGAAGAAACATCATATTTTGAACCCAAAAATGATTTAAAAAAAATCATGGGCCTTGGATCATGTACCTGTAGTTCAAATCGGACCCGCTTCCTACCGATTCAGCAGACATTTGTCTTTTTCGCGAGGGGTGCACGGAAAGGTTTTAGATATCCCGATTGGGACATTCTCCATGCAACATGGTCTAGTATTTTTGAAAAATAGGGTGGTACCATTTTAAAACTTACATTTGTTGGTTGATTCACAAAACGTCCTATTTTTCGCACTCGAAAAATGGAAAATGTTTTTTCTGTACGACGAAAAGGAAAACTTCCTCCAGCAATATTGTTCACATCGCAAGATACAAGTGTGTGCATAATATGGACACATTATCACAAACTATGTCGTGATTCTGACCATAACATTGGTCGTTTGGTTCGAAAGCCATGAAACCTCGAACATGATAGGTCATTTTTGTGAAGGTTTTTTCGAGATATTTACAATAAACCAAGTTTGGTATTTTTCCTTGAAACTATGTCACATAATATGACACCACGCGAAGGATTTACCTTGTTCGGACCATTTTTGAAATTCTCATGCCTGTTTTAAACTATGGTCAAAACAACGAGCATGAAGGTTCTTAGCTAGGGGACGATCCTCGCTGAACTTGCATTGGATCTCTGATAAAACATCATATTTTGAACCTAAAAATGATGTTTTTTTAAAATCATGGGCTTTGGATCATGTACCTATAGTTCAAATCGGACCTGCTTCCTACCGATTCGGTAGACATTTGTCTTTTTCGCGAGGGGTGCACGGAAAGGTTTTAGATACCTAGGTTGGGACATTGTCCATGCAACATGGTCTAGTATTTTGTAAAAATGGGGTGGAACTATTTTGAAACTCTCATTTGTTGATTGCTTCACAAAACCCCCCATTTTTCGCACTCAGAAAATAGAAAATGCATTTTTCCAGCCAATCAGATCACTCGGACAACCTCCCCACGGATCACCAACGTAGACCATGATCTGAACCATCCAACATCTACCCATCCAACGGCACTAGCCTCTCCTCCCGAAAGAACCAAAACAAAACCACCAAACCCTAGTCTTGATCCCATTCCCCCCAACACCAGACTAGAGAGGTGGCGGCGTCCCCCCCACACACGAACCATAAACCCTAGTCTGGATCCCGACCAGACCAGAGAGGCGGCGGCGGCGGTGCCCCCTAGAGATGTCCCGGTGGGTTGGCTCGTCGGCACACGCGTGCATCCGTGCACGGCGCTCCGTCGAGCCGACTTGCCCACATCGACCGCGTGGCCGCATCGTCGCAGCTGCCCCATCCTCCCTCACGGACCTCCAAGGAACCATGGCGGCAGCAACGCGTGCTGGATGAGGGTGGCCTCTACATCACGGGCCAGCGGGGGCTGACGGGCCCAGGCGGCGGGGGCAGGGATTCTTCCGTGTCGCCGGCCGACAGCGCTAGGAGGAACCTGCACACACAGACGACAGGGAACATCGACGAGTCCTCCATCTTCGACAGCGTGGTCTTCACCTCCTTTGTAACTCGTGCGTCACCAGCAAGATCGAGGCTAGCAACCCACGCATCGCCAGTGAGATCGAGGCCAACAACCCTCTCGTCACCGAGATCGAGGCCAGCAACCCTCTCATCGCTGAGATCGAGGCCATCAACTTATGTAAAGGCAAGTACCTACCACCCAGATATGATCATGTGACTTCTATAACTTGTGTTTTTGCATCTCCCTCTGGCCTACAAACCTTGTTGCGCTAGATGCAATTCTAGGTGCATCTCCCTGTGGCCTACAAACCTTATTGAGCTAGTTCATGTCATGTGTTCTTGTTAGTTAGTTCATGCATACAAATCCAGGTTATTGTATTACCAATAGCTAATCATCTGATAGTGGAATAGGCTATTGTATCATCCCATTATGTATTGGTACTGCTGGTTGCTTTATAAACAATTTAGTTGAAACTGAACTATGTCTTTTCACTTGACAGTGGATTTGGTTCAGTACTGACCATGCTTCTCATGTTGTTAGTTGAGTATCTGGTTTAGTCCCATTATGTATCAAGGCTTGCATGTTCAAACTATTGAAATCCTTTTGCTGTTAGTTGAGTATCTAAATGACTTGCGTGTGTCAAACATTTGACATTCTTGTCTTTGATGTGGTCATGCAGGTACACGATGTACTACAAATAAAACGAATTAACTGATCACATTGTGTTTATTCAATCTCATGAAGGATTGATGTTGCTTTGTGATATGATTTTCAGATGTATAATTTGTTCTCTGAATTGATCAGGTTGTTATCCTTATTGCATTTTCACTTAACTTGCATATCCTTGCTGTAACTTTGCCAATATTTTGTGCAACCTGGTCTGGCAAAGCTTAAAACTAAGGTCAACTCAATATATAGGATCTTCCTTGTTGAAACAAAGCAAACACTCATTTTTTTGTGAAACCTGGTCTAGCTTTTATAGCGAAATCCTTAACTCTAGCGTGTTTATGCATGAAGAAGAGTTGCCCTCTTTTCTTATAGCAAAAAATTGACATGTATCCTCTGTACTGACATCATAAAGACCAGATGCACTATGTGTAAAGTGTGATCTGTTAATAAGAAGAGGTTGTAATAATGTTGTTTTGATTTTATTAATAAGATGGTGTTCCCTGTATGCAAATTATTACCCTGTATAAATTAAATAATAACGATTATTTTGTCTAACTTCTTGTACTTGTTAGCTATCATAAGTATATTTTCTGATTTTGCTGTCTTGATCTAAAAATAGTGGGCTATGTCTGTCAGTCAGCATAAAACTATTAGTTGTAAGAAATGTAATAGCTAGGACTTAAAATATACTATGGTATATTGCTGCATGTTGTGATTGAATACACATGGCGCATTGAAGGCAGCTCTGCCGATAGATGTTTATAATGCTATCTTGTTGTGTACAGGCATCCCTGGACGTGATCTTGGACGGGAGGTGGAGGCTTGCTCGCCATTGACGATGGATCCTCCAGCAGTCCCTTGGCTTATTTGCCTGTCTACCACCACCGCCATGGCGTCACGCACAAGGTGGCGCTCACCTGCATCTAGTGGCCCGTCGTCGAGTGCCTTGGCATATCCATCGACCTCTACGACCAATAATCCGCGTGAGTACTCTTGCCTGCTACCCCTGTTGTGTTTCCTTGTTGTACTGGGATTTGCAGCGCCCTTAGAATTATCTGTCACGCTACGGTAATTCACAACAAAGCTTGTACCAGCTAGTGTAATTTGTTATCTAGGAGTGTACCTGATCATGGTGCCTTCTGTGATTAGAGATCTGAGCTGATTTGGCGGACAGGCCACGAAGTCCAGGTGGACATCCGCCTGCATCCCTAGGTGAAGTAATGAAGTGTGCAAGTCATGAATTTTTTGAACTAGTACATGTATATTTTTTCTCCTTATTCATGTGGGTTATCTTCTGTTCTTTCTTTTACTAGAGTTCTTATAGAGATTTTGCTCTTTTCTAGATTGCAGGAGAATGCTCTATCTTGCTCTTTTCTAGTTTGCAGGAGAATGCTATGTTGATAAGGATTTGAACTACGAATTTTTTGAGGAGAATGCTCTGTTGATAAGGATTTGAACTACGAGTTTTTTGATGCTTATAGGCTCTATTGTCTCTAATTGTGTGTGTGTACATAGATAACCTTGTGTTAGAAGATAGATTATTTTTTCGGTAACATATGCAACATTATGTAAGCAATACAGCTGCACTGTCTTTTGATATTTTCTGTGTGTATTTATCTGTTCTGTAATCTGTAATGAAAGTTGTGTATTATTTTTGGCTGTTATTTATAAAGTTCCAACATTGATAATTTATTTACATTCAAAATGTAGAAATCTAATGCGTGGGACTAGTTTGGAAATGAAATCTGGTGCGTGCTTCCAATTCAAAATAGAAATCTGACAAGTAGGGCACATCTGAATGGTGGGACCAATACAAATAGAAACCTGCATGGTGGGGCTAGCTCTAAATTAAATAGAAAACAGAAAATGTTGTGCAAAAAAGGCCACAACCCAAAAAGAAATACATTGTAAAAGGCCAA
This sequence comes from Avena insularis, assembly GCA_023614405.1. NCBI lineage: Eukaryota > Viridiplantae > Streptophyta > Magnoliopsida > Poales > Poaceae > Avena > Avena insularis. Next base: position 368,377,730 of record CM042689.1, read on the forward strand.
GGCCAAGAGAACAAAAGGCCGAAATTGTTGGGCTTGGTCCATGTAAGACACCTAACTGGACTGGATTGAATCTGATCGACGACATTTCCAATTGGTCATAGATTTGCCACGTCAGATCATCTATGTAGGATCTGACGTGGACAGGGCAGACAGTCTGTGACCAATACAGTTGGTCATAGAATCTGTGACCAATTGTATTGGTCATAGACATCCATGACCAATTCAGAAAAAAGATCGTGGTGTTTAACTAGTGACGCTCAATTTTTGACCTTCTGTATTTGGTCATAAAAATGTCACAAATTAAAAACTATGATTTTTTAGTGACCAATATGGAGGGTCATGTATCACCAGATTTCTTGTAGTACATCAAGGCGGCGAAGTCCATGGTCAAGGGCGCGGCGACGTCCTCCAACTCCGCATCGGCGGCGGGTGACGAAACGGGAGTGACGGAGGAACTGGGGCATCAAACGAGGCATGTTTCTTACCTTTTGCCCTTATTCAGGCGATCGTCGGAGGTGTTGAAATGCTCTCACTAGAGCAGTGCTGATAACGTGTTTGAAGGAAACTAGATAGCGGGAGACAAGAATGAAAATCGTCACTTTATTGATCAAGATTGAAAGTTTATATACAACAGTATATCGGTTCTATAAGACGGTTCTTGAGGGCAGTTCCGTGGAGACGCTCTCGGGAACGTGTATGTCGGTTCCCAGAAGATGTGGAACCGTCGTTTCACATATAGGAGAAGCGGAGATTATTTTCAATAACTGCTTGGGTTATTTAATTCTAACAGTTTTGAGTCTTTTGACTGGCCGCAACACGTCCCCATTTGTTCATCCAAGTAGTTGCCATCGTCCCATCGATACCCTCAACTTCTTTGGTGATCCAAGACCCATAACGGTTTGCCTAGAATTTCTTGCGCGAAACCTCAAAACTACCTCCAAGGCCCGTATATGCGCGATTCGGCAACTAGGTTTCCGGTTTCCCGCTTGGTCCACTCGAGAGAATACCGGATGATGTCAATCTCCAATAAAAAAGTCCCCATCCTCTTTCAACTGAATATCCATAAACCGTTGCGCCAGATGTAACCAGCTTACCGGTGTGAGAAAAATACACTCGCTGTGTAAATAGAGGTCGACTTCTTCTCATTTTTCTCTGCGTACACTTCCTTTTTTTTAATCTGCGTACACTTCCTTAGTTGTTCACATCATGACATCATGCACCAAGCTAATCCTCCTTGTTCCGCTAGTCTCGTGCTGCAATGTGCCCGTGCCTGAGTCATTGCCTTTGTCGTCGGCTAATGTAAAATTATGGTAATTATGAACTAGTATTAAAAGAAAATTTTAAGAGTAGGAGGGCAAAGGCCCCTCTGGTCCTCACTAAGTGTACTTTATACTTCACGGAATTCATGAATTTTGGACCTGGTACAACAGTCACAGAGCGTGTCAAATGGCCGGGGTTCCACGTCCTCATCCCAAACGATGTGCGCCAGTTTAGAAGTCCAACGCTTCATAGATGGTGACCAGTGGCAGCCTGCGAAGGGCGCCAGTACGATCTTTAGATTGCACATGTTTTATTGTGTATAAGCCGCAAACGGAGCTAGATGCAGAGACATCACACAAGCTCGACGGGTCCACCACTACCGCTTCGGGGATAGTAGGGATTGAGGGCGCCAATCCGGTGAAAAAATTCAGAGGAAATTTGAAAGAAGCTTCAAATACTGTAGTTTTTTCTCCGAAATGCCAAATTATTCGTAGAACTTTCCTCGAGTGTTTTTTCTTGTGGTGGAATTTCCTTTGAGTGGTTGACTAGTTGCATATTTCCTTACCACTGACTTTCTTAGTTAAAAAATACTTTTAAATCCTAAGATATTTTACTTGGTCTTGGACCGCAAATTATGGAACTGTCAATATCAAACTCTCAACTTTAAGAAGCCGTTTGAGACGAAGCCTACACTATTGGTCCAAGTGTTCAGGTCTCTAGAAAGATGTGAATTCCTTTTCATGGATGTATGCAATAGTACGAAAAGGTAATATGTAAAAAATTATCAAATATATACTACATAACTCGTGGGCAAAAAATGTTTGTGTATCTTTTGTGTTTCTTTTTTGTATTGAACACTCAGATGATCATATATATCGGGTTGATGACCTCTTCTAGATCTCACTTGATAGCATTGGTCGTCGATTGTCATACACTTTTACGAATATAAATAGTACGTTGATCTAATTCAAACAAACAAAACAGGGCATCTCAGCAAAAACAGAAGTTACATCAAGGTCTTCTAACATTGTTGTCTTTAAAGGTTTTGAACATCCAAACACGTCGAACACACTTTGGTTGAGGACACACCTCTTGCAAGGCAGAATGTTAAACCATTGATTCATACTCCCTCATTCCACAAATAAGTGTACTTCTAACTTTTAGTCTAAGTCAAACTTTTTAAATTTGACTAACTTTTTAAACTAATCTAGCAACATATATAACATCAAATCTACATATTTTGAAAGTACACTTCAAAAGGAATCTACTAGTACTACTTTTATGTCATAAATATTGCTACGTTTTTCAATAAAATTGGTCAAATTTATTAAGCCTGACTTAGGACAAACGGTAGAAGTACACTTATTTACGGACAGAGGGAGTACGCTAAACTTATCGAGGAAGAAGATTAAGAACATGAAATAGAGAAATAGGAAAACCAATGACCACAACCAAGTCTCTTTTTACAGTCAATACCATGATATGTTTATAGTAACGAAAAGCACATGGTAGAGATCTCCTGCGATTACAAAATAAAGCCTAAAATAAACAAGCAAATCTTCGAGATCTTGACTCTTTCTTCTTCCATGATACAATGTTGTACTTTTCCTAAGCCAGCTGAATGAAAGTGACATTGATACCAAACCACATACCTGCAAATATCAACAATGATTGTACCATAATATTTATTTGAGCCGCAATGCTAAGGCTACGCGCACACGCACAACCATTGAAGTAATCATCTAACATCGGCAAGAGTAACACCACAAGTATTCGGAGAAAAATAACCAAACAGTCTGTTTAACGTCACCAGGGAGCGAGAGTACGAATCACCATTGTCGAGGACGTAGTAGCCGGGACAAGTATTGCGAGGACAATCCTCCTAAGAGGAACCATGAGACAAAAAGTAAAATCGATCTGACGAAGCAAGATCCGAAGACCCATAGCTAGAGAATTGTAATTTTCCAACACTGCCATTGACGTCGGAGGTCATTTATTGTATAAGATGCCATCTCCATGATGCGGAGGTCAAAAGAAAGACAGATAGCAAAACCCTAACCTAATCAATTGAAATCACTACTTTTAATTGCAAGAGCTAGACGATTCGTTGAGCAAATATAGTTTTGTTTCTTGCAACGCCATCTCCACCATCTGGCGCAGCGCGCCACTATGTTACACACAAATCTTTCATAAAGGAACCTAATATGCATTTTTGCCAAGAGTTGGCATGTTGTTCCTCACACCTCATTGCACCAGATGGGCAGTCGGAGGCGAGAAAATAACATGGAGAAAACATCGAATGGCCTCTAAGAGTTCTCTCCGTTCCTTTTAACATATTTTCTGATTTATCGAACTTGCTTACTATTGATTTCTTGGTCGTTTAAGGAGTTTTGCGTGCCTTCACGTATAGTTAAGAGGACTTTTAGGCCAAATCACAGGAATTGATGTGTCATGACTTGTGGATCCTACTGGAATGTGGAACACATGATTTCACAAAATTGTTGTTTGGATGTCCAACTTTTATGTCAACTGTGGCACCTCAATTCTCGCTTATTCGTACTCCCTCCGACCCATATTAGTTGACACAACTTTGTCTAGATACGGATGCATCTACACTAGATACTTAACTAGATACATATGAATCTAGACAAAGTTGCGTCAACTAATATGGGTCAGAGGGAGTAATATCATCTCGATTTCCAAGCATCGAAGACCAAATTTGATGCTACAGGTACAAGATCATCAGAGACAAAGATGATGGCGGCCAGGAAATATAGTGAAGTAGGTTTTCAGGTTCAGAGCAGAGCAGGCTGCATTAGGCATAATCTCTTCCACAGACATAAATGAACCTCCTGGTCAGAATCAGCAAAATTCGCAATGGGTCTTCGTAGACTGAAATTTCATGAAACTATGCGGGCTTGTGTTCAGGTCTGTCATAAGCTGCTATGTTCTGCAGTTCACACTCCGGGCTGAAGAGTCGCACAAGCAAGGCCGATGTCGCGCTACTAGAGATTGCTCCACACGATGCCCACCTGAGACTCCTTGGAACTGTTATCCTTGGACCTAAAGAGTGGGCACGTGGTCAGTGAAATAGTTTCAAATTTGAGTTTCTTCAAAGGACTAGCATCCAAAACTACATTGTCGTACTCATATATTGACAGAACACAATCAGATTTCAGAACCTTCATGATTATACTAACAAAAATATGTTTCAAGATGAACCGGACAATTATTGCAATGGAATAAATGAAGATGGCCAGAAAGAATTTACCATAGTGAAGGCGGCAGAGCACCCAGAATGCAAGGCCACCTCCAACGGAGAAGATGCCAGCAGTGTGACGCATCAGCCGGGAGCAGGGCTTTGACTCCGGCCGCATCACGTCCCCATTTGACCATCCCAGTAGCTGTCGCAACGCCATCACGACCCTTAGCTTGTTTGGCAATATAAGAGTCTGCTTGTTCGCTGGAGGTAACAAAAGGTTCAGCTCTTCAGACTTCAGAGCACTTCGATTCCTGAAATTATTTAGTCAAATAGCAGACCTTTACCTTTCCAACAATCTTAAGAGCGAAATGCAAAAGGGAAAAACTAATAAAGAATATTGGCAGATGTGAATTCGTTTTTGAAATGTAACATCAGCAGTCTGATAAGATAAATGGACCATTCTCTGATTTCTTATTGATTAATAACTACTATTTGTTAAACACATAAAAACTGAGAATTTACAGCATTCAACAAATTAAGATTTACAATAACACACCACAAACTAATATCCAAAAAAATTCCAAAGTCCATGCTCCAGAAAAAACGTGGCTAAAAACTTGTGTGTACCCACTGTTGTTGTGTATTTTGGCCTTCAAAGAAAGTGAAATTCTATATGTCCATGAGGTTCTAGCCTGGAAAGTAAACTGTTTACCAAATTTATAATCATCCGTAGGTATGTATGTGATCAAGTGAGCGAGGCAAACAGCCTATAGCACAGAAACGAGAATACAGTGATAGGAAAAATTAACAGTCATGGAACAATGTCAAATTGTGGAACTTTAGATTTGAGAAATCAAGATGTATGATGTAAAACTCACCCTGGTTAACACATACTTAATCTACAACCATATGCAAATCAAAGATATTATGTCGTTCTGTCATTGAAGGGGACATTCTGCCTGATTTACTTAAGTTGGACCTGAAAAGTTCATCAGGGCTAACTGCTGGTTTGAACGTGCCATGTTACCATATTCAGATATGCAATACATGCAATCTTTTGACCTCAATGTTCAACCCATAATTCTCAACTCTATTGATAGCCATCGTTTCAGCTAGGATCAGTGATAACTTCAGGATGCCAATTTTCTTTGGCCATTGTATGTTTACCTCTTATCGCTAAGTGATGCTGTGAACCAAGATTGTTCAAACAACAGAGGAAACCAGAACCCTACAAACCCCTACCAGCGACATGCCAACACCGCACACCAGATAATCGCCCTGTTGCCCGGGCGTGAGGTTTTGAGACCCCAGCAGTATCAGAGAACAGCTGCTAGTAAATTTACAATAATATTGAAGTAAACTGGATGGAAGGATGAATGGATTAGGATAACTCAAAAAGTATGGTATATTTGGATTCAGTCGCTCATTTAATCAAACTAAGGATGACTTAGAACAATCCTGGCAAGCTACCTAGGGTTTCAGTAATAGCAGAAGAAAATGGGCTCGACATATCGTCTCTTGCTTACTCGGTGGAGGGGAGAATGAAATACTTTGGTTGGTAATTGTTTAAGTGTCGGCAAATACTATATTCATCACACTAATGTGAACTTATGAGTGATAGAAACTTTTTGTGCAAAAATAAATTAAAATTAGCCAGTACTGCAAATGATACCAATCTATATGGTAGCTGACAGCAAACAAAACGAGAAATGAACCACTGGATAACTTAATGCAACTATGAAATGACACTACGTACAAATAACAAGCAGTAACACCACAGAGCAATGAACTGAACCCTTGCATAGCTTTCAGCAGTATAAAACCTGCCACGCCAACAGAGCCATTGCCAGTTAAAATAGGAAATCATGTGAAATACAGTAACATAGATGCCAACATACTTCAGGCACAAGTCTAAATCTAGAAGGAAAATTTGAGGATCTTCCCCAAAGCTCATAACCTATGATCATATGCCTATTGGATGATGATAAAATGCCCTAAAGTTGATTGTCGTCACTTGACGATTGGAAAATCGACGATTTGCCCTGAAGTTGGCTGATCTTTTATCATATGCCCAAGTTGAGCAACCTCGTGAGAAAATGCCCTGGAGTTGAACTAGTCTCTTGATGATTTATTTTTTACAAAAACCGAATCACTTAACACTTCAACACAAGCTGTGATTTGCCTACTTTACAAAACAAGATCACTTGATCCTTTAGCTGTCCAAAGAAAAGACAACTAAAGGAAGGCTCCATCCATCAAAGGAGGCAGAGGCAGAGGCCAGTGACTCTATGTGCAGATCTTACAGAGTCCTCCCTAAGCTCCTGAAAGCATTTTGTTCCGTCCCTTCTCATCAAGTTCTCTCCCATTTTTCACATTTTTTTGATTTTTTTCTAACGGAAACAAAAAAATGGATTACTCCATACATGAAGCTGGACTTCCGAGGCATAAAGAAATCGCACATGTCAACATTTGCAGTAGGGTCCATGTTGCCTCTCAAACGTAGATCTCACATACAAGTTGGGAATCAAAACCTAGGGTTCATACAAATAGGAAATCAAAAGGAATGGAGTTAGGTTGGAGACATTACCTTTATTCCGGACTTCGACTTGGTCTCCGGAATCGCCCGAGGCCGCTGGGTGGACGGGGTGGCGCGCACCGCGAACCTCCTGCGAAGAGAGACAGGATCGGGATGAGTAGAGCGATGGAGAAATAAAGAGGGAGAGCGGAGAGAGGGAGAGGGAGAGATCTTACCTTGACGGAGTGATGCAGGAAGCAGCCTTGGTCGCCGGAGTCGCCGAAGGACACCGGCTGGATGGAGGCGCTGCTGCAGCAAAGGAAGCAGAGGAGACTGGAAGGAGAAGGACTAGGCCATGGCTATCCGCTGGGCCGGGGCGCAAATAGTTAAGCACATGGGCTGTAGACGACGCTGCGCAACAGAATGCAAGCAGTTCCTCTATCCAGGCCTAAGGCCATTCTGATATCCCATAGCGCCTTGTGTCGTTAGAGCGTCTCCACTCGATTTTGGGCCCGGGGAGGGGCGCGGGCTCCCAGCCGTGTCCTCATAAAAAAATCAATATTTGTTTTATCAAATCAAGTAATTTAAACATGTTTAATATGGCAAATAAATAATTAAACATTCAGATTTATTACAAGTTTATAAAATTAAACAAATAATTTAAAATGTTTATTATAATAAATAAAGGTAAACAAATAAACAAACTAGCTGGCTTCTTTGAGCATTCAGAGATGCTCCACCAGATCATCCCGCAGTTGGCTATGACTATTTGTGTCTCGAACTTCCTGCTACCTAGCAAGAAAAGTAACAAACGCAGGTGACACTTGGTGGTCAATATCTGCAAGAGGATCTTGGCGAAAATACGGTTTAGTGTTAAACGCTGGAGTCTCTCACTCCCTCTCGGTGATCATGTTGTGCAAGATCACACAGGCAGCCATGACCTCCCACATCTGATCTTTTAACCAAGTAAGGGCAGGGTATCTGACAATGACAAATCGAGCTTACAGCACATCGAATGCTCTCTCCACATCCTTTCTGCAAGCCTCCTGCTGTTGGGAAAACCAAGATTTCTTTCCTTCAGGCATAGGGTTTAAGATTGTCTTCACAAATGTTAACCATTTTGGATAGATACCATCTGCCAAGTAGTAGCTCTTGTCATACTGGTGGCCATTGATTTCGAATTGCACTGGAGGAGCTCTTCCTTCAACAAGTTTGGCAAACACATTTGAACACTGCATCACGTTGATGTCATTGTGTGATCCTGCCATACTAAAGAAAGCATACCAAATTCATAGATTCTGATCTGCCACAGCCTCAAGCACCACATTGCATGATCCTTTGTGACCTTTGCACATGCCCTGGTACGCGAATGGACAGTTCGTCTAAGTCCAGTGCATACAGTCAATGCTTCCAAGCATTTCTAAAAAAACCTTGCAGCATTCAATTCCAAGATCCGAGTTGTGTCTTCTGTATTAGGTGTTCTCAGGTATTTCTATTCATACACTTCCACAGTAGCCCTACAAAATATGTACATGCAGTCGATGGCTGTGGACTCCGCCATGTGGAGGTAGTCGTCCTGTGTGTCTATAGAAACTCCATATGCAAGCATCCGGAGAGCAACTATGCATTTTTGGATTGTGGAGAAACCAAGCGTGCCGACAACATCTGTCTTTAGTTTGAAGTAGTCGTCGAATTCTCTTAATTCCTCGACAATCTTTAGGAAAAGCTTCTGGCACATTCTGAAACGGCGCCGAAACGTGACGTCATCGTGCAATAGGTCATCAACGAAGTAGTTGGCGTAGAGCATGCAGTAGCCTTACATCCTCGGTCTCAGTTTGGTCTTGCGCCGCCTAGGCTTCAAACCCCCAGCAAGCGGCTTATCATCGGTGTCGGCGATCATGCCTAGGAGGGGCATGACAACCAGGAGATGATCATCGTCACCGACGCTGTCTCGGACGCCAGCAGCAACGGCGACTTCATCATCCATCAAAGCGGCTAGCATCTCTTCCTCATCTGAATCCATGCCTTTGACAAACCGCCAAACACCTCGCGGGCAGGGCGTTTGTGCGGCAGGCTTGGGGCTACCAGCGGGCGTGGGGCCGAGCAGGGAGTGAGTGTGGGCAGCTCGGGAGGGTTGGGGGAGTATTCTCGGTGGCTGTGGCGGCAGCTCTAGCGAGCAGAACGGCGGACGGCGATGAGGGGTGGTGGCAGCGTCGAGTGGTGGTAGCGAGGGGAAGGGAGGGTGGGTGGGTGAGAACGCGGTATGTGGGTGGCTTTCGCAGGTGTGTGTCATCGACAGGGCTGGCCCTGTTGCTCTCAGCTCCATCCGGCGCCCCCGCTTGCCCCCTCGCCCCGTGGACTGGGTTCGGCCTAGGGGCGCCGGATAACTAAACGGGCCATGCCGGTGAAGGGGATCCGTAGCAGAAAACAAAAAATTTCCTACGTTGGAACCCCCAAAACTACCAAGGATCTATCTATGTAGTAATGCGGTAACGGCCAATGCATAGAGAATACATACCCTTGTAGACCATACGCGGTTAACGTTCTGAGGGGAACGTGGTTGAAGTAGTCATACTCGTAGCCGACCTCAAGGTCGCGAAGCTCCTCGCAAGTCACCCCTTGCTCCTTCTTCATCGTGTAGCAGCTCCGACTCACGACATTTAAGCGCCGCAAGTGTTGCGCCTCGTGTCTTCGTACACATCCAGTGCACGATGAGACCTCCGGCTCCCCGATCCCACCGGGAGTGCGGAAGTTGATATCCGGCTAGGAATCCCTACAGCGCAACGGCGTGTTGTAGGTGTGCCTCGTTTGCACAGCCCAGACTTAGGGCCATGGTCACAAGGGCTAGAGAGAGAGGGAAGGAGGAAGTCAACCAAAGGACTTCTCCAAATATTGGTGTGTTTTGATCCCACCCATGGGCACCCCTTTGTATAGGCGGAGGGGGTGTGCCCTCCCCATTAGGTTAGCCATGTAGGACTATTATTAATCAGGAAATAAAGGCAAAAGGAGCTACAGCCGGATGGGCAAAATGGCCTCAGCCCAACTGCACAGCAGCAAAGAATAGGAGCAGCCAGGTGGGCCTGGAGCGCCATCGCGGCCCAGCTCGTGCTCGCCGGCGCTGTGGCCTGGCTGGCCGACCTGGGTGGACCAGAGTGCCTTGGCTGACTTGCCAGCTTCTTGTGGCAAAGGCGTCGCCTAGGTGGTGGCGGCTGGCCGCCGCCCATGACTGCTGCCCACCACCCCGCTCCCGTGAGATCCCTTGGGCCGGGGTTGAACAGTTGGCTATGACGGTGGCGCTGCTTTGCCCGTCAGATGGCGTTATCGCCACACCTATGTCGCTTGGGCTATTTTCTTTTTCTGCAGATTTTCTCTTAGGCCAATTCCCTCCAGGGATTTGGCCTAATATGAAAGTTTCTTTTATAAATCTTAATTTAAATATTATTTAGAATATATTAATTCATAATTAACATATAATAAATATATATTCAAAATCCCATTTACCCGAAAACACTTTTCCGGTCTTATCTTTTATTCTTTCTCCGAACAGCTTCGGATCTCTCCGCAGAATATTTCCGGCTTTCTCTTTTGCTACTGTGATTCCATCTTATGAATGATCGCTCTCATCGTACCCTTAAGTGTATCCCCTCACGGCTCGGGAATGCTCTAGACATGATCTATATCGATGATCAACAAAGGGACCAGGGATGTCCGTGTGACCCCTATGCATTCCTAATGACAATGTCGTTTGAACCGGTAAATGTAGCATTCATATTTCTTTTGTTTCTTGATACGACTTGTCCGAGATCCGATCATTGGTATCACATACCTTGTTCAATCTCGTTAACAAAAAGTTCTGTTTTTCTTGTTACCGTGATATTACATCCTCGTGACCGAGTCACATGTTGCAACATTTATGGATGTAATCTCACCAAGCCAGCCGTATGTATCTTTGCCCGTCATGTGGGTGAACAAATCCCACTCTTGACATATATTGCCTCTACGGTTCCTCCGAGTACCTGAACACACCTTTATTGCCACCGTATTACTAGATGATGTTTGATGCTATCTAAGCACTCTCAGGAGACAGTGATTGATATAGCCTCACGGTCTAAGGAATTAGGAGTCTAGATTTAGGTGTTGCAACAATGAACTTATATGACTTGATCGTGTTGCAATCCTTCGAGGAATATCCATCACATCATTCTCCAATGATATGACCCCGTTGTCAATTGGCATAAATGCCCATGATCTTGAAACCCAGATCATCCTCATGACCAATGAACTAGTATGAATAGAGGCTACTAGGGACTTGGTTGTGTCATACCATACCTGTACCAATGTTTCTAATTGATATAGTTATAGCACAATATGAAACTATTATAAACTAATTGAGATATGACAATAAAAACCTATTTATTATTTGCCTCTAGGGCACATCTCCTTCATTCTCCCACTTGCACTAGAGTACAAATAATCTAGCTCGCATTTTACTCATATAAACCATATAACATATGCGTTTATAGATCATGCATGCTCATGGGAAACGTCATGTCCATGTTTTGTTTTACCAGATCATTATGTCTTTTGCAAATCATTAATGTCTTCTGAATTTTGACATTCACACCGTTATCGTATAATGGGTCGAAGCATTTGTTTGGCAACAAAGTGAGACTTTGTTTCTAGTGTTTATAATGACAGTTATTTTCATTGTTGTCATCTAAACTTTGAAACACACTTTGTTATCCTTTGTGTATATACTATAGTCATGGAAGCAGAACGAGGCCGGATTCCAGGAGCCTACAGTGACTTTAGATCAACCTCGAGGGCTTTCTCATGGGAACTGTGCCCTGGGACACATCATTCTACGTTAAAAGCGAACTAGTCCCGCCATAACATTATACATCACATTAGATTGAGCCTTTATACTTATATATCTATATAGATCCTAGTGCATGAAATGCAACTATGCCACTAACTTTGCTTCTTGCCATTTAAGTACAAACTTAATTCTAGTTCAATGATCAACTCAAGAATCACTTAAAGACACGTTCTTACAGTTAAGACTTTGTCCTACTAACCAGAACCTCGAGTCACATTACGTCGAGTATACAACATGGTTATATGGAAGAACCCATGACTAAGGCATAGGAGATGCAACGCATCTCTTTCTTTCAACCATAGTTGCAATACTAACTCAATGCTTCATACAGTAAAAACTACTTTCTTACCTTGTTCCATTCTGAGCTTCTTCAGAATCTTGTCTTAGGATATTCTAAACATATTTCAGAATCAAGTCCAGGAGGCATTTGACATTCCGTGTTTATTAAACTCACTAATCTATCTCGATATATTTTCTTGTTTAATAACTTCAACTTCATCCTTATTTACCTATTTAAATGTTATTAACACTAGTCACATCATTCATATATGTCGTCCACATATCACCGAATGATTTCACGCTCCCACTCAAATATTGCATCCATATTTGAGATCCAGGGATTTCACTTAGCTCCCACTCAAAATATGTCAGCTACATATTATGATTTAGCCAAGCTGATTTGCTCCCACTCAAATCCAGGTCCTCTCGATAATCTTGGACATTCCAAAGTTCTTTGATCATCATCAAATCGAGAATTCCACTAACGAGATTTCAATGACCATTCTTTTCTCGTTCTTAGGTCCATCACGCTTCTTTGTATTTCGTAGGTATGTCTTGTTCAAAACATGGCAAGTGAATCAGCAATATAATTCCACAAACTTGTAGAATATATAGTTGAATCCTACTTTCTTTAGTAAAAGTATTTACTTGAAACTTTATGATCATTATCATTAGTTTCTTCTCTATTTGTAGAGTTCGGTTTCATGAAACAAATTCCGCTGCGCCACTCAACAACTAGGAGGTAAGATTAAATACCTTGTTTTGATCTTTTACTTTCTTCCACCTGTATTTTCATCAAGACACGTCGTCTTTGGACAATAGCAGGTTTGCCCCTTTGTGGAAGATGCATTCATATCTTCTAAGAATGCTCCACAAAGACTTGTTTATTCACCACGATTTTGACTTATCGAAATCTCTAGAAACTCTAACATGCCATAACTCTTATGGTGTTGTTTCCACGAATCTTTAGATGTTCCTTTGTATTTCAAATGAGTGTTTGCTTATTTTGATCTCTAACTCTAAATGACAACTATAACCCCGATAAGAGATAATATTATACCATATGTATCTGATACATGATGATTATGATGTTTAGACATTTCAACATAGTTTGAATTCGTCCAATTATCATAATTTGTGAAACATCTTTCACAAGTCCCTTTATGCTTAACATAACTTGAATACTTTAGTCGTGTCGATCAAATCGAAGAGACTTGTTAATTCAATATCCCTCTTTGTTGTGAACTCATTTGAACAATTCAAATCATTTCAAACTTATGTTTCATTAAGTAAATACACTTATTCACTTAAGTCCACAATTAACTAATGATTTCCACTATTTGTTGAAAATACGATACATCACTATGTATAAGATTCAACATTTCTTCGCATATCACCATTTTACTAGAATTCAGAGTTTTTGTGATTCTGCCCAAGAGGCATGGTTTTGCAAAGTATCTAGATTAAGCATCTAGGACCCCGATCTTCACTAAGAACATGCAATAACCAAAATGACTTAAACTATAGTGTCATTTCATTATTAAACTTTGGATATCTTTTAGCATTCTAATCCTTTTATAAATGTTTAAACCATTATCATTAACATAGTCATGAGAATAATTTATTTATAATCGTAATGTGACCATAACGGTATTGTTCATAAGAATAGTACAAACTGGCTTGTAACTTGTTCATACGAATAATTGTCTCGCCAAAAGCAAGACACATAAACATGGATTACAAATTTATATTCAAGTCCACTAATCCAAATGATAAACTTTGAGGAAAGAGGTGATGTCGGCCATCAACTGTTTTGCTTGCCGTCATCAAGTCACGTTGCCTAAAAAACAACAATTCCCAAGCAGATCCTCCCGTTTTCACAAAATGAGACAAATATCAAATACTTTGCAAACTGCAACGAGCTTTGCAAGAACCACATTTATAATTTGTATATCTTACATATACCTTTTCATCCATGACCTCCATTGCAATCAAGCCCTTCCAATAGTTCTTAACTCTAATGCAAGATCACTAAGTGACACAGATTCAACTCGTGAATGCCCATTGTTATGGACTTGGGATTTGGAGAAGGAGGGAGCGCTGGAGGCATGAATCGGCTAGCAAACAAGCACACAGGGACGCAAGGTTTACCCAGGTTCAGGACTCATAGAGGTCCCTAATCCTGCTTGTCTGCTCTTGGAATTATCGAAGGAATCGAAGATTACAGGGGTGCGCAGATGCGATCTGGCGAGAGTTGTGGAAACTAGGGTTGTGATTGTCCTCCTCGCCGCCCCCTCCTAGCCTTTATATAGATAGGCTAGGTCTCGGGTAGCAGGTCGAGTCGGTTACATATTAGGGTTCGCCCTTTGAACTTTCTATCTTAAACTTCTTCTTATCTCGCAAGCAATCGGAGAGTTCGTGGGTCACTCGAATTCTTCATTGGGCCTTGGCAGCGCCGTGGGATTCTGCCGTATCTGGACCGTATATGCCAAACTTGAGTACCTGTAGGGTATACCCATGTCAGTAGCCCCCGAGTGTCTAGTGGAATCGCAGATTCGACTGGAGACTTTATGAAGTCTTTCGAGTGCATGACATTTTTTCGAGTGTTCTGTTTGTGTCATAGGGATTGTTGATATGCGTACCTGATTTATTCGATGTATCGGTATCAGTTAAATGCCTTAGGACAAAACAACGCAATCTACTCAAACTTGAGTCCCCAGACTCGAATTCAGAAAAGTGCTGGCGTAATTCGACTCAGGCCACGGAGGTCTTACAGGAGTCAAATTCCAGTATATAGATGTGAGCACTCGATACGTCTGTCAAGGCATGTTCATCGTACCTGTAGGCACGGATATATTTCTAGTAGTGCACAACAGATGCGTTGCCAGGCCTTATTCAGGTCTTATCTTCACGCTGCAAGCGCGACATCTGAAAATTTGGTCATCACGGAGATGATTCAGGTGGCCCAGGAGACGTGATCTCTTTGTAGGGAAAATATGAGGCGGAGTCGCTATAGCATTCGAGTGCGGATGTTATCGACACACAGTACGATGTACAAATAATCATAGGGTGCGCGGCCAACGCTCCCTATGGGAGTAGCCCCTGAGTGCCTATTCGAGTCGTAGACTCGAGTGAGGACTAAAAACATTTTGCGACTGCTGTCGTCTTTGGTTGCTTGTTTCAGTCGAATGTGCTTCTAGCGCTCCCTATGGGATTAACCCATAGTTCACAATCGAATCGTTCATTTGAGTGATGTGTTTGTCTTGAATGCTCATACACCTGCATAAAAATTATTTTGGGTGCATGGCCAGCGCTCCTGTTAGAAGTAGCCCCCTGAGTGCTTGGTTGAGTCGAAGACTCAAGAAAGAACTAAAGTAGTCAACATCTTCTTCTGATGAAATCGATGACGTCAGTGCTAATGATGTGATGACCTCAGTTGCTCCGCATGAGCAGTTTTGACGGGACGTGATGAGCAGTGGGTCCCACTTTTTGACTTTGATTTGACTGGGCATGCGTAATCTTCTGTTTTAACTGCATCTCCTCGATTTCCGCATGTAATGGGAGTAGCGGGGTCGGTTCGTGGTTCACCTTTGCCACGTGTCGATGGCGATGTGCGCCATGCGTTCAATAGGGTTTTTGCTGGCGGTTGGATGATATCTGCGAGGAGGTTAAGTAGCAGCGTAGCTGCGGTAAATTTTCCTCATCTCTCTTCTTGCTCGTGCCCCCTTCGCCATTGATGTTCTCTCTGCTTCTTTGCGCGCTTCCTCTTCGTGGCACTGGACCAACCCGCGTTTTACCCAGTTACTTTCTCCGCTTGCATCACCATCGAAAGATGCGCAAGAAGAAGGGAGGCGCCGCCACTAGATCTGCGGCCACCATTGCCGCCACCAAGAAGAAGGGCAGCACCACCGCTGTGGGCACCAGCACCGCCGACGCTGGGAAAAAGAAGGGCGCGGGCACCCACATTACCAACGGATCCTAGCGCGCGTCCGTCATCAAGTCTTCCGAGCTGCATCTTGTTCATCAAGATGGAGCTCTTTCACCCACAGATGATGACTCGCGGGTGCCTGACGACGAGGTAATCCCCCGTCCTCCTCCGGGTTTTTGGATGATGTTCCTTGCGTTCGTCATTCGAGGTCTCTCTCTTCCCCTGCATCCTTTCTTCAGGGGTCTTCTTTGTTTCTATGGACTCCAGCTGCACCAGCTGTCCCCAAATTCCATTCTCCACATCTCTTGCTTCATCACACTTTGCGAGTGCTGGATCGGGATCGAGCCACACTTTGGCCTCTTCAAGAGGCTTTTCAAGCTCAAACGTCAGTCATCGTCTGGTTCGGTAGTCTACGATGTAGGAGGCTGCGGAATCCATGTCGACTCCTCTGCTGGCTCGTGGTTGATATCGAGCTTGTTGGGGAACCCCAAGAGGAAGGTATGATGAGCACAACAGTAAGTTTTCCCTCAGTTATGAAACCAAGGTTATCGAACCAGTAGGAGCAAGGAAACACCTCCAAGGTGTTGTTTCCAACTTGGAATCCTGTACAACACAACCACAAAAATTTGACCCCAACTTACAGTGAGGTTGTCAATCTCACCGGTTTTGCTGAAAACAAAGGATTAAACATATTGTGTGGAAAAGTAATAGCTTGCAGAAAGTAAACAGAAAACAGTAAATAGTTGTAGATTGATGGTAAAATAAAGGACCGGGGTCCATAGTTCACTAGTGGTGGTTCTCCTTAAGATAGATGACATGTTGGGTGAACAAATTACAGCGAGGCAATTGACAAACATCGAGAAAGCATACATGCATATACTAATCATCTTGACTCCTATGAGATTTGATTGTGCATTACAACATTATACATAGACCGTAATCCAACTGCATCTATGACTAATAATCCACCTTTAGGTTATCATCCAAACCCCCTCTAGTATTAAGTTGCAAGAAACATATAATTGCATTAAGCATTACGTGTAAAGTAAACAATATGATTGTTCTATGAACAAAGGATTGCTGTTTTCTCCCTAGTAGCAACAACACATTAGTACCTTAGAGATTTCTGTCACTTCCCCAGATTACTAGAGGCATGAACCCACTATCGAGCATAAATACTCCCTCTTGGAGTTGCTATCATCTACTCGGCCAAGATATCTACTAACAACGGAGAGCATGCAAGATCACAAATAACAAAGACATGATAGAATCAATAATCAATCTGAAATAGCATCTCAATATCCATCAGATCCCCGCAAAAACAACATGTATGATTACAAATAGATGATCTTGATCATGAATGGAGCTCACAAGATCTAAACATGATAACACAAAGGAGAAGAACCAACCATCTAGCTACTACATGGATCCGTAGTCCAAGGATGAACTACTCATGCATCACACCGGAAGCTTGCATGGTGATGAAGAAGGCCTCCAAGGTGAATTCTCCCCTCCGGCAGGGTGCCGGGAAGAGCTTTAGATCCCTCTCGATCTACGGATGGAGATGACGGCGGCTACAGACTCTTTCGTGGAATTTTGATTGGGTACTTAGGGTTTCTGTATCGGTGGCAATATATAGGCGAAAGGGGAGGTCGAGGGGGTTCCCTAGGCGGCCACACCACCCCCTAGCATGGGCCAGTCCTGGCCACGCGGCCAGGTGGTGTGGGCGGCCCCTGTCCCCTCTCCGTCTCGTATTCTGGCTCTGTGTCCCCCTCGGTGAAATATTGACTTTGACTTTTGCCCGTCCAATTCCGAGAATATTCATTTTCTGACTTTCCTGGAACCAAAAATAGCAGAAAACAGGCAGCTGGCACTGTGGCATCTTGTTAATAGGTTAGTCCAAGAAAGTGGATAAAAAGTACTCCAAAGTGTGGGCAAAATATAAGAAAGTAGATATAAACCAAGCATCGAACATCAAAAATTATAGATACGTTTGCAACGTATCACGCCGCAGGCTTTCGCCATCCGCATCCCATGGATTAAGGCTTCGTACTCAGCTTTGTTATTGGAGGCGGTGAACTGCATTCACAGAATATATTTCATCTTGTCTCCTTGGGGCGATGTCAGTATGATGCCTGCGCTAGCTCTGTCCTTTCGCTTGGATCCGTCGAAGTGCATTGTCCAAAGATAGGCGATGTCAGGGAGCTGGTTCTCCATCCAGTGCACTAGGAAATCTGGAAGAACTTGCGACTTGATCGCGTCGCGCTTCTCATATGTGATGTCTCGTGGAGACAGTTCGATTCCCCAAAGCGCGACTCGTCCGGTGGCATCGGGATTATTGAGTATATTCCCTAGCGGGTGATGTCTACAAGTACATGATATCAAGCTCCCCTTTCATTTCACACCGACGACATCCATATACAAAAGAACATGATATCAACTAGGTACAAGTACCAAGTGCAATGTTGAAAGCGTTCCCCATGAAAGCATGGTTCTGCTAATTCCCAACAAATAAGTGCAAGCATATACAACATAGACAACACAATGCTTCAAGTTTATTAAGGGCAAGAAAAGTAAAGTGTGCCATCAAGTTCGTGAGAGCTTTAATCACTAGTTTTCTCATAACAAGTTTAATTTGGAAGGTAAACAAAAGCATGAATATACTTGGAATAGCATAAACTAGTAGGTAGGTATGGTGGACTCTTTGGAATAACTTGCTTTAGGGAGTTGGATGCATGAGTGGAACTCATACTTGGTTGTGGAGGCTAGCAAAAGACTGGGAGCGACAAACTAAGAGAGTAATAATGACCATAATCATGCAGAGCGACAAAACATCATTGATCAAAGCATAAAGTGATACTACAAGTTGAAAACTAAAGGATCATAAAGGCTTATGGTGACTTCGGATAGTCATAACATGGTGTGAGCATGCGCCAAGTCAACCCAAATAAGTCATCAAAGGAGAATACCACAATATTATGCTTTAATATGCTAAAACAACGCATGATTCTTCCAAGGCACATTAAGCAATCTCAATTGTTTATAACAAGTCATGCTACAACAAAGAATACTAAGCATAAAGCCAAAACAATATCAATCATGGCATGACAAAGCATAGGCCACTATCAAAAACAAGCTGTCTTTACCACTTAAGCATGAACTTTCCTACTCT
Source organism: Avena insularis (assembly GCA_023614405.1). Classification (NCBI taxonomy): domain Eukaryota; kingdom Viridiplantae; phylum Streptophyta; class Magnoliopsida; order Poales; family Poaceae; genus Avena; species Avena insularis. Next base: position 368,396,965 of record CM042689.1, read on the forward strand.
TTTCCAATCCAAACCAAACTATTTGAAAACCAATGTATGAAATAGGGGGTCCGACTAATTTATTCAGCAAACTAAGCAAACAAAGCAAACAAAAAACCAAAACGAAAACGAAAAAGAAGACGCTCCAAGAAAAACATAACTGTGCATGAAACAATAAAAATGAAGTGTTTGGAAGAAACCTGGAATTTTTATTGATGAAGAAGGGGATGCCTTGGGCATCCCCAAGCTTTGACGCTTGTACTTCTTGGATATTTCTTGGGGTGACACGCGTGGCATCCCCAAGCTTGAGCTTTAGTCCATCCTTCATCTCATTACTCATTCCTTCCATACACCTGAAATTTTTCCTTCATACAAAACTTCACACAATCTTTATTAGCAACATTAGTGCACTCAAGATAATAAGTCTTTAGGTTCAGTTCTAACACCAATAAACTTCCATTAAAACACTAGATACTGTAGCACTTCCCTCAAAAAGCTCAATTCCCCAAAAGAACTCAAAAAGGAACAAACAAGAAGCAAATGCAAATAATGGCAGAAATCTGTCAAAACAGACAAGCAGGTAAAGACAAATTTTTTTGAAGACCTTCTGTTGCTCAAATCGAAAAGTGTTGAACTAACGAAAGTTAGATAACAACCTGGGGCAGAAGCACAAAAATTCACGCCTCCAAAGGATGTACAGAGATTTTACACGAATTTTTATGGTGAAGCACATAAATCTGTTTCGGGACAGCAACTTTCCCAATCATTACTTCTCTCTCATTAGAGGTTACTCTTGGCACAAAAAGCAAATAAAAAGGATAAGGAGCGGTTATTACTAAAGTAATAACTTCCAAGACTCATCTAAAACTTTTGGGTTATCTCCCAATAAGTACTTTTCTTTAATGCCTTTAAGTTAGGCTTGATAGTTTGAGAAGATGCTCACATAAGAAATATGAATTGAAGTAAAAGAGAGCATCAAGGAGAAAATTCAAAATACATTTAAGTCTAACCCACTTCCTATGCATAGGAATCTTGTAAATAAATAAGTCATGAAAGCACAAAGCAACAAGCATAGGAAAGCAAAATAAGTGCAACTTCAAGACTTTCACCATAAAGAGGGGAAACTTAATATTATTGAGATGCATAAAACCATGTTTCCCTATCTCATAATAACTTTCAGTAGCAACATGAATAAAATTAACAATATAACTATCACATAAATCATTCTTATCAGGAGCCACATGCATATAATAATTATCACTCTCCACATAAGCATAGCCATTCTTATTAATCGTAGTGGGAGCAAATTCAACAAAATAGCTATCATTATTATTCTCATCACCATAATCATCAAATATAGGAGGCATACTGTAATCATTAATTTTCTCCTCAATAGTAGGTGGACTAAAAATATCATATTCATCATTGTAATCATCATAAGCAATAGAATAGCTATCTTCCAAAGCTGGGAAACTAAAAAGATTATTTTCATAAAAACTAGCTTCCCCAAGCTTAGACTTTTCCATAGCATTAGCAATAATGGTGTCCAAAGAATTCATACTAACAACATTGCTATTAGCATGCAAATAAAGTTCCATAGGTTTTTTAATTTTCTCTTCAAACACTTCATGTCCTAACTCAAGATAAATACTATAAAGCTCTCTAATTTTGTTGTTGTTTTCCATTAAGCCTAACTAGTGAAAACAAGAAACAAAAAGACAAAATTATAGAATCTAAAGGAAATAACATCAAGCACTCACACCGTAGGATGTGAGTACCTTTTAGCTTACCTCCCCGGCAACGGCGCCAGAAAATAGCTTGATGTCTACGCACTTCTGTTCTTGTAGACAGTTGTTGGGCCTCCAAGTGCAGAGGTTTGTAGAACAGCAGCAAGTTTTCCCTTAAGTGGATCACCCAAGGTTTATCGAACTCAGGGAGGAAGTGGTCAAAGGTATCCCCTCTCAAGCAACCCTGCAATCAAGATACAAGAAGTCTCTTGTGTCCCCAACACACCCAATACACTTGTCAGGTGTATAGGTGCACTAGTTCGGCGAAGAGATAGTTAAATACAAGTGGTAACGGTGATAGAAAATACTTTGATGGCGTGGAAGAGACTAAAGGCAAACTGAAATAAAGATAGAAGCAATCAAACATGTAATAGATCTAATAGCAAACGGTGTATCAATGCTTAGAAACAAGGCCTAGGGATCATACTTTCACTAGTGAACACTCTCATATAAATATCTTCTCTTTATGATACTACTCTTAACTACTCTCCGGTTGGACACTCTAATCGATGGTAGGGCTATAATAGCACACCTCAAAGTAAGCCTTTCCTATCTAGAAAACCCCACACTGTCACCTTGAGTACTAGATGAGTCCAACAAACACCACAATTTCATAGAAACATCCAACTCCAAATATAACTCATAACAAGTATTTGTAATCTCTAGCCTAAGTGCCACCATGGTGTGCACGCTGTCACTTTCACACACATGGGGAGAGCAGAGATCTATTAAAGCACTTGAGTAGCAAGGTAGATCTAATTGATTACAAAGCTCATGATCACAATATGATCATGCATAGAGAGAGAGAGATGAACACATAGCTACCGGTAGAACCCTTAGCCTCGAGAGAGATCTACTCCCTCCTCATCATGGGAATCAGCAATGGTGATGGAGATGGCGGTGGAGATCGATGGAGATGGCTCGGGCACTTCCCGTCCGGCAGGTCTAGAACAGAGACTTTCTGTCCCCCGAATCTCCCCTTTGGTGGCGGCGATGCTGCGGAACTTTTCGTGGATTTCTGATTGATGATCTAGGGTTTTGGTACCGGGGGGCTCTTATAGGCAAAGGAGGCAAGGTCGGTGGCCAGCCAGGGGGCCCACACCATGCCCTGGCGCAGCCTAGGGTTGCCCGCGCCAGGGAGGGGTGTGGGCACCCTGTGGCCCCTCTCCGACTCTCCTTCTGGCTTCGTGAGTCTTCCGGGAAAATAGTAACTTTGGCTTTTGTCCCGTCCAATTCCGAGAATATTCATTTTCTGACTTCCTGGAACCAAAAATGAGAAAAAACAGTAACTGGCACTATGGCATCTTGTTAATAGGTTAGTCCAAGAAATCATATGAAAAGTACTCCAAAGTTGGAACAAAACACAAGAAAGTAGATAAAACCAAGCATGGAACATCAAAAATTATAGATACGTTTGCAATGTATCAGCAGGGCGTCGTTTACCACCACGATTGGGTGCTCCTGGAAGTAGTGGCGCAGTCGCCTGGCTGTCATGAAGACGCTGTAGGCCAGCTTCTGGTAGTGCGGGTACCGCTGCTTTGTTGGCGTGAGCACCTAGCTGAGGTAGTATACTAGGCGCTGGACCCCATGGACCTTATTTTCTTTGGCTCGTTCCACTACGAGCACCATGCTTACCACCTAGTTGGTGGCGGAGATGTAGATCAGTAGTGGTTCCTTTTCACGAGGCGTCACCAGTACTGGCGAGGTGGATAGTACACACTTAAGATCTTTGAATGCTTCTTGCGCCTTATCTGTCCACTCGAACTTGTCAGCTTTGCAGAGAAGTTGGTAGAAGGGGCAGTGCCTTTCGCTCATTCGACTGATGAATCGACTGAGCACCGCAATTCGCCTAGCCAGTTGCTGGACACCTTTTACGTTCTTCGGCTTCTCCATGGCTAGTATGGCCTTTATTTTCTTTGGGTTTTCCTCGATCCCTCTCGCAGAGATGAGATACCCGAGTAATTTCCTAGATGGTACGCCGAAGGCGCATTTGTCCGGATTGAGCTTGATCCGGTAGCGGTCAAGGTTAGCGAAGGTCTCACGGAGATCGTCGATTAACGAGGCTTCCTCTTTGGTTTTGATGACGATGTCGTCAACATAGACTTGGATATTGCGACCAAGTTGATTCTTGAGGCAAGCCTGCATGCACCGCTGATAGGTGGCTCCTGCATTTTTTAGCCCGAAGGGCATCGTGTTGTAGCAGAACACACCAAAGGGCGTTGTAAACGCCATTTTCTCCTGGTCTTCCTCCTTCATTCGAATCTGGTTGTAGCCTGAGTAGGCGTCGAGGAAGTAGAAGCGCTCACATCCTGCGGTGGAGTCGATGATTTGGTCGATTCGTGGCAACAGGAAGTGATCCTTTGGGCAGTGCTTATTCAAGGAGGTGAAGTCCACGCACATCCGCAGGATATCTGTGTATCTTTAAGGAACAAGCACCGTGTTAGCGAGCCAGGTGCTTTCCTTGATCTCGCGTATGAAGTTTGCGTCGAGGAGTTGATACGTCCATTTTGCATCACTATTCTATGTCATAATTCACTATTATTCATTGATATATTTCATATTGAGAGGTGATACTTATGTTATTTCATCTGTTTTTGCATGGTTGATGACTTTTGGAGCATGGACCGCTGCAGTCAAGATTCTGATGGAAAAGGTGCTGTTTGGAGGCAAAATTGGCGAAGATCATAAAATCCGGGAAAATATATGGAAAATCCTATTTTTCCAGAAGACGAAGGAAGCCAGAAGGGGGGATGGAGATGGGCCACAGGGGGCCCACACCACCCCCTGGCGCGGGCCAGCCTAGGCCATGCCACCAGGTGGTGTGGCCACCCTGGTCCACCCATGGCACTCCCCTCTGGTGTATATTATCCTCCCGAAACCCTAATACTCGAGGAGCGACCATAGAAAGATTCCGCCGCCTCTACGGGGCAGAAAACACCGAGAGAGAAAGATCTCTCCGGCAGACAGATTTCTGCCGGGGGAATTCCTTCCCGGAGAGGGGAGATCATCGCCATCAACACCACCATCAAGCTGGACTTCATCGGGATCATCATCATCATCACCACCATCATCACCATCAGCACCCTCATCACCATCTCCATATTGCTGTAACAATTGCGTTGAATCTTGCATAGTTCATAGGGGAAACTTTCCCGGTGTTGATTACTCTTTGTAGTTGATGCTATTGAGTGAACCATTGAATTGTTATTTGTGTTCAGATTGTTATACATCATTATTCCATCTCTGATCATGAACCATATGATGTCTTGTGAGTAGTTCGTTTTGTTCTTGAGGACATGGGAGAAGTCATGTTGTTAGTAGTGGAATTGTGTTGAGAAAGATTCAATGGTTTGATATTTAAGTTGTGGTATACTTCTTCTAGTGGTGTCATGTGAACGTCGACTACATGACACTTCACCTATATGGGCCTAGGGAAATGCATTGTGTATATGGCTACTAATCGTAGGGGTTGCCGGAGTGACAGAAACCTGAAGCCCCGTTAGGAAACCATTGCACAAGGGACGTAAGGGTCTTAGAGTTTAACGATGTGGTTAGGTTTCTACCTTAATTACTTTCTTGTACTTACGGATGTTTGCAAGGGGTTTAATCACAAGTATGTATTAGTCCTAGGAAGGTCGGTACATTAGCACAGGTTATCCACACAACACTTAGCAAGCTAAAGAAGATTAATCAACTATATGAAGCGAAAGCACTTGACAGTCTTCCCATGTGTCCTCGAGAACGTTTGATCATCTTAAGTAATACAACCGGCTTGTCCTTTGCTGCATAAAGGATTTGTCCACTTGCTGCATTTATTCCTACTTTTGTTTTATTTACTTGTACTTTGTTTACTTGCTTTATCAAAAACCCCTAAAAATCCGTTTGCTAAGTATTTGGAGAGAATTCCTGATCCATACCACTAGCCAGCACCTTCTGCTCCTCGTTGGGTTCGATACTCTTACTTATCGAAAATACTGCGATACACCGCCTATACTTGTGGGTCATCAAGACTATTTTCTGGCGCCCTTGCCGGGGAGTGAAGCGCTATTGGAGAGTGGAACTAGTAAAGGAAACTTTTACTGTGGGTATTGTTTACTTCTGTTAGTTGCTTTATTTTCGTTATGGATAATTCGCTGAGTTTCTTATTTGGTAATGCTACTACCACTGCTAAGGTAGTAGATAAGCCACCACCTGCTGAGAATGATGTTTTTAAAATACCTACAAGAATTATTGATTGTGTTATGGATAACTACTATGCTGGGGATGGAACTGTCCATCCCGGTGATCATTTACTCTTTATACACGAATTATGCGGGTTGTTCAAGTGTGCAGGTATTACTACAGATCAAGTTAAGAAGAAGTTATTCTCATTATCACTGAAAGGAAGAGCTGAGGAATGGTATAAGCTGCTGAAGAATGGTCAAGCTCTGGAATGGGAGGAAATAGTGCCTCTCTTTTATTCAAAGTTTTATCCTCCTAGTGAGATTCATAAAGATCAGAATCAAATATACAACTTTTGGCCTCTTGATGAAGAGAGTACAACTCAAGCTTGGGGGAGATTGAAGTTACTAATGCTCAAATGTCCCATTCATGAGCTCCCCAACAATATTATTATCAATAACTTCTATGCAAGGTTCCCTCTACATGACAAGGATTTATTGGATGCTTCTTGTGCTGGATCATTCACTCGCATGGAAGAAGAAGCTAAATGGGATCTTCTGGACCGTATTCAAGACAATGCTGAAGCTTGGGAGAATGACAAAGGTAGAAAGTCAGGTATAAATTATGATTATGAATGCATTGAATATTTTATGGGAACTGATGACTTCCAAAATATTAAAAATGCTTATGGTCTTGATTTACAAGTTATTATGAATTGCTTTAGGGCTTTTGCTTCTTATATTGCAATTCCGAAAAGGGGATGGAACAAGTACCATGAACCTTATAAAGATATTTTTGACTGTGTTCCTATTGGGAGTGCTGAGTATTGCATTATTGATCCCATCTTACCTGAACCTTATATCGAGAAGATTCTCTTCCCAGATAAGGTAAAGGATCATCCTATGATAACTAATGTAATCACCAAAAGTGAAAAAAGAACTGTAAAACCTGATGAACAAATAAACGTTGAACCTGTGGTAGCAATTGTGAAATACCTTATCACTAAAAGCATAGAAGATGGACACATAGTCTTTTGTGAGGATGCTTCTAATATTGTTTCACATCCTAATAGAACTAAAAAAGCTAGTGTTCCTGTGCTTTCTGTTAGAATTGGTGATCATTGCTATTATGGTTTATGTGATATTGGTGCAAGTTCCAGTGCTATTCCTTATGAGATTTATAGAGAAATCATGCATGAAATCAGTCCCTGCGAATTGGAAGAGATTAATGTGGTTATTCACCTTGCTAATAGAGAGACCATCTCTCCAATTGGTATTGTACGAGATGTGGAAGTCCTTTGTGGTAAGATTAAGTACCCGGCTGATTTTCTAGTACTCGGTTCAGCTGCTAGTAAAACTTATCCTATTATTTTTGGTAGACCTTTCTTGAGTACTTATGGAGCTATTATAGATTGCAAAAGGGAGAAAATCTTGACTAAGTTTGATGGGGAATCTTATGAGTTTAATTTCTCGAAATTCGCTAAAGAACCTTGTGAAGAGGAAACCCATAATGAGGATTTTAGAGTTGAACAACTTGCTTCTATTTCCCTTGCTCCTAACAATGCTTTGCAGCAATTTATGGAAGATCACGAAAGTGAAATCTTCATGGAAGAAAGGAATGAGATTGACGAGATTCTCCGTTATCAGCCTAAGATGCTTAAGCATAACTTGCCTGTAGAAGACTTGGGTACCACGTTGCCACCTAAAAAGGATCCGGTCTTCGATCTCAAACCTCTCCCTGATGATCTTAAATACGCTTATATTGATGATAAAAAGATATATCCTGGTTATTATCAGCTCTAAACTTTCAGGAAAGGAAGAAGAAAGGTCACTGGAGGTTTTGAGGAAACACCGAGGAGCTATGGGCTATACTCTAGACGATTTAAAAGGGATTTCACCTACTATATGTCAGCATTCTATCAACATAGAACCAGATGCAAAGCCAGTAGTAGAGCACCAACGACGTTTAAATCCTAAGATGAAGGAAGTGGTAAGGAATGAGGTATTGAAACTCCTTGATGCTGGTATTATTTACCCTATTGCTGATAGTGAATGGGTTAGTCCTGTTCATTGTGTTCCTAAAAAAGGAGGTATTACCGTTGTTCCTAATGATAATGATGAGCTTATTCCTCAAAGAATAGTAGTAGGCTATAGGATGTGCATTGATTTTAGAAAATTCAATAAAGTCACTAAGAAAGATCACTACCCGCTTCCTTTTATTGATCAAATGTTGGAAAGGTTGTCTAAAAAGACCCATTTTTGTTTTCTTGATGGTTATTCCGGTTTCTCTCAAATTGCTGTTAAACAACAAGATCAAGAAAAAACTACTTTTACTTGCCCTTATGGAACTTATGCTTATAGACGAATGCCTTTTGGTTTATGTAATGCTCCTGCTACTTTCAAAGGTGCATGTATGCTATCTTTCATGGTTTTTGTGAGGAAATTGTTGAAGTGTTCATGGATGACTTTCCTGTCTGTGGAACTTCTTTTGATAATTGTCTGCACAACCTTGATAAAGTTTTGTAGAGATGTGAAGAAACTAATCTTGTTCTTAATTGGGAGAAATGCCACTTCATGGTTAATGAAGGGATTGTCCTTTGGCATAAAGTTTCTGAAAGAGGCATAGAAGTTGATAGAGCTAAGGTTGAGGCAATTGAGAAGATGCCATGCCCGAGAGACATCAAAGGTATTCGTAGTATCCTTGGTCATGCTAGTTTCTATAGAAGGTTTATTAAAGACTTTTCTAGGATATCAAAACCCCTCACTAATCTTCTTCAAAAAGATGTACCCTTCATTTTTGATGATGATTGTAAGGAAGCTTTTGAAACTCTTAAGAGGGCTTTAACTACAACCCCTATTGTTCAACCACCTGATTGGAGTTTACCCTTTGAAATAATGTGTGATGCTAGTGATTTTGCTGTAGGTGCTTTCCTTGGGCAACGAATTGATAAAAAGTTAAACATTATTCATTATGCTAGTAAGACTTTAGACTCTGCTCAAAGGAATTACGCTACTACTGAAAAAGAATTTCTAGCTGTCGTTTTTGCTTGTGATAAGTTTAGACCCTATATTGTAGACTCAAAAGTCACCATTCATACTGATCATGCTGCTATTAAATACCTTATGACGAAGAAGGACGCTAAGCCTAGGCTTATTAGATGGGTGCTGCTTTTACAAGAGTTTGATCTACATATAGTAGATAGGAAAGGTGCTGAAAACCACGTGGTGATAATTTATCTCGATTGGAAAACATCTCTTTTGACCCTATGCTGTTAATGATAGTTTCCCAAATGAGCAATTAGTCATGAAGAGGGGTAAGCACGCGAGGGAGCCCTTGGTACGCTGATTATGCTAACTTTATTGTCTCCAAGTATTTGCCTCCAACTTTTACAGCTCAGCAAAGAAGGAAGTTCTTCTATGATTTGAGGCATTATTTTTGGGATGATCCGCACTTATACAAAGAAGGAGTGGATGGTATTATGCGAAGATGTGTTCCAGAATATGAACAAAAGGAGATATTGCGTAAATTTCATGGTAGTGCTTATGGAGGACATCATGCAAGAGATAGAACTGCACAAAAGGTGCTACAATCAGGTTTCTACTGGCCTGCCCTTTTTAAAGATGCAAGAAAATTTGTTTTATCTTGTGATGAATGTCAGCGTGTTGGTAATATTTCTAGACGCAATGAAATGCCTATGAACTACTCTCTAGTTATTGAACCCTTTGATTGCTGGGGATTTGACTTTATGGGTCCTTTCCCTCCCTCGAAAGGTTATACTCATATTCTTGTTGCCGTTGATTTTGTTACTAATTGGGTAGAAGCCATTCCTACGAAGAGTGCTGACGGGGAAACTTCTCTAAAAATGCTTAAGGATGTTATCTTTCCGAGGTTTGGAGTGCCTAGGTATCTCATGACTAATGGGGGTTCTCATTTCATTCATGGTGGTTTTAGAAAGACCTTTGCTAAATATGATGTTAATCATAGAATTGCTTCAGCCTATCACCCCCAAACTAGCGGGAAAGTAGAGTTATCAAATAGAGAAATTAAATCCATCTTGCAAAAGACTGTTAATAGATCTAGAAAAATCTAGGCTGAAAAGTTGAATGATGCTTTATGGGCCTATAGAACTGCCTACAAAAATCCTATGGGGATGTCTCCTTATAAAATGGTTTATGGGAAAGCTTGTGACCTACCTTTAGAATTAGAACATAAAGCTTACTGGGTAGTTAAAGAACTAAATATAGATTGTAAGCTCGCTGGTGAGAAAAGATTATTTGACTTAAGTTTTTTAGATGAATGGAGGAGTGAAGCCTATGAAAATGCTAGGCTCTTTAAGGAAAAAGTTAAAAGATGGCATGACAAGCGAATACTTAAGAGAGAATTTCATGTTGGTGAGAAAGTTCTATTGTATAGGTCTCGTCTCAGATTTTTTGCAAGAAAGCTACTGTCAAAATGGGAAGGACCCTCATTATTGAAGAAGTATACCGTTCAAGAGCAATAAAAAGTTCTTCTTTAAAAGATAATACTACACAAGTAGTGAATGGGCAACGACTCAAACACTATATTGCTAGGATTATTATAATGAAGATGTTGATGCCTTTCAAGTTATAACTCCAGAATAATTTATCAAGGACCAAATTTAGAGACCTGCAGAGTCCGCTTTCAAATAGGTAACAGTTCTGGTAAGAAAAGTTCCGCGAAAATACTATCCAACTATATTTTTGCAGTTTTCAGTCAATAAGGAAAGCTACGAAGCGAAAGAGGGACGAAAACGGAGCCAGGGTGGCTCACACCACCCTGTGGCACAGGCCCACCCTTGGCCACGCCACCAGGTGGTGTGGCCACCCAAGACTCCGTCTCCGACCCGTTTTCTCCCAGTACCTTCCTTTTGTCATGAAACTTCATAATATATAACCCCCGGATCGCTCGAGGTTCGTATATCGTGTTTTCGTCATGTTTTTGTTTCAATCTGTTTCTGACAGGTAGAGTCCCAGATTTGGAGCTACAATGTCTTCCTCTGGATCAGCTAAGGAAGATTCTTTAGAGGATATCATCAACCTATACATGAGAGAGTTGAAGATTCATCCCAAGGAGTTGTTGCTTGAAGATGGGGAACTCCGGATAAAAGAGGTTCGATGCCCTAAAGGTGAAGGAAGTCTGGAGGACAGGATGGAAGCGCTGGAGCAAGAAGTCTTTAGGTACAAGAAGATGGCGGAGCGCGAAGTGGATATCATCCATAAGATTTTCTCTAAACTCATCGCCGAGCACCAAAAGGAGACCGCTGAACTCAAGGATGAAGGCCTCTCACTCCGCCAAACAACCAACGAACTGCAAGCACAATTCTATGACGTTCAAAATCAAAACTATAAGTATGAGGTTAGGTTTAAACGCATAAGTGCTGCTGCAAGTTTCAGGATGCTGGAAACCACGATGTCCTTTGTTGATGGGAAGCCCTTACCCTGGAAGTCGGACGAAGATGAGAGGATAACACCACCATCGAAGGAGTAATTCGTCATCAGGTTTGGCATCCCCTTAGTTTGTTCCAAGCTTGGGGGAGTGTCGCGGTATCACATCATTATCTTCTATATTTTTGCCTTATTAGTAGAGTCATATCATGAATAGAGAAGTTATCATGTAGGATGGTTTGCATTATGGAAGTGTCCCCTCTCTCGTTAGATATGTATCCCTTGGTGTGAGTTGAAGTTATGGAATATTAATGAGAAGTTCTATCATTTACTCTTTTGCATATCTTATATTAGTTTTCAATTCGTGGTTATATGATTGATCTTGTTGTTAGTATTGGTATCACTTTGGGATCATTGAGTTAATTTAGTTGGTTTTGGCAAACCTGGCTCGGTCAGTAGCAATACTATTTTTGAGAGTGAATGAAAAAGATAGAAGTACTCTAAAGAAAAATAATTTCATCGTCTTTCTTTCTTGATTTGCTCATGAGTCTAGTATTCTCTAGTTAAGATCTTTTGTGCTTCCAAGGAAGATTGCATGTTTGTTTTTATCACTTGTATGTTTGTTTGTTTCCTTCAACTCTTATACTTGCTACCCAGCCTTGCTAGCCAAAAATCTGTACTGAGAGGGAATTCTTCTCATGCATCCACTTCCTTTAAACCAAACCCATGCCATTTGAGTCCACCGTACCTACCTAGTAGCATTATTGCTATTCCAAGTAAATTCTTGTTTTATCTACCTCCCAAATTAAACTTGTTATGTGAAAATTAGTGATTAAAGATCTCACGAACTTGATGGCACACTTTACTTTCTGGCATTTAATAAACTTGAACCATTGGGTCCTTCTTTGTTGCGTATATGCTTGTGCTTTATGAGTTGAAGTTAGCAGAACCATGTATCATGGGGAACGCTTTCAACACTGCCATGGTACTTTGTACCTAGTTGATATCATGTTCTTTTGCTTATGGATCCCGGTGGTGTGAAATAAAAGTGGAGCTTGTAAGATCATGGAGTTTATATGTGTGTTAGAGAAACGCTTGGGCCGCTAGCCTAAGCCATGCCTAATCATGGTGGAAACTTGCAGAATAACTATAGTGAGCATTCTATGAAGCATCGTCAATAAAAACCTATGCAAATAGCAAATAAAAAGATCGCTGAGATGCTCACTATCTGCTTGCCTTGTCATATTGATTATGTGATAGCTCCTGTGTCATGTGCAAGGGGTACCCCGTTGGTGGTTCTCAATGATACACGTATATTTACAATGACAAGAGCTTACTCGTGACTGAAGTTGAGTAGCATGAGGTTCAGTACACATAAGTAAGGGGCATGAGATTTCAACTTTTAACTTGTCAAGCATATCCTCTTAGTTGTGTCACTTTAACCTTAATCACCTAAAGAGGCCTATGATAGGGGCAATGAGAGCTGAAAGCTAGTAAGTATCATAATTTTTGGGAGCTCTTTATGAGACTTGAAATCCCTGCTTCCCTCTACGAAGGGCCTTTCTTTTACTTTTTAGTTGAGTCAGTAAACCTATTCCTCTCTATCTCAGCAAGTATTTTGAGTTGTTGTGTTTCATTCATTCATATGATGATTTATTCACTCATGTTGCTTATGTTCCTTGTTTTGCACATTCCTCTTATCTGGGTGTTTACTACTTTGAAAGCTATCATTGAAAACCAGTTATTTGTGAACTCCAGCAAATTATCAACTATTCTTTGACCAAGAGCTAAGTTTGCCCTTACCAATTATGATTTACTTTATGTATCTTTATTGTGTTTCCTTTACTCATTGCAAGTTGAGTTATATAATAGGAGTTGTCTTCTATTATGATCTATGTATTGATGAATGTGATGCTTCTTATCCGTATTCTTTTATCGACTCTTCACTCCATACCTGAGGCCATGTTTATTGAGCTCAGTTTCGCTTGGGGACAAGCGAAGTCTAAGCTTGGGGGGAGTTGATACGTCCATTTTGCATCACTATTCTATGTCATAATTCACTGTTATTCATTGATATATTTCATATTGAGAGGTGATACTTATGTTATTTCATCTGTTTTTGCATGGTTGATGACTTTTGTAGCATGGACCGCTGCAGTCAGGTATCTGATGGAAAAGGTGCTGTTTGGAGGCAAAATTCGCGAAGATCAGAAAATCCGGGAAAATATACGGAAAATCCTATTTTTCTAGAAGACGAAGGAAGCCAGAAGGGGGGCTGGAGATGGGCCATAGGGGGCCCACACCACCCCTTGGCACGGGCCAGCCTAGGCTGCGCCACCAGGTGGTGTGGCCACCCTGGTCCACCCCTGGCACTCCCCTCTAGTGTATATTATCCTCTCGAAACCCTAAGACTCAAGGAGCGACCACAGAAAGATTCCGCCGCCTCTGCAGGGTGGAAAACACCGAGAGAGAAAGATCTCTCCGGCAGACAGATTTCTGCCGGGGGAATTCCTTCCCGGAGAGGGGAGATCGTCGCCATCAACACCACCATCAAGCTGGACTTCATCGGGATCATCATTATCATCATCATCACCACCATCATCACCATCAGCACCCTCATCACCATCTCCATATTGCTGTAACAATTGCGTTGAATCTTGCATAGTTCATAGGGGAAACTTTCCCGGTGTTGATTACTCTTTGTAGTTGATGCTATTGAGTGAACCATTGAATTATTGTTTATGTTCAGATTGTTATACATCATTATTGCATCTCTGATCATGATCCATATGATGTCTTGTGAGTAGTTCGTTTTGTTCTTGAGGACATGGGAGAAGTCATGTTGTTAGTAGTGGAATTGTGTTGAGAAAGATTCAATGGTTTGATATTTAAGTTGTGGTGTACTTCTTCTAGTGGTATCATGTGAACGTCGACTACATGACACTTCACCTATATGAGCCTAGGGGAATGCATTGTGTATATGGCTACTAATCGTAGGGGTTGCCGGAGTGACAGAAACCTGAACCCCCGTTAGGAAACCATTGCACAAGGGACGTAAGGGTCTTAGAGTTTAAAGCTGTGGTTAGGTTTCTACCTTAATTACTTTCTTGTACTTACGGATGTTTGCAAGGGCTTTAATCACAAGTATGTATTAGTCCTAGGAAGGTCAGTACATTAGCACGGGTTCACCCACACAACACTTAGCAAGCTAAAGAAGATTAATCAACTATATGAAGCGAAAGCAGTTGACAGTATTCCCATGTGTCCTCGAGAATGTTTGGTCATCTTAAGTAATACAACCGGCTTGTCCTTTGCTGCATAAAGGATTGGGCCACTTGCTGCATTTATTCCTACTATCTGTTATTTACTCGTACTTCGTTTACTTACTTTATCAAAAAACCCTAAAAATCCATTTGCTAAGTATTTGGAGAGAATTCCTGATCCATACCACTAGCCAACACCTTCTGCTCCTCGTTGGGTTTGACACTCTTACTTATAAAAAATACTGCGATACACCCCCTATACTTGTGGGTCATCAGTGACTAAACTTGAGTAGCGTGAGGAGCGGCCCTCGTATACAAGGGACATGAGATTCCTAACTTATACTTCGTCAAGCATGTACACCATAGTTTGTTCACTTTAACCTTAATCACTTCAAGGTGCTTATGATAGGGTCAATGAGAGCTGAAAGCTATAAGTACCATAATTTTTGGAAGCTCTTTATGAGACTTGAATCCCTACTTCCTTCTATGAAGGCCTTTCTTCCACCATTATATTGAGTCTCCACCTTCTATCTTTATGCACCTACTTTGAGAGTATAGTGGCCATTCTTAGTTCTATGTGCATTGTCCCAAGACTAGTTGATTGATACATAACTTGATATTCCTTGTTTTAAACTATTTGTATCTAGTCACTCTTATGAACTTTTAAGGTGTCCTATGCATTTATATTTGCTACTCTATGAGGGACAAGCTGAATACTATTATGCTATGTTTTCTTTATGTGAAACAAACAAACGTCTTGCAAAGCATTGTTATTCATGAATCTTTTGTTTGTGCCTTTTAATGTTGCATCATAGTTTCTTTGTCTTATTGCTAGAACTTTGTATTTCATGATATGATTGAAGTACAATGATCCCAGCTTTGAATGTTTTACAAATACTTTGATCAAGTCTTTGATGGTGCATGTCACCTCAAAAATTATTCATTCTTTTTATCACTTACCTACTCGAGGACGAGCAGGAGTTAAGCTTGGGGATGTTGATACATTGCAAATGTATCCATAATTTTTGATGTTCCATGCTTGGTTTTATCCACTTTCTTGTGTTTTGTCCACACTTTGGAGTACTTTTCATATGATTTCTTGGACTAACCTATTAACAAGAGCAATAGTGTCAGCTGCCTGTTTTCTGCTGTTTTTGGTTCCAAGAAAGTCAGAAAATGAATATTCTCGGAATTGGACGGGACAAAAGCCAAAGTGCCTATTTTCCGGAAGTCATCAGATGCTAGAATACGAGACGGAGAAGGGCCAGAGGGCGACCACACCACCTAGCCGTGCGGCCAGTTCGACCAAGGCCAGGCTGGTGTGGCCAGCCCAGCACCCCTTGGCCTCCTTCCGCCTATATATTGCCGGACGAAACCCTAAGCACCCGATAAAAATCCACGAAGGGTCTCAGAGTCATTGGCCATCTCCATCCCTAGATCGGGAGGGATCTGAAGCTCTCCTCGGCACCCTGCCAGAGAGGGGAATTCACCCTAGAGGCCTTCTTCATCACCATGCAAGCCTCCGGTGTGATGCGTGAGTAGTTCATCCTTGGACTACGGATCCATGTAGTATCTAGATGGCTGGTTCTCCTCCTTTTTGCTTTCATATTTAGATCTTGTGAGCTCCGTTCGTGATCAAGATCATCTATTTGTAATTCTGCATGTTGTGTTTGCGGGGATCCGATGGATATTGAGATGCTATTTCAGATTGATTATTGATTCTATCATGTCTTTGTTATTTGTTATCTTGCATGCTTTCCGTTGTTAGTAGCTATCCTGGCCAAGTAGATGCTAGCAACTCCAAGATTTAGTATTTATGCTCGATAGTGGGTTCATGCCTCTGGTAATCTGGGGAAGTGACAGAAATCTCTAAGGTACTAGATGTGCTGTTGCTACTGGGGAGAAAACAACAATCCTTTGTTCATAGAGCAACCGTATTGTTTACTTTACACGCAATTCATAAAGCAATAATCTGTTGCTTGCAACTTACTACTAGAGGGGGTTCGGATGATAACCTGAAGGTGGATTATTAGTCATAGATGCAGTTGGATGGCGGTCTATGTATAATGTTGTAATGCCCAGTCAAGTTCCAAAGGAGTCAAGATGATTAGTATATGCATGTATTGCTTTCTCGATGTTTGTCAATTGCCCCGCTGTAATTTGTTCACCCAGCATGTTATATATCTTAAAGAGAGCCACCACTAGTGAACTATGGATCCCGATCCTTTGTCTTTTACATACAATCTACAAACTGTTTACTACTTTGTGTTTACTTTTTGCAAACTAATACTTCTTTCCATTCGATACGTTTAATCCTTTGTTTTCAGCAAAACACGGTGAGATTGATAACCTCATCACAAGTTGGGGACAGAGTTCTGTGGTTGTGTTGTGCAAGTCTCCACGTTGCTACTAGCACCGGTAGTGCGCCCTGCCAAGGCTCAGCTAGCAACACCTTTGGGGTGTTTCCTTGCTCCTACTGGTTCGATTAAACCTTGGTTTCATAACTAAGGGAAACTTGCTGCTGTGCTCATCATACCTTCCTCTTGGGGTTCCCGATGAGCTCTACATCAACACCGAGCCATCGACGCCTCATGGAGGTGACCCCTCACCTCCCCCATTCATGTGGTGGTAACCCCCTCCACATTAAAATGCCCCTTCACATTCTCTTTTAAAGTCTCCACTTTAAATGCATTAAATTTCTCCAAATTTAATGCTCTCTCATTTAATAAAACTTTTTTATTAGTTTTTATTCAGAATTTTGTTAATTACTTTAATTGACAAACATTCACATAAAACCCCCTGCAACATTTCAATATTACATGCAGAACCAATTTCTGCAATTTCACCCGAAACAGTTTTGGTGTCTATTGAAATAATTCCAGCGCTTTCTTAAATCTTTATCTGAAACATATTTGCTCCAAATGGTGTCGGTATCCCTTAAGTGTGTCACCCTACGGTTTGTGAAAAATGCAGACATGATCGAGACCCCTCTCAGATCAATAATCAGAAGCGGGACCTGGAGATCCATACTGACTCCTACACATTCAACAATGACTTATGTGATCGTGAGAACCTTTAACGCTAGTAACTAAATCCCTTTGTCTTGCGATATATTACATGTCCTAGATTCGATCATCGGTATCTCCACACCTAGTTTGATCTCGTTACCGACATGTACTCTTTTCTCGTTCCCGTGATATAACATTCTAGTGATCTCATCACTTGCTTGCAAGCTAACCAATGTGATATCACCGAGAGGGCCCAGAGTATATCTATCCGTCATCGGGATGGACAAATCCCACTCTTGATCCATGAGCCTCTACACAACACTTTCGTAGCACTGAACCCACCTTTATAATCACCCTTTCACGGTGTGACGTTTGATGTTATCAAGATACTCTTCCAATGTTAGTGATTGACATGATCTCATGGTCTAAGGACTAGGATTACTTCGTATGATGTTATAGCAATATAAACACAATGACTTTGATCATAATGCTATACTTTGGATGAATGTTCATCACATCATTCCATAAATGCTGCGACCTTGTTATTAACAACATCCAATGTCCATGATCAGGAAACCTTGATCATCTTGTTAATCAACGAGCTAGTCTATAAGAGATGCATAACTAGGAACCTTTTATTTGTTTATTAAACACACATGTATTGACGTTTCCAATCAATACAATTATATCATGCAAAATAAACATTTATTATAAACATGGAATAAGATATGAACCACTTTATTATGGCCTCTCGGGCATATTCCCTTCAGTCTCCCACTTGCACTAGAGTCAATAATCTAGTTTGAAAAACTTTGCGTATTGAACACCTATGGATTTCTGGTGTTGCATATACGCGATTGCTAGTGGTTAACATAATCTCCGGATCCACAGCTTTCAGTGTCCGTGTATTTGCATGTCTTTGCGTCTTTACGCATCACTCATTCTCAAATGAGATGGCATTGTATAAATTTGGTCCTTTGGTGAGACCTTTAGTTTGTTCTGGTTAAATAATGTTGATATTATTGTCATACAATATATCTTCATAGTATTAGCCCACTTTGAACCACACCTAGTTTGATAACAAACTACTTAACACAAATTCCCTCCTTTGCTGCTACTATAGTAGTCATATACTTAGCCTTTTGTTGTAGTATCCGTCACAATGTTTCAACTTTGGAACTCATCCAAACCCATCATGGAACATCCTTTTCATTACATTGTGCCACCCATAGTCTAAGTTGAGATAAATTTAATTTGTATCTTGTGAGAAAACTAGTATCAATGTAACACTTTACAATGAACTACCTTTAACTATTTGTCACTTATACATGATATATTCTTAGTTCTTCCAAAGCTCATAAGAATATCTTTACTATCGTCCAATGATCATCTTATGAATCATTCTGGTATGTGCTCATAACATTTAGAGCATAGGACATATCTGGATATATACATATCACGGTATAATCGATCAAAATCTTCATGTGATTTTACTCACCAAGTGTTGAAACACTTGAATCTTGATACAATCCTTTCCATGTAGCAAGAACATTTCTTGTTGTTTCCATATTGAACCCTTTCAATATCTCATATATGTACGCCTGGCATAACCATATTAGCGCCTCAATCTATCCATATAGACATTAATGCCAAATATTCCGGTTTTGCCCAAGTCTTTCACCGAAATCCTATTTTAATGAAATTTTTAACTTGTGTCAATAAAAGATACACCATTTCCAATCAACAATATGTACTCTGCATAATGTATTGGAAATTTGTCTCAGCGCTCCCACTTAATTTCTTGCAAATGCAAGCATCTTCATCATCTCCGATGAAATTAAACTCCTTTAACATTTTCATCATGGTGAAGATTCCAACTCCGCCATGCTCACTTCAACTATTGAAGTTTGCATGCCCTTTTAGCACCCTTTGAATTAACAAAACCCTTCGGACCGTGTCATGTACACGTCCTAGGTAACCATTCTATTAGAAGAACCTTGTTTTGTTTATTCAACTACCATATACCAAATTATATGTAGTGGTTGCTACATTAATCCGTCAAGACTAAATATCGCTATGAAAGATCAAATCTTGTCATAGTCAACTCCTTGAACATTGCCGTAAACTTCTTTTTGACATGTCGACTATTTCATAGATGTTAAACATCCATGTCTATTTCTTTATAGATCCAAACACAACCAATAGGCTTCATGCCTTTCGGAGGGTCTTCCAAGTTCAGAAACTTGATTTCTCGTGTATGGATACTATCACGGATTCCATGACTTCTTAGTCATTTTATGGAGTCAGGGCCCACCATCGCTTCTTTGCATGCAGTCAGTTCATCATTGTCAAAACAATAACGACTTCTGTTTCAAATCTTACTATTTCATTCTTACCGACCCACATGGTTCAATAAGAACTCTAATCTCCAAGGTCACACCCTTTGTAATCACGGGAGCCATGAGCATTGTGGCCGCCAATCGACACTTTTTCAAGCGCTTACTTAGCACATATAGCTAAGGTTCAACAACCTTATCAAAGTTCTATTATCCTCCCACTTAACTTTTCACGAAAAATTCCTTCTCAAAAAACTTGACGTTCCAAGTGACAAACTCTTTTGTCTTCGGTGTTATGGAGGAATTCCCAGCAAATTCTTTGGGATAACCTACAAAGACGTGCTTATCCGACTTTGGTTGTAAACATTTTACTTATGCATAGCATACCAAAATTTAAGAAAATACAATTCGGGTTTTATCCGAAACCATAACTCATATGGTGTCATTTCAATGGATCACGATAGTGCTCTTTTCAGTGTAAAAGCGATACACTCTAAAGCTTTAATCCTTAAAACATAATGGCAGTTTTATAAATGACACCTTTCATCTTACCATGTCAAACAAGGTTTGATTTGATCTCTCGAACATACCATACTCCTGTGGTTTATCGGGAAATGCAAATTCATGGAACAATTCCTGAAATCTTAGGTGTTTTGCTAAACCTGTAACTCAAATATCTTCCTTTATGATCAAATCATAAACTCTTTTATTTTCTTGTTACAATGATTTTTCACTTCATCTTGAAAGTCTTTGAACAATTTTCAAATGTTTCATACTTCTTCCTTATTAAGTAAATATATAGATATATTCACTCAAATTTATGGACAAAGCATATGAAGCAAAAAGATCCATCGCATATGGCTACACATAATGGACTATGTACATCAACATGCATAATATCCAATAAGTTAGTCATCCATTCCTCTTTGGCCTATGGACAGAGTTTCAATTATCTCGAGGAAAGTTTCACAAGCGTCAATTGATCAAAATCAAAAGACTCAAAAAATCCATCAACATGGAGTTTCTTCATGTTTACTTTCCAATATAATTCAAACAACGATGTCACTTCATAAGTGATCTTCGAATCATTTGTCTTACAACATTTTAGCAATAATGTTTATGGATGTGATTTCTTCAACTAGACTTGTAAAAGTTCATCCATCCTTTATGGAATACGGTAATTATTTGAACAACCATTTTTCTCATAATACCGGAACAAAATAACAATTATTAAAACAAATCTTGAAGGCTAGGCTTGACGACAATGAAAACGCAATAACACTTTATTTGTTTCTGATGAACATCATCACTTATTCTCTTGCCAGTTACTTAGGCCGTTGTAGTTCATGAATTGTGTTGTTCTGTATGACACTTCACACCAACCAATTCAGTATCCAATACCGATATCCAATACCTTAGAACCACATTGTTTAACAAGCAAGGAATACAACCATAACATGTAAATCTTCTATATACCTAAGTTGGACATCTCCAACCTTTTCTTTTCTGCCAAATATTTTATAGATTCTCTTTCAACAATTCCTTTTTCTTTTAAAAGAATCTATCAACATAAATAGTGGTGTCATTCACACGACACATAGTACAAAGTGTATATATTCAAATACTAATACCTTTGGACTTGCACTTTGAAGTGGATCACCATCATCAAATGTTTGGTGTTCTTTCAAAAATCCATTTTTAGTAATCTTTCAGTGTAGTAAACATTTTACTTACATCTTATATTCATCCTTATCATGACAACTTTCATGATCAAGCTACAATAGCCTATAAGGATGAATCGTGAGTATAATATTAGTTCCCAAAACCTTTTTGGTAGATTAGGACGCCTAGTGTCTCCAATCTTCACAAATTCTCATACAATATGAGAACGTGTATTTTGTGAAATTATACTCTATCATATTGCAACCATAAACTTTGTTTCAGATATCACAATATCTTTGACACATGATGGTTTCTGAAACAATTATTTCAGCTCCTAGATAACCTCGATATTAAAACAATTTCTGAATATCAAGAATCATGGAGGCAAGCATGATACTTAAGATACTAACATTGGAATTCTTACTCTTGATTTAATACTACTTATTAAACTTCATGGAGTAAATAGAGTTTGCTGAAAGTTTGCAATAGGACTTCTAAACTTTAAATTGACAATCAAAACAATACGATACCAGTTCGTAAAGTAAATATCCAGAATTCTATAGTTCTATTATCTCAATTAAAACTAAGCATAAGGTGTAAACAGATGCCAATGACTACAACAAATTATGCAAATTCACTTTTATTTAGTTTATGACAAATTTGGTTCGACTAATCCAAATTAGAAATGAACTCCCACTCAAAAACGACATCCCTCGTGCCTTTTTGGTGATTACATGAACCAAATCCACTACACCAAGTCTGATCATCATGTGAGTCGGTGTAGCTTCAAAGGCGAGCATCAATATGGGCATCACATCAACTAGATGACTCATGCTTAACCTTTCGGTCCGTGTTCCTAGGCCATGTCTGTACATGCTAGGCTCGCCAAGTAAGAACCTTAGTATTGTGTGTGTAAAACTGTCTTACACCCGTTGTATGAAAGCGTAGAGTTGATGTGTACGCACTTCTATCCTTGTAGACAGTTGTTGGGCCTCCAAGTGCAGAGGTTTGTAGAACAACATCAAGTTTTTCCTTAAGTGGATCATCCAAGGTTTATCGAACTCAGGGAGGAAGTGGTCAAAGGTATCCCCTCTCAAGCAACCCTGCACTCAAGATACAAGAAGTCTCTAGTGTCCCCAACACACCCAATACACTTGTCAGGTGTATAGGTGCACTAGTTCGGCGAAGAGATAGTGAAATACAAGTGGTATGGATAATTATAAGTGGTAACGGTGATAGAAAATAGCTTGAAGGCATGGAAAAGACTAGAGTAAAACTGAAATAAAGAAGGAAGCAAGCAAACACGTAATAGATCTAATAGCAAACGGTGTTTCAGTGCTTAGAAACAAGGCCTAGGGATCATACTTTCACTAGTGAACACTCTCATATAAATATATTCTCTTTATGATACTACTCTTAACTACTCTCCGGTTGAACAGTCTAATCCATGGTAGGGCTATAACAACACACCTCAAAGTAAGCCTTTCCCATCTAGATAACCCCACACTATCACCTTGAGCACTAGATGGTTCCAACAAACACCACAATTTCATAAAAACATCCAACTCCAAATATAACTCATAACAAGTATTTGTAATCTCTAACCTAAGTGCCACCATGGTGTGCACTCTGTCACTTTCACACACATGGGGAGAGCAGAGATCTATTAAAGCACATGAGTAGCAAGGTAGATCTACTTGATTACAAAGCTCATGATCACAATATGATCATGCATAGAGAGAGAGATGAACACATAGCTACCGGTAGAACCCTTAGCCTCGAGAGAGAACTACTCCCTCCTCATCATGGGAATCAGCAATGGTGATGGAGATGGCGGTGGAGATCGATGGGGATGGCTCCGGGGGCACTTCCCCATCCTGTGGCCCCTCTCCGACTCTCCTTTTGGCTCCATGAGTCTTCCGGGAAAATAGTAACTTTGGCTTTTGTCTCGTCCAATTCCGAGAATATTCATTTTCTGACTTCCTGGAACCAAAAACAGCAGAAAACAGGCAACTGGCACTGTGGCATCTTGTTAATAGGTTAGTCCAACAAATCATATGAAAAGTACTCCAAAGTTGGAACAAAACACAAGAAAGTAGATAAAACCAAGCATGGAACATCAAAAATTATAGATACATTTGCAATGTATCAACATCCCCAAGCTTAACTCTTGCTCATCCTTGAGTTGGTAAGTGATAAAAAGAAAGAATAATTTTTGAGGTGACATGCACCATCATAAACTTGATCAAAGTATTTGTAAAATATTGAAAGCTGGGATCATAGTACTTCAATCATAACATGAAAGATAAAGTTTTAACAATAAAGCAAAGCAACTATGTTGCAACATGAAAAGGCACAAACAAAAGATTCATGAATAACAATGCTTTGCAAGACATTTCTTTGTTTCACATAAAGAAAACATAGCATAGTGGCATTCAGCTTGTCCCTCATAGACTAGCAAATATAAATGCATAGGACACCTTCAAAGTTCATAAGAGTGACTAGATACAAATAGTTTAAAACAAGCAATATCAAGTTATGCATCAATCAAATAGTCTTGGGAAATGCACATAGAACTAAGAATGGCCACTATGCTCTCAAAGTAAGTGCATAAAGATAGAAGCTGGAGACTCAATATATATAGTGGAAGAAAGGCCTTCATAGAAGGAAGTAGGGATTCAAGTCTCATAAAGAGCTTCCAAAAATTATGGTACTTATAGCTTTCAGCTCTAATTGCCCCTACCATAAGCATCTTGAAGTGATTAAGGTTAAAGTGAACAAACTATGGTGTACATGCTTGACGAAGTATAAGTTAGAAATCTCATGTCCCTTGAATACGAGGGCCGCTCCTCATGCTACTCAAGTTTAGTCACCGGTAAGTTCTCGTCATTGTAAGTACATGTGTATCATAGAGAACCGCCAACGGGGTACCCCTTGCCAGATGATACGGAAGAATCCCCATATCAAAATGACAAGGCAAGCAGACAACGAGCATCTCAGCAATCTTATTATTTACCATGGGAATATGGTGCTTTTTTCTCTCTTTCCTCTTTTCATAATCTCTTTTTTTTCTTTTTCTCTTTGTTCTTAATATAGGACTCTTTTTTATAAGAAGAATGCTTCATAGACAGCTCATTATGGTTACGCTGCAGGTTTCCACCATGTCAGCATGGATTAGACCAGCGTCCCAGGCGTTTCTCTAACACATATACATAACTCCATGGACTTACAAGCTCCCCTTTCATTTCACACCGACGACATCCATATACAAAAGAGCATGATATCAACTAGGTACAAGTACCAAGTGCAATGTTGAAAGCGTTCCCCATGAAAGCATGGTTCTGCTAATTCCCAACAAATAAGTGCAAGCATATACAACATAAACGACACAATGGTTCAAGTTTATTAAGGGAAAGAAAAGTAAAGTGTGCCATCAAGGTCGTGAGAGCTTTAATCACTAGTTTTCTCATAACAAGTTTAATTTGGAAGGTAAACAAAAGCATGAATATACTTGGAATAGCATAAGCTAATAGGTAGGTATGGTGGACTCTTTGGAATAACTTGGTTTAGGTTGTTGGATGCATGAGTGGAACTCATACTTGGTTGTGGATTCTAGCAAAAGACTAGGAGCGACAAACTAAGAGAGCAATAATGGCCATAATCATGCAGAGCGACAAAACATCATTGATCAAAGCATAAAGTGATACTACAAGTTGAAAACTAAAGGATCCTAAAGGCTATGGTGACTTGATATAGTCATAACATGGTGTGAGCATGTGCCAAGTCAACCCAAATAAAGCATCAAAGGAGAATACCACTATACTATGCTTTAATATGCTAAAACAACGCATTATTCATCCAAGGCACATTAAGCAATCTCAATTGTTTATAACAAGTCATGCTACAACAAAGAATACTATGCATAAATCCAAAACAATATCAATCATGGCATGACAAAGCATATGCCACAGTCAAAAACAAGCTCTCTTTACCACTTAAGCATGAACTTTCCTACTCTTTTCCAAACCAAACCGAACTATTTGAAAACCAATGTATGAAAGAGGGGGTCCAACCAATTTATTCAGCAAACTAAGAAAACCAAGCAAATGAAATCCAAAACAAAAAACAAAAAAGAAGACGCTCCAAGAACAACACAACTGTGCATGTAACAATAAAAATAAAGTGTTTGGAAGGAACCTGGAATTTTTATTGATGAAGAAGGGGATGCCTTGGGCATCCCCAAGCTTTGATGCTTGTACCTCTTGAATATTTCTTGGGGTGACACAGGGTGGCATCCCCAAGCTTGAGCTTTATTCCATTCTTCATCATTACCTCATTCTCTCCATACACCTGAAAATTTTCCTTCATACAAAACTTCACACAATATTTATTAGCAACATTAGTGCACTCAAGATAATAAGTCTTTAGGTTAAATTACAACACCAAATAAACTTCCATTAGAACACTAGATACTGTAGCACTTCCCCCCAAAATCTCAATTCCACAAAAGAACTCAAGAAGGAACCAACAAGAAGCATGCAGAAAATGGCAGAAATCTCTCAAAACAGACCAGCAGGTAAAGACAAATTTTTTCGAAGACCTTCTGTTGCTCAAATCAAAAAGTTTTGAACTAACGAAAGTTAGATAACAACCTGGGGCAGAAGCACAAAAATTCACGCCTCAAAAGGAGGTACAGAGATTTTACACGAGTTTTTATGGTGAAGCACAGAAATCTGTTTCGGGACAGCAACTTTCCCAATCATTACTTCTCTCTCATTAGAGGTTACTCTTGGCACAAAAAGCAAATAGAAAGGATAATGAGTGGTTATTACAGAGGTAATAACTTCCAAGACTCAACTAAAACTTTTGGGTTATCTCCCAATAAGTACTTTTCTTTAACGCCTTTAAGTTAGGCATGATAGTTTGAGAAGATGCTCACATAGGAAATATGAATTGAAGTAAAAGAGAGCATCAAGAAGAAAATTCAAAACACATTTAAGTCTAACCCACTTCGTATGCATAGAAATCTTGTAAAGAAACAAGTCATGAAAGCACAAAGCAACAAGCATAGGAAAGCAAAACAAGTGCAACTTCAAGACTTTCAACATAAAGAGGGGAAACTTAATATTATTGAGATGCATAAAACCATATTTCCCTCTCTCATAATAACTTTCAGTAGCATCATGAATAAAATTAAAAATATAACTATCACATAAAACATTCTTATCATGAGCCACATGCTTAAAAGAATTAATACTCTCCATATAAACATAGTCATTCTTATTAATCGTAGTGGGAGCAAATTCAACAAAATAGCTATCATTATTATTCTCATCACCATAATCATCAAATATAGGAGGCATATTGTAGTCATAATTAATTTCCTCCCCAATAGTAGGTGGACTGAAAATAGCATACTCATCATTGTAATCATCATATATTGGAGGTTTGGTATCATCATAAGCAATAGAATAACTATCTTCCAAAGCCGGGGAACTAAAAAGATCATTTTCATAAGAACTAGCTTCCCCATGCTTAGACTTTTCCATAGAATTAGCAATAATGGTGTCCAAAGAATTCATACTAACAACATTGCTATTAGCATGCAAATAAAGTTCCATAGGTTTTTTAATTTTCTCTTCAAACACTTCATGTCCTAACTCAAGATAAATACTATAAAGCTCTCTAATTTTGTTGTTGTTTTCCATTAAGCCTAACTAGTGAAAACAAGAAACAAAAAGACAAAATTGCAGAATCTAAAGGAAATAACTTCGAGCACTCACACCGGAGGATGTGAGTACCTTTTACCTTACCTCCCCGGCAACGGCGCCAGAAAATAGGCGTTTGCCGTGGGAGGTTCTTCTTCTTCTTTAATCCTTCGGTGTGAATACCTTTTACATTACCTCCCCAGCAACGGCACCAGAAAATAGGCGTTTGCCATGGGAGGTTCTTCTTCTTTAATCCTCCGGTGTGAATACCTTTTACCTTACCTCCCCGGCAACGGCGCTAGAAAATAGCTTGATGTCTACGCACTTCTATCCTTGTAGACAGTTGTTGGGCCTCCAAGTGCAGAGGTTTGTAGAACAGCAACAAGTTTTCCCTTAAGTGGATACCCCAAGGTTTATCGAACTCAGGGAGGAAGTGGTCAAATGTATCACCTCTCAAGCAACCCTGCAATCAAGATACAAGAAGTCTCTTGTGTCCCCAACACACCCAATACACTTATCAGGTGTATAGGTGCACTAGTTTGGTGAAGAGATAGTGAAATACAAGTGGTATGGATAATTATAAGTGGTAACGGTGATAGAAAATAGCTTGAAGGCGTGGAAAAGACTAGAGTAAAACTGAAATAAAGAAGGAAGCAAGCAAACATGTAATAGATCTAATAGCAAATGGTGTTTCAGTGCTTAGAAACAAGGCCTAGGGATCATACTTTCACTAGTGAACACTCTCATATAAATATATTCTCTTTATGATACTACTCTTAACTACTCTCCGGTTGAACACTCTAATCCATGGTAGGGCTATAACAACACACCTCAAAGTAAGCCTTTCCCATCTAGATAACCCCACACTATCACCTTGAGCACTAGATGGTTCCAACAAACACCACAATTTCATAAAGACATCCAACTCCAAATATAACTCATAACAAGTATTTGTAATCTCTAACCTAAGTGCCACCATGGTGTGCACTCTGTCACTTTCACACACATGGGGAGAGCAGAGATCTATTAAAGCACTTGAGTAGCAAGGTAGATCTACTTGATTACAAAGCGCATGATCACAATATGATCATGCATAGAGAGAGAGATGAACACATAGCTACCGGTAGAACCCTTAGCCTCGAGAGAGAACTACTCCCTCCTCATCATGGGAATCAGCAATTGTGATGGAGATGGCGGTGGAGATCGATGGAGATGGCTCCGAGGGCACTTCCCCATCCCGGCAGGGTGCCGGAACAGAGACTTTCTGTCCCCTGAATCTCCCCTTCGGTGGCGGCGGCGCTGCAGAACTTTTCGTGGATTTCTCATTGATTCTCTAGGGTTTTGGTATCGGGAGGCTCTTATAGGCGAAGGAGGCAAGGTCGGTGGCCGGCCAGGGGGCCCACACCATGCCCTAGCGCGGCCTAGGCTGGCCCACGCCAAGGGGGGGTGTGGCCACCCTGTGGCCCCTCTCCGACTCTCCTTTTGGCTCCATGAGTCTTCCGGGAAAATAGTAACTTTGGCTTTTGTCTCGTCCAATTCCGAGAATATTCATTTTCTGACTTCCTGGAACCAAAAACAGCGTAAAACAGTAATCGCACTGTGGCATCTTGTTAATAGGTTAGTCCAACAAATCATATGAAAAGTACTCCAAAGTTGGAACAAAACACAAGAAAGTAGATAAAACCAAGCATGGAACATCAAAAATTATAGATACATTTGCAATGTATCAACATCCCCAAGCTTAACTCTTGCTCATCCTTGAGTTGGTAAGTGATAAAAAGAAAGAATAATTTTTGAGGTGACATGCACCATCATAAACTTGATCAAAGTATTTGTAAAATATTGAAAGCTGGGATCATAGTACTTCAATCATAACATGAAAGATAAAGTTTTAACAATAAAGCAAAGCAACTATGTTGCAACATGAAAAGGCACAAACAAAAGATTCATGAATAACAATGCTTTGCAAGACGTTTCTTTGTTTCACATAAAGAAAACATAGCATAGTGGCATTCAGCTTGTCCCTCATAGAGTAGCAAATATAAATGCATAGGACACATTCAAAGTTCATAAGAGTGACTAGATACAAATAGTTTAAAACAAGCAATATCAAGTTATGCATCAATCAAATAGTCTTGGGACAATGCACATAGAACTAAGAATGGCCACTATGCTCTCAAAGTAAGTGCATAAAGATAGAAGGTGGAGACTCAATATATATAGTGGAAGAAAGGCCTTCATAGAAGGAAGTAGGGATTCAAGTCTCATAAAGAGCTTCCAAAAATTATGGTACTTATATCTTTCAGCTCTCATTGCCCCTACCATAAGCATCTTGAAGTGATTAAGGTTAAAGTGAACAAACTATGGTGTACATGCTTGACGAAGTATAAGTTAGAAATCTCATGTCCCTTGAATACGAGGGCCGCTCCTCATGCTACTCAAGTTTAGTCACCGGTAAGTTCTTGTCATTGTAAGTACATGTGTATCATAGAGAACCGCCAACGGGGTACCCCTTGCCCGATGATACGGAAGAATCCCCATATCAAAATGACAAGGCAAGCAGACAACGAGCATCTCAACAATCTTATTATTTACCATGGGAATATGGTGCTTTTTTCTCTCTTTCCTCTTTTCATAATCTCTTTTTATCTATTTCACATTTTTCTCAATAAATGACTCTTTTAAATAATAAGAATGCTTCATATAAAGCTCATGATGGTTACGCTTACAGGTTTCCACCATGTCAGCATGGATTAGACAAGCAGCCAAATCTTTTCTCTAAAAAATATACATAAATACATGGACTTACAAGCTCCCTTTCATTTCACAATCGACATCCATATACAAAAGAGCATGATATCAACTAGGTACAAGTACCAAGTGCAATGTTGAAAGCGTTCCCCATGAAAGCATGGTTCTGCTAATTCCCAACAAATAAGTGCAAGCATATACAACATAAACGACACAATGGTTCAAGTTTATTAAGGGAAAGAAAAGTAAAGTGTGCCATCAAGGTCGTGAGAGCTTTAATCACTAGTTTTCTCATAACAAGTTTAATTTGGAAGGTAAACAAAAGCATGAATATACTTGGAATAGCATAAGCTAATAGGTAGGTATGGTGGACTCTTTGGAATAACTTGGTTTAGGGAGTTGGATGCATGAGTGGAACTCATACTTGGTTGTGGATTCTAGCAAAAGACTAGGAGCGACAAACTAAGAGAGCAATAATGGCCATAATCATGCAGAGCGACAAAACATCATTGATCAAAGCATAAAGTGATACTACAAGTTGAAAACTAAAGGATCCTAAAGGCTATGGTGACTTGATATAGTCATAACATGGTGTGAGCATGTGCCAAGTCAACCCAAATAAAGCATCAAAGGAGAATACCACTATACTATGCTTTAATATGCTAAAACAACACATTATTCATCCAAGGCACATTAAGCAATCTCAATTGTTTATAACAAGTCATGCTACAAAGAATACTATGCATAAAGCCAAAACAATATCAAGCATGGCATGACAAAGCATATGCCACAGTCAAAAACAAGCTCTCTTTACCACTTAAGCATGAACTTTCCTACTCTTTTCCAAACCAAACCGAACTATTTGAAAACCAATGTATGAAAGAGGGGGTCCAACCAATTTATTCAGCAAACTAAGAAAACCAAGCAAATGAAATCCAAAACAAAAAACAAACAAAAAGACACTCCAAGAACAACACAACTGTGCATGTAACAATAAAAATGAAGTGTTTGGAAGGAACCTAGAATTTTTATTGATGAAGAAGGGGATGCCTTGGGCATCCCCAAGCTTTGATGCTTGTACCTCTTGAATATTTCTTGGAGTGACACAGGGTGGCATCCCCAAGCTTGAGCTTTAGTCTATTCTTCATCATTACCTCATTCTCTCCATACACCCGAAATTTTTCCTTCATACAAAACTTCACACAATCTTTATTAGCAACATTAGTGCACTCAAGATAATAAGTCTTTAGGTTAAATTACAACACCAAATACACTTCCATTAGAACACTAGCTACTATAGCACTTCCCCCCAAAATCTCAATTCCACAAAAGAACTCAAGAAGGAACCAACAAGAAGCATGCAGAAAATGGCAGAAATCTCTCAAAACAGACCAGCAGGTAAAGACGAATTTTTTCGAAGACCTTATGTTGCTCAAATCAAAAAGTTTTGAACTAAAGAAAGTTAGATAACAACCTGGGGCAGAACCACAAAAATTCACGCCTCAAAAAGACGTACAGAGATTTTACACGAGTTTTTATGGTGAAGCACAGAAATCTGTTTCGGGACAGCAACTTTCCCAATCATTACTTCTCTCTCATTAGAGGTTACTCCTGGCACAAAAAGCAAATAGAAAGGATAATGAGCGGTTATTACAGAGGTAATAACTTCCAAGACTCAACTAAAACTTTTGGGTTATCTCCCAATAAGTACTTTTCTTTAACGCCTTTAAGTTAGGCATGATAGTTTGAGAAGATGCTCACATAGGAAATATGAATTGAAGTAAAAGAGATCATCAAGAAGAAAATTCAAAACACATTTAAGTCTAACCCACTTCGTATGCATAGGAATCTTGTAAATAAACAAGTCATGAAAGCACAAAGCAACAAGCATAGGAAAGCAAAACAAGTGCAACTTCAAGACTTTCAACATAAAGAGGGGAAACTTAATATTATTGAGATGCATAAAACCATATTTCCCTATCTCATAATAACTTTCAGTAGCATCATGAATAAAATTAACAATATAACTATGACATAAAACATTCTTATCATGAGCCACATGCTTAAAAGAATTAATACTCTCCATATATACATAGTCATTCTTATTAATCGTAGTGGGAGAAAATTCAACAAAATAGCTATCATTATTATTCTCATCACCATAATCATCAAATATAGGAGGCATATTGTAGTCATAATTAATTTCCTCCTCAATAGTTGGTGGACTGAAAATAGCGTACTCATCATTGTAATCATCATATATTGGAGGTTTGGTATCATCATAAGCAATAGAATAACTATCTTCCAAAGCCGGGGAACTAAAAAGATCATTTTCATAAGAACTAGCTTCCCCAAGCTTAGACTTTTCCATAGCATTAGCAATAATGGTGTCCAAAGAATTCATACTAACAACATTGCTATTAGCATGCAAATAAAGTTCCATAGGTTTTTTAATTTTCTCTTCAAACACTTCATGTCCTAACTCAAGATAAATACTATAAAGCTCTCTAATTTTGTTGTTGTTCTCCATTAAGCCTAACTAGTGAAAACAACAAACAAAAAGACAAAATTGCAGAATCTAAAGGAAATAACTTCAAGCACTCACACCGGAGGATGTGAGTACCTTTTACCTTACCTCCCAAGAGCGGCGCTTTAAAATAGGCGTTTGCCGTGGGAGGTTCTTCTTCTTTAATCCTTCGGTGTGAATACCTTTTACCTTACCTCCCCAGCAACGGCACCAGAAAATAGGTGTTTGCCATGGGAGGTTCTTCTTCTTTAATCCTCCAGTGTGAATACCTTTTACCTTACCTCCCCGGCAACGGCGCCAGAACATAGCTTGATGTCTACGCACTTCTATCCTTGTAGACAGTTGTTGGGCCTCCAAGTGTAGAGGTTTGTAGAACAGCAATAAGTTTTCCCTTAAGTGGATCACCCAAGGTTTATCGAACTCAGGGAGGAAGTGGTCAAATGTATCACCTCTCAAGCAACCCTACAATCAAGATACAAGAAGTCTCTTGTGTCCCCAACACACCCAATACACTTGTCAGGTGTATAGGTGCACTAGTTCGGTGAAGAGATAGTGAAATACAAGTGGTATGGATAATTATAAGTGGTAACGATGATAGAAAATAGCTTGAAGGCGTGGAAAAGACTAGAGTAACACTGAAATAAAGAAGGAAGCAAGCAAACATGTAATATATCTAATAGCAAACGGTGTTTCAGTGCTTAGAAACAAGGCCTAGGGATCATACTTTCACTAGTGAACACTCTCATATAAATATATTCTCTTTATGATACCACTCTTAACTACTCTCCGGTTGAACACTGTAATCCATGGTAGGGCTATAACAGCACACCTCAAAGTAAGCCTTTCCCATCTAGATAACCCCACACTGTCACCTTGAGCACTAGATGGTTCCAACAAACACCACAATTTCATAAAGACATCCAACTCCAAATATAACTCATAACAAGTATTTGTAATCTCTAGCCTAAGTGCCACCTTGGTGTGCATGCTGTCACTTTCACACACATGGGGAGAGCAGAGATCTATTAAAGCACTTGAGTAGCAAGGTAGATCTACTTGATTACAAAGCTCATGATCACAATATGATCATGCATAGAGAGAGAGAGATGAACACATAGCTACCAGTAGAACCCTTAGCCTCGAGAGAGAACTACTCCCTCCTCATCATGGGAATCAGCAATGGTGATGGAGATGGCGGTGGAGATCGATGGAGATGGCTCCGGGGGCACTTCCCCGTCCCAAAGTGCTGCAGTAGACTTTCTGCTCCCGAATCTCCTTCTTGGCGGCGGTGATGTGGAACTTTTCGTGGATTTCTGATTGATTCTCTAGGGTTTTGGTATCGGGAGGCTCTTATAGGCGAAGGAGGCAAGGTTGGTGGCCGGCCAGGGGGCCCACACCATGCCCTGGCTCGGCCTAGGCTGGCCCGCGTCAAGGGGGGTGTGCCACCCTGTGGACCCTCTCTGACTCTCCTTCTAGCTCCGTGAGTCTTCCGGGAAAATAGTAACTTTGGCTTTTGTCCCGTCCAATTCCGAGAATATTCATTTTCTGACTTCCTAGATCCAAAAACAGCAGAAAACAGGCAACTGGCACCGTGGCATCTTGTTAATAGGTTAGTCCAAGAAATCATATGAAAAGTACTCCAAAGGTTGAACAAAACACAAGAAAGTTAATAAAACCAAGCATGGAACATCAAAAATTATAGATACATTTGCAATGTATCAAGAGTCAAGTACACCCGATCATCACATGATGTCTCAAAACACGATCCATAGAACGGTGCATACTTAAGGCAGAACACATTTTATCTTGATATTTAAATGAGGGATCATCTTATAATGCTACTAAAATGCCAAACTAGCAATGTAAGATGCAAACATCATATGTGTAAAGTGGAATGATATGGTCCATGCATTTGATCATCATCATGTGCATTGTGGTATGATCTCTATCATTCCTTTGTGTGTAAGGCCAAGGTCTATGGAACTTACACGTTAGGTGTGTTGTAAGGGTATCTACCATACATCAACTTACAACATTACCATATCATGACACTAGTCCAACAACAATCTAAACTAGACGCCTCTAATTTATCCATTGCAAGTTTTACGTGGATTAGGGCTTTCGGAGATAGAACCGGTCTTACCTACGGACATGGAACCACAACGATGATAACTAAGTTATTAGCAACTCGTTGTAAATCAGATATTGACTATAGTAGGAGAGATAGACACCCGCCAGCCACTTATGCAAAACTAGTTGCATGTCAGTCGTGGAACCGGTCTCATGTGCGATGACATGTAAGGTTGGTCCGGGCCGCTTCATCCCACTATGCCGCCAATATCCAAAATACATGAAAGAAGCAATAACATGATCATCATCGCCCACATATAAACATATGTGTACTACCTGTGCAAAGCACCTACGCATAGATCAGGCTTTGATACCACTATTGGGTTCGCAACATAGAAAACAAAAAATTTCCTACGATGGGAACTATATGCCAAGATCTATCTACTAGATACAAGCAACATGTGGATATACATCCATAGAGAACTTACCCTCGAAGACAACAAAGCTTTGTTAACGAGATGGAAATCGTGGATGATGTAGTCGTACACTTGCTGATCTCAAGATCGTGATAAAGTCTAGCAGGTCCGGCTCCAGCACGTCCATCAAATCCAGCTCCAGCAAGTCTAGCACCACCAAGTACAACACCGCAAAGTAGCGATGCATCCGTGATCGCACACACGTCCCAGACTCGACAACCTCCATCCCGGCTCCGACAAGCGTGAGCAGCAACTCCTTTCTAGATAAAGCCACCGGGAACATGTATCTCGCTAATCCGAGACCATGGGTAATAACTAGAGGGGGCGAGAGATCCTTCACGAGGAGGTGTAAGGAAGAAGGGGTGTGAGGGGGACCTTTTATAGGAGGAGGGGGGTGCCCCTCCCCATGGCCGGCGCCTCATGGAGGTGACCCCTCACCTCCTCCATTCATGTGGTGTTAACCCCCTCCACATTAAAATGCCCCTACACATTCTCTTTTAAAGTCTCCACTTTAAATGCGTTAAATTTCTCCAAATTTAATGCTCTCTCATTTAATAAAACATTTTTATTAATTTCATTCAGAATTTTGTTAATTACTTTAATTAACAAACATTCACATAAAACCCCCTGCAACATTTCAATATTACATGCAGAACCAATTTCTGCAATTTCACCCGAAACAGTTTTGGTGTCTATTGAAATAATTCTAGCGCTTTCTTAAATCTTTATCTGAAACATATTTGCTCCAAATGGTGTCGGTATCCCTTAAGTTTGTCACCCTACGGTTCGCGAATAATGCAGACATGATCGAGACCCCTCTCAGATCAATAATCAGAAGCGGGACCTGGAGATCCATACTGACTCCTACACATTCAACGATGACTTATGTGATCGTGAGAACCTTTAACTCTAGTAACTAAATCACTTTGTCTTGTGATATATTACATGTCCGAGATTCGATCATCGGTATCTCCATACCTAGTTTGATCTCGTTACCGACATGTACTCTTTTCTTGTTCCCGTGATATAACATTCTAGTGATCTCATCACTTGCTTGCAAGCAAACCAATGTGATATCACCGAGAGGGCCCAGAGTATATCTATCCGTCATCGGGATGGGAAAATCCCACTCTTGATCCATGAGCCTCTACATAACACTTTCGTAGCACTGAACCCACCTTTATAATCACCCTTTCACGGTGTGACGCTTGATGTTATCAAGATACTCTTCCAGTGTTAGTGATTGACATGATCTTATGGTCTAAGGACTAGGATTACTTCGTATGATGTTATAGAAATATAAACACAATGACTTTGATCGTAATGCTATACTTCGGATGAATGTTCATCACATCATTCCATAAATGCTACGACCTCGTTATTAACAACATCCAATGTCCATGATCAGGAAACCTTGATGATCTTGTTAATCAACGAGCTAGTATATAAGAGAGGCATAACTAGGAACCTTTTATTTGTTTATTAAACACACATTTATTGATGTTTCCAATCAATACAATTATAGCATGCAAAATAAACATTTATCATAAACATGGAATAAGATAATAACCACTTTATTATTGCCTCTCGGGCATATTCCCTTCAAAGGTGATGCATGAGTCGCTTCCACTGAGGTACTCAGTGGTGGAAGGTGGGGAGTTTATTGCCAAATTGACTTGGCGAGTGATTGCCTTCTGCACTCTATTGGATGGACACCCTTTTTGGATCATCCCCATGTTGCCCACAACTCGTGGGTATGGCTCTCCTCCATGATGCTGGACTGGTGCAGCTGCAGGTGGTGGTGGCCTGGGTGGTGGTGGTGGAGCTCCATTTGCCACAACACCTGGGGTAGCTCCATAACCCCTGTTGATCGCGTCGCGATTCATCTGGGCCAGGCCCTCGTGGAGTTTGAGGAACTCGCGGCAATCCTTGAGAAGGTGGCTGGATTTTTTCTTGCCATCGTGCTTGTCGATGTAGAAGTGCATGTTGCATGGTCCGGACAATTTGTCCTGGATGGATGTTGCGGGTGCCTCTTCGTCAGTGCGGTGCTGCCACACCTGTGTGGTTTTCCTGCTGTCGCGGTATCCACCGCTGTGATATCCGTTGTTGCGGTTATCGTCGCGTTTGTCGGTGTAGCCGGTTGCGACCATATTGACTTTGTCGCGGTCATCGTAAACGCGCATTCGATGTTTGCCTCGGCGGTCGCGTCTGCTCCCGAAGTCGTCGTCATCGTCAGAGTAGGTGCGGTTTTTCACTGAATCTTCTCCGTCAGCCCACCGATTCGCGATTTCCATCAGGTGGTCGATTGTTTTGGGCTTCGAGCGGCCCAGGTCCTCCCTGAGCTCTATACTGCAAACTCCGCTGTTGAACGGGTCGATTGCGCGGTCCTCCAAGATGTTTTCTGTGGAGTTCTTGATGATGGACCACCTCTGGTTGTACGAGCGCAGCGACTCGCCAGACCTTTGTTGGCAGCTTCTTAGTTCTTCGATTGATGCGGGCCTTTTGTAAGTGCCCTTGAAGTTGTGCACGAAACTATAGACCAACTCTTCCCAGCTGTGAATGGATCCGCGCGGGAGGTTGTTGAGCCATGCGCGAGCGGCGCCCTGCAGCTGCAACTGTAGGCATTGCATGGCCGTGCTTCGACTCCCGCCGTGCAGCCTGACGGAGGAGATGTGGTACTCCAACCAGATTTTTGGGTCCTGCAGGCCGTCAAATTTTGGGTTCTCCGACGGGAGTTTGAGCCCCTTAGGCATTCGCTTCTGCCTAATGGCCCTACTGAAGCATCTGGCACCGCAGAGCTTTGTCTCATCTTCTTCCAAGTCAGTCGAGCGAGCATGCCTTGCCTGCATCTTGTCGACCTTGCGCTGCGTGATGTCATCACGTGCATTGTAGTGGAGGTCATGCTGCCATGAGCGACGTCGCCGTGATAGATCATGACCGTCATCACTGGAGGACTACGAGTAGTAGTACTTGTCTAGAGCCTTGCTTTTCTTTGGCTTTGGTGTTGGTTCTTTATCAAGGGTGGCCTCGATTAGCCCTAGGCCCATAATCATAGATCAGTGCATGGCAGCTCGTGGATCTCCAGCCGGTGGCTGGTTGTTGAGGAGGTACATGGTAGCCGCCGTCACCGCGGCTTGTGGAGTTTTCGGGAGCACGTTGCCCCTTGTATCTACCGTCATAGAGCTGAAGTCGAGGACTTTCACAGCTTCTACGCGCTCTTGCTCGGTGAGGTGGGCCAGTCGAGATCGCCTGTTGTTGGCCACGTACTCGTTGCCTTTGGAGGAAGATCCTCTGTGGGAGGAGAGCCTAGCCCGTCGAAGACTCGACTCATCCACCGCCTTTCTGCACACCTCGAGTAGCGCGATCACTTGCTGCTGGCTCTTGAACTCCTCCTTCAGCAGCCAATGGTAGCCCATCAGCATGTCCTGCGAGGTGTTGTGGGGTAGAGGATTGCCTCGTAGAGCTTCTCGATAGCGGGCCCACTCGTTGTCGTTGAGCTTGATCAGCATGCGCTCTCCGGTGTTCTCATTCGCTGTGAGCGACGGTTCTCCTCCTGTCCCGCTATTGGTGGGCGCGCCATTGGTGGGGCCACCGTTGGGTGTACTACGGTTGGGTATACTGCTGTTGGGCGACCCGGTGCCAGATCCGGTGCCGGTGTTTTCGCGATTGACACCGGTATCGCCCGCGTTGATGACGGCGCACATGAAGTGATTGGGGAAGCTATTGCTCCCGCAACTTTCAGATCCGGAGCCATAGGATCCATCTTCTGTGTCTAGGTCACCCAGATCGGATCCGCGACTGCTGTCGCTATCCGTACCCCCAGCTATTGCTGAGGTGTTGAGCTTGCTAAGGGTGCCGATTGGTGGCGGGAACCACGATGCTGGAGTAATCATGGGTGCCGTTGGCTGGTCAGGCATGCGACGTGTGCCCAGTTGACCAACCTGGAAGCGGAAGCTCCCAATCGCCAGACTGATCCCATCGCCCACAGACTCGAAATCCGAGCGAGTGGCTGGCGTGTGGACGGTGAAGTCGAATGCGCCGAAGAGCTGGCGATTCTCCACTATTACAGAGTTGTAGATCGCGGTTGACGGGGCCGAAGAAGCCGCGACATCAGCACTCCCAATTCCCACAGACGATGCCAATTGATGAGGGTTCAACTCGTCAATGCCCATTGTTATGGGCTTGGGATCTGGAGAAGGAGGGAGCGCTGGAGGCATCAATCGGCTAGCAAACAAGCACACAGGGACGCACGGTTTACCCAGGTTCAGGCCTCGTATAGTGTAGCACCCCGGTAAAACCACTACTAGAAAATCACGTGTTGTTTTTATTTTATGCATCATCGTGACCGCATGCTCATGTCATCATGCCACATTGCATTTGAGCATCGTCATGTAATCATGCATCTTTTTACGAAAAACTAATTTTCTAAAAGCCTATCTTTGTTTTCTATTTGTCCCCCTCTTTATTTCAAATGATAAAATTCCGGTGTTTCTGAATATCTCTGTTTGTCTAAAACTAGTTTGCTAAAAGCCCTCGTTTGTTTTTCACATCAATCCCCCTTTTATTTCAAATCGTAAAACCTAGTCTTCTGGATATTTTGTTTTGTCTAAAAACTATTTATAAAGATCTTTTAAAATAAAACAATGTTTTCGGGGAGGCAGTCCAGCCGATTGGGCCAGAGGCCCAACCAGCCGGACCACCTACCACCCGGTCCAACCCATCTAGACCCAAACCCTAATTCTACCTAACCCTAACCTAGACCACATCCCACCCTGCCGCCGCCACACTCACACACACGCGCGCGTAGTAGTGCAGCGACACGACCCAGCGCGTCGGACCACAAGCGCACGGCACACGCGACCGCCCTGCCCGCACGCGATCCCCAGGGGACACCTACTCCGATTCGACCCCCACCTCCGTCTCCCCTCTTGCTCTCTGCGCGAGCGCCTCCCCTCCCTATGAGCCACCGCCGCTGCACCGATCTCGCCCGCCGCCGCGACCCTGGTTCCCCGCAAGCCTCCGCCACAGCGTCGCCTCGTCCCGCGGAACCTCGCTGCCTTCCCATCGAGCAAGCGCCGCCGCTCTCTCCTCTACTGGCTGCTGCTGCCAGGCCGCCGGCAGCGAGCCCCGTGTCCGCTGCCAGATGCCCGAACATCGTCCTCCCCAACCTCGCCAGGAGCCCTCCACGTCCGGCCGCTGTCGGCCGTCCTTCTCCAGCGCCGCCCCCGAGCCCTTCTACCCCATGGCGACCTCTTCTACGTTCGCCTCTGTTTGCCACACCTTGTGCCGTGACACCGTCCTCGCCTCGGCCACGAGCCCCTCGTCCTTGACCCTCTCTACAGCGATGACCTCCACCTCACACACCGAGCGGGGCTCGAGCTCCTCTATCGTTGCCCTGCAAGCTTGTCGTGCCCTTTTCTCCTTGCGCTGTAAGCCCTGCTAGGTGCCCTCGTCTCGAAGCCCGACACCGCTCGTCCGTGCGGCTGCTCAAGATGTGGGGGTGTTCTGCTGTATGTGTTCGCGCGGCTGCTACTGCGACCATGATCTGCTACCACAGGACAACGAGAAGTAACGACGACACAAGCTACCTCTCGGTGGACAAAGCTAGACAAGAGCCTTGGTGTGCCACCAACAAACTACTTCCAGGACCAACATCCGACAAGGCCTCCTCCCCGTACCTGATGACGTTAAGATCTCCATCAAGGAATAACAAGATCGACTACCCGGATCTCAAGATCTCCTTCCTGGACCCGAAGACCCCGATACCTGAGTCCGAAGACTGATCCCGACGCGGCCGAACCCGTCGAATCCTCGGAACCCAAGACCATCGTTGCCAAACCCTAATGTGGTCCCCTTTTCCGAGACCCCTATTTTTATAATATGACATTATCAATTGCTGCATATTAAATTGTTCATACTTGCATGCAAATTGTGGGTGTTTGGGGCTATTTCGATGATCACCTAAATTAATTATGGAGGCTATGTGCGGGCTAATCTAGTCTTATATTGGCTCCGTTTAAATTTGTGTAGAAAACCGGTGCCATGTTTCGCCTTGTTAAGACAACATTTAAATTGCGGGGTATATAAACAACTTGAATCTTCTAATTAATTGTCGGGACCCCGGTTCTGCTTAATATTGCCTAATTGCACCGCATTTGTGCCATGTCATGCATCATATCATAAACATGCCGATTCTTCCGGCGTAGTATTAAATAGTGCATCCGGTATTTCTTTTAGTGCTTTGCTTCTTCACGGATTAGGCCATTGAGTGGATGTGAGTATCGACAAGTTCTTCAGATATGTATCTTCGGCTATGTTTTCCCAGGCGAGCATTCTCCCCCTTTATACCTATTTTGCATTTATAGTCTTTATTTCCTCCTGTTGATCTATTGCTATCCGTGTCACGATGCTTTAGTGTTTCGTACCAGATATATTCTGTCCAACCTTTATATTGCCTTGGACACCTCCTATTACCTGTTGTTTGGTAGATAGATGGTCTTGCGAGTCGTAGTCGCTTGCTCAGGTGCGATCCCGTGTCGTGAAGTACCACATAGTTGTTGGAATGTTGTCATATGCTTTACGGTGGAGAGGATCATGACTTTAAATACAACTATTAAATTGCTGGGATAACTAATGAAAGAGGCACCAGTGGACAATATATGCTATTTGGTTTTTCATGTCCACTTGTGTCCCGTAGGCCCCGAGTACTTGATACATGTTCCTTGATTATTCGCACTATCCACATTCGGGAGACCCTATGGACCCCCCTTAGCTAGAGCTTGATTCATTTCTTATTTCTTGGTGCCACAAACTAGTTTGGGGCTTTATTACTATCCTGTACTTATGCCATGCTTTACTGCTTTATTTACGATTGTGCGTGGAGCACCTGTATTGTTTTGGAACATGGAATGTTTTCACAGTATCGACAAGCCCAGTCACACTTTCGGGTTCCCAGTCATTTAAAGCCATTCACACAAACCCTAGGTCCGTCTCGGAGCTCGCCAACTTCGTTGCGGGTAGCTTAGTGGGGTGGCCCTCTGAAATATTTTATGAATCCTATGATTGATTTGTCGTGAAAGCCTTGTTGGGTTTTGATTTGGTTTTTCCGAGGTTGATCGTGTGTGTGTTGCCATTTGTACACCCCTGCAGGGTAAAACTTTCTAAAAGCCGTGTCCACGGTTATGGACGACTTGGAGCACAGTATCTCGATCATAGACAAGCATAACTAAAGTAGTGCTATAAATTTGACTTTGACATGTCTAGTAATCAGTTTTACTACAACGGAATGAGTAAATAAAAGTTCCAACAACTACTAGAGTTGGGATGTCTCATGCTAATTGTATATGACTAGTAAGTATTGCAACTACAATGGAATGGTTAACTAAAACTGCCCACTGCTTATGATATCAGGATGACTCATGCTATATATATCTGACTAGTAAGTGTTGCAACTATAATGGAATGAATAAAACTGCCAACCGTGTGAGTTCCTCGGTTTGACTTCCTCGTTTGGTCTCGAGGGGGAATACCAGGATGGGTATGATTGGTGTTACTATCAGGTTGGATCCGGATAGGTCTTTCTTATCCCTCTCTAATAGCCAATAGTTGTATTGAGTCTCTATAGGTTGTTTAGTGCATGCTTTGCTGCCGCTTCAGTCCACCATACCTATGTAGGCGAGAGCCACCGAATTCTAGCCTCGCCGTGTACTGGCCTCAGTACTGACCGCTCCCTTTTTTTCCTTTGCCCTTTATCGGCACCCCTTTTGTTTAAATAGGTATGCGTTCGACATTGTTAGTAGGGTTACCCTTCTGGCTTGGCCTGGGCAGGGTTATGGACGCCATTGGTTATTCTTCCGGGCTCTTAGCCCCATTTGCATCTTATCCGTACTCGGATGTTGTATCATTTTCAAGGTGATTTGGATCTTTGTATTGTATATCTGTATTCTTGACTCTTTGAGTCGTTGTTGTATATATATGTTCTATGGGTTCCATCGTGAACTATTGTGTAATGGTATTACTTCGTTTTCCACCCGCTTAAAAGTGCCTGGTGGGCGTCCTTGAATCGTTTCTATGCGGGTTTGGCGGGAAGCGCTAAAACTTGCATATGGCTGATTCGAGGGTGTTACATAGAGGTCCCTACTCCTGCTTGTCTGCTCTTGGAATTATCGAAGGAATCAAAGATTACAGGGGTGCGTAGATGCGATCTAGCGAGAGTTGTGGAAACTAGGGTTGTGATTGTCCTCCTCGCCGCCCCTCCTAGCCTTTATATAGATATGCTAGGTCTCGGGTAGCAGGTCGAGTCGGATACAGATTAGGGTTTGCCCTTTGAACTTTCTATCTTAAACTTCTTCTTGTGTCGCAAGCAATCGGAGAGTCTGTGGGCCACTCGAATTCTTCATTGGGCCTTGGCAGCGTCGTGGGCTTCTGCCGTATTTGGACCGTATATGCGAAACTCGAGTACCTATAGGGTATACCCATGTCACTAAGTGTTTTTCCAAACGTTCTCTTTTTCATCCATGATGGAGGAAAACCCATCCAGCGGCTCATACTTTATGTGCCAGATTTTGTAGAATACAAAATATAGCCCAACTCTCCATCGAATGGGGAATGGCTTATTGGATGATTATGGAGAAAACACAAACATTGCGGAATCATCAAATTATCTCCTAATGGTTATTTTATCAAGAAGAGAAGATCACCTTTTACGAGGATATCCCTCAGGCGTGGGTATTAATCTATGAAGTTGGACCCTTTTGCTACGTTCCACATTAAGCAATATATTCCCATGGTCGCAAAGGACCTCAATGGGATACGCCATGATCTACTAAGATATTTGCAAACAGACATATAGACTAAGTTCATAATAAGAGATCAATTTATAATTGGTCTCCACTAAAATTGTCATCCCCTAGACGATTTTAGTGATCACATGATCCCTATCCTCTGCACCTCCCCCGATCGTCACGGCCATCAGTGCATCATCAAAGGTAGACATTCCCTAATGTTAATCACATCATCCATGTGACTCATGCTCGATCTTTCGATCTCTTGTGTTCTGAGGCTATGTCTACACATGCTAGGCTCGCAAAATCTAACTTGTGTGTATTCGCTGTGCAACATGGCTTACACCCACTGTATGCGAACATAGATATGTCTGACCCCTGATCATCACGGCCGGTCTCATAATGAAGAACTTTCTTGGTGGTGCACACACAAGGGGAACACGGAACATTGGAATTAAATAGGGATTATCTTATTTGCCACCGTTGAGTATCTAAATACTAGCACACACAATAAGATGTAAAGCAGATATCAACATCATATGTATGTTGTGATATGATATGGTCCTTCTTCTTGCGCCTTGATCTCCATCGAGCACTCCGGCATGATCTCCATCTTGC
This sequence comes from Avena insularis, assembly GCA_023614405.1. Lineage (NCBI taxonomy): Eukaryota > Viridiplantae > Streptophyta > Magnoliopsida > Poales > Poaceae > Avena > Avena insularis. The sequence continues at coordinate 368,441,499 of CM042689.1, forward strand.
CCTTGGTTTGACGCCAAGTCCACGACGCCGCCACCAGGTCGTCCATCGAAACGATGACTATTACTATACTACTTAGTAATAGAAAAGTAAACTACTTTACCTTCATAACAACCAATACCATATCAAATCACATGCCCTCCTACAAAATAAAGTTAGACGCCTCTACTTTATCTATTGCAAGTTTTACGTGGTTGTTAGGGCTTTCGCAATAGAACCGTTTCTGAACTACGAACTTTCCAACCACAACATGGATCCAACAGTTGTCTCTACTACACCCCTTTCAGGGCCCTCCATTGTAAATGCTATATCAACTATCGAATGAGAGACAGACACCCGCTAGCCACTTATACGGTACAAGCCATATGTTGAGCATGGAACCAGTCTCGCGTACGAATAAGCGTAAGGTCGGTCCGGGCCGCTTCATCAAACAATACCGCGATATAAACAAGTACATGTTAGTTCATATTAGGTCTCACCCTAGACTAACAATGACGATAGATCAAAGATGAATTTGCAAAAAGTAGTTGGAGGATCAGAGGAGAAACATACCGTAGATCACTTGTGTGCGAGGAACTCGAACGAAAATGAGTAGAGATGAAGATCTCTTGAGGTTTTGAGAGAGTTTGGAGGTAGAAGAGAGAAAAAGGATTGAAGTTTTGGGCTTGGAGGTACCTCCCGTGGAATTTTTGTGGTCGGACGCAACTATACGGGCAAACTATACAGCCGAAACAAGGTGTTCCCGCCGTATAGTTGGCATGCTGTCAAAATTTTAGGGTTTCCACTTGGTAGCGTGGCTATACGGCTAGAACTATGCGGCCGGAACAATGTGTTCACGCCGTATAGTTGGTCGTCAAACTCTCTGTACCTGGAAAAGAAATTGTATGAAAGCATCGATATCTATACGACCAAAACTATACAGACAGAATTTTTATTCCTGCCGTATAGTTGGTCGTTAAACCATCAGTACTTTTGAAAGAAAAATTGTTGATGGCAAAAATATCTATACGGACGGAACTATACGGCCAGAATTTTTATTCCCGCCGTATAGTTGGTCGTTAAACTCTCTGTAGCCATCAAAAAAATTCTATTTCTTCGAGAATTATTTCTTATTCTGAAACTTAGAGAAACACCTTGTTTTTGACAGAAAGTTGACAGTAAAAATTGTCGACCAACAACAGCATGTATAAAACATGATTTTTAGTACTACCGAACTTCTTCTCCTCAACTGGAGTTTTCTAGCACTCTTTATTAAACATAAACTTAAAGTAAAACTTAAAAACTTTACTCAAACCTTTATTTCACATGGGTTGCCTCCCATGAAGCGTTCTTTTATGGTCAATAGTTTAACCTCAATGTTGCTCACTTAGGCCATATGAGTGGAACACCCACTCCAAAATAGTCGGCCTTCAAAGTGATGGCCTCCTTTTCATCATGCTTGGCTTTCTTCTTCCTAGGGAAATGAATAACAAAAGGATCCAACGAAGGCAATTGAAGCTTCACGTTCCCTTCATGTAGATTAATCAAAGCCTTAATAGTTCTTAAGAAAGAACGGCCTAATATAATAGGAGAAGTAGAATCTTCAGGCATGTCAACAATAACAAAATCAATAAGAGCAGGACAACCTTTAATGTATACTAAAGTATTCTCCTTAACTTCCTACAGCTTGTTTGTAGGTAGAATATGCAAGATGTAATTTTAACTCGGTGATTTCAAAAGAGCCAAGATTTAACTTATTAAAAGGACTCTTTGGAATTGTTGAAACGCTTGCACCTAGATCACAAAGTGCAGCTATCTCATTTGTCCCAATTTTAATCTTAATAGTAGGATCAAATATATCATCAAGCTTAATAGGTAATTTTTTTAGTAATTTTCTTATATTCTTCTTCAAGCTCACGTACCTTTATTTCTACCTGATTGACAAAGTGTTGATACATGGCTTTGTCATTTCCTTCACTTACCGAAATCTTGATGTTGATCCTTTTTACAAGATCTTCAACGGGTGTAACTTGGTGAAGGAGCATTTACTATAATCAAGTTCTTCAGGATCCTCCCTTTGGATGCTCATCATCTTGAGGTCTTCAACAGGATTGGGCTCAGCTTTGCTTGCAAATTTAGCTAGAATGAGAGTTTGAGTCTCGGTTATCTTACCTAGCTGTGCCTCAACAATCCTTGTTCTTTCTTGGAGGGCATGCAAATCATTCCTCAAACTTATAGCTTGGTTAGATAATTTACCAAGCATAGAATCATGGTTCTCCGTTATTTTAACAAGGATATTGTTTTGCTCATTTTGTGAGTCTATAAAGGACTTAAGTGTTTCTTGGAGACTACCATTACTTGATCCCATATTATTAAACAAAGACTTATGATAACAAAAACAAGAATTAAAAGACTAACTAATTTTTTTGGATTTTCAAATAAAGACTGAAAGCAAACTAACAAAATTAAAAACAAGAATTAAAACTAGCAAGGTTCCTACTAACCTCACCAGGGTAGCTATTGCTTACCCGGAAACGGCACCAGGAAAAAAGGGTTGATACCTTCAATCCGGATTACAAATGTAGTATAGCTGTTTTCCTTAATATACCTAGGCTTATCAAATCCTCGGGAAGCAGAAAGCTTAGTGAAGTTACTTTAACGAACCTTCGGGAGTTTTAGAATTCCTTTTGTGTTTTTATCGGACCAAGAGTTTGCGTCTTTTTGTTGTTGTCAATGATGTAGAGAGAGGTCCTAGGGCGTTCGGTTTCACTTGTCGCTGTGCAAAACATCTGATTAGGATAAAAGATGAAAATAAAGTATGCATGTAATTGTGAGATCAAGATAAATTATATGTGGGTAGTGCATCCATAATCACAATTGCCTCCGCAACCGCTTATAGCAATAACCTACTAGTCTCATCCATAGAAGAAAGAGAACTAATGATATGCATAGTAACGTCACCGTTAATCCCAAGTAAATCCCTCACATACAGCCGTACTACCCCTTTTGTCACTAGAGTTCCCAACCTGTAGAGTAGTCATTACTCATACTCCCTATACCTGGCTTAATCCTCGGGGTCTTGGGTACCTGACAAGTCCTTAGACTGAGGCAAGAGAGGATACAATAATCATCATGTCATACAAACTAATACATGATCCCATCTATGATAAATAACATGCACAAAATCTACATGGCTATGCCAAAGCGCTTAGCCCAAGGAGAATTACTCACACATAGAGATGAGATCAAAGATCATAAACATTGCAATGGAAATCATGAGATTGATAGAAAATAAACTTACAATGTCACCAATCAAAGATGAGATCTACTATTATAGTGGAATATGGCTATGGTGGTGGAGAAGGGTTCGGAGATTAGATCTAAGTCTATTCCTCCGGCGGCTCTTCGGTGTTGTGGATGGAGATCTGGAGGTGCCCGATGATCGAGAAGAGCTCTCTTTTCTTGTCGCCCGAGACCTCTTTATATAGGGGTCCCTTCACAAAAGTTGTTCTATTTGACCTAGCGGTGTCAATGGCAACTATACGACCGGAACTATACAGATGAAATTTTATTCCCGCCGTATAGTTGGTTGTTAAAGTGTCTGTCTCCACTTCACGACTCCTAGTTTCTTCGGGTTGTTGGAAATCTCGTATCTTTGACATTAATGTTGTGATTCCCATCATCAAACATCATTATCTGCGCAGGGAAAAATATAAAAAAAGGATTGCATACCCCTTTGATCATTAGGCATTAGTGGCAGGATTTAGAGAGATATTTCATCAAAAATATGAATAATATCCAATTTAAATGTAGACGTAGCTGGCTATATTTCAGAGCCATCGGATATCTAGGCAATTATATTTGACAAAGTAGTACTCGGAGTTCATATGGCATAAATAATCATCTAACAGGTTGCAAAATTCAGAGAAGGATTTGATGGCTTGCCTTCAGTAGCGGGGTAGGTCTCAAGTTGAACTTCAGGGGCTGGTTGGAGGTTTAAATCTATTTGAATAATTTTAGAAGTGTTAAAACCATTTTTTAGCCACTATATAATCAACATACCCATAGGTGTATAGAAATAAAAAACTAGTGTCAATGGATAGGGAATTTTATTTAAAAGCCATTACAAAAAGAACCACCTCAAAATATGCATTTTTCACCAAGTTATAGCCTTTCAAAGTTAGTTTTTTTACAAATAAGTAAAACAAAAAATAACTAGGAAAGTTGTGGATACTATTTAAAAGACTGACAAGTGGGGCCTACCACTTCAAATAGCTAAAGCGGTACCCTTTTCCGTCTCGAGCCCGTGGCGATGCAAGCTCCAGTGAGCTGCTCGACGACGCTACGGCGAGAGAGAGAGAGAGAGAGAGAGAGAGAGAGAGAGAGAGAGAGAGAGAGAGAGAGAGGTGGTGAAGGGCTCAGTGAGATTGAAGGTGACGACAAGCATGACGATGGGTTGGATGGTTCTAGGAGGTGCAGGGCGGCGAACATCGACATGGACGGTGGTGGTTGCTCACATACGTGGACGGTGGTTTCCACGATTCAACGCTTTGGAGCTCCTCCGACCAAGGAGAGAGTGGCTATGTGATCCTGGTGCTCTGGGGAATCTAGGGCTAGGTTTAATTGGGGAAGAGAGAAGAGGGGAAGGAGTATTCTGGCTAGGTACTGGTGGCAGTTCTAAGCTCGTAGCCGGTGGTGCGATCTCGAATCGGACCAGGGCTTGGGCTAGATGTGTACTAGGAGGAGAGTGACGTAGGTATGCCCAATGGGCACCCAACTGTAGCCTATCTGGTTTGGCCAAAAGGAAGGGCCACCCAATGACCTGCCCACCCGATGACCTATTAAGGATCCATGAAGCCCACTACAACTTGGCGGATGTGAATCCCATAAGGGCATCGACTCCTTGGCATACAAGACAAGGATAAGATTAGATAGGAAATTACTAGGGTTACACCCTCAATTTGTAACTGACTCCGACGGTAACCTAGACCTAGACTCCCCATATAAGGGCTGGAAGGGGCCATCAGGGAGGACACCTTAGCTTTCATTGCAAACCCACCAAATCTAATCTGCACAACCACAGCCATCTCGGTGACTTGTAATCTTCATCAATTCAATCAAGAACAGACAAGCAGGTGTAGGGTTTTCCCTTAAGGGACCTCAACCTGGGTAAACTCATGTCCCCTATTGTTTGTCAGCCGACAAAGTCACCCGCATGTCCCTCCTTCCCAAAAACCCATGTCCACAAACCATGGGCATTGTCGTGGGGACCCCACGTCAATTGGCGTCGTCTATGGGAAGTTTGTGTGCTGATGTTGCGACTATTGGTTCTATCATTGCCGATCTACGATTCGTCAGTTCCTAGGGAGCATATCTGCTTCAACTCCTTCAACTTCATCCTTCACTCTCTAGCCACGTGCACAACCTTCAAATCCATCAATCCTGGAGCAAACCTGATGTTCGGCGATCTGCACTTCCATGTCAGTAAGATGGGCATGCTCCGTCTCCTAGACCAGATCCGTTCGGTTCTGGCGCAGTAGACATCACCATCGGTTGCACCTACATCATGGATCCCACCACCCCTCGACACCCTCACTGAGCTGAACGCCACATCATCATCAACCTACTGCATTGACAGCGATACCTGCTGCAACTCTGAAGTGAGTAACTCGCTCGAGGTAGGTGATCACATTGACTTCAATATTGAGAGCTGCGGAAGCAACGTCTACCCCAAATGCTACCTATGTGCCATTGTCAACACCGGTGATAGACCTGAAGATGGAAATGATGTTAACCGAACCAACAAAGGCACCAAAGGCGGCAGCTAGGAAACTATTAACCACATGGCTGATTAGTGGGAGAGGACAAGGAAAGCCCTAAGGGGCATTCCCCTTGGACCCGAGGTGACATGGAGGAGCTGATGGGCTACCACTATCTCCTGCAGCAACAAAGTAATCAACAACGGGAGCAACAGATTTTACTCGATGAACACAAGCAACTAGCCGACAAGTCGAGCGTAGGGTGGGCACAACTACCCTCCATTGGCGGCTCCTCTTCAAGGAGAAACCATGATGTCGGGGCGCACAAGCGATGCTCCCGGAAAAACCACGTGGACAAGGAAGAAAGGCGCGAGTTCACCTGAAGTCTCAATTTCTCCTTCATGTCGGTGAATTCTCATGGTAACATGATACCCAAGACACCGCAAGGTGCCATCATCATGGTCACCACATACCTACTATCAAACCAACCTCCAACGGGAGATCCGCGATCCACCATTCATAGATCTGCCATCACCAGCCTCAGCCTAGTAGGAGCAACGCTCATGGCAGAACCGGAGCAGGAATCCAAAAATCCAGTCGCGATGCAAAGGAGCAATCGCTCACCACCATGGTATGATGACTCTCTGATACGTCCATAATGTATCTATATTTTTTGATGGTTTTATGCTAATAATATGCTTTTGACACTCCTTTTTGTATAAAGTTTATGATTTATTTAGACTAACCTACTAATAATTGCAAAAGTGCACAATGTTCTTGTTTTACACTTTGATGTGTAGGAATACCAAGAATACAAGTGGAAACCTTGTTGTAGTGAAATTGGGATTTTTCCAGAAATCTGTCTCAGAACTCTTTTTGAAGATGGTCACGCTTCGGGTCGAAGACGATGTCAAACGGAAAATTCTTCGACTACAAAGTTGTTGAAAATTTTGCGATAAACGATCTGGACATAAAAGTTAGCTGATTCCGAGTCCGGACGGGCCTTCTAGGCCTGATTTACTGCAGCCCAAGATGGGGTGCCGGGAATCCGAGAAGCTATATAAAGCGAGGACACCTAATTCGCCCAGGGCATCTCCACCCACGAATTTGCAGCCACCAAAGGCACGTTTTTTCCTCCCCATGAATCCCATCTCCATCGGGGAGGGTTCCCAAGAAGCCATGAAGGAAGGGGGCTAAGGGGCGGTGCTCCCCCATGATACCGGCGGCGGGCAAGGAGTCCCCACGCCGCCATCGCCGCTGCCGCCGCCCTCTTCACCATCTTCACCGCCATCTCCATCACCTAATCCTCCTAGTATGCAGTGGTTCATCCTCCCACACACCTCCGTGCCGTCCTATGTAAACATGGTCTTTAATGTTATAAGTTATAATCCTATGATCTATGTCATGTTTGCGTAGTTTCTTTGTTCTTAGATTGAATGGTTGAATGTCTTTGGTTCATTAGAGTTGTATGTTGATATGGTACAGTCCTTTGGTATCCATTATATTTGTGCGCGCATGGATTAAACATCATAGGGTTTGTAGTATATGTAAAAGGAAGGGGAGTTCTGCCGGAGTGACAGAAACCTGAGGACACGAACCAGAATGTTGCACGTATGGGAGTAAGAGGACCATTAAACTTAAAGCTATGGTTAGGGAAACCTCAATGCATTGATTAGTACTTACAGATGTTTGCTAACAATCCAATCATATAGTACATGTAATTCCAAGTAGTGAAGCGCATGTATATTTAGCCTCTCCCACATAGAAAATTGCATCGAAGATAATGAACCCGATCTATTCGCTATTTAAACTTGGACAAAGCCACCACAATTACCACCACTATTCCACACTCATGGTTCTGTTAGTTTAGTGTATTTTATTGCTGCAACAACTATCTTTACTTTCTTGTTATTTATTATCATGCAAAGCTATATCTATTACTCGTATTGTTGCTCTAGTTTTATTTCCTAGATAATACAAATGTTTAGTGTGCATAGAGTTGTATCAGTGGTTAATAGAACTTGAGAGAATATTTATCCTACCTTTAGCTCCTCATTGGGTTCGACACTCTTACTTATCGAAAAGGCTACACATGATCCCCTATACTTGTGGGTTATCAAGACCTTTTCTGGCGCCGTTGCGGGGGAGCAATAGCGTGTGGGTGAATATCCGTGTGTGCACTTGTTTGCTTTATCTATAAGTAGGTTTTACTTTCAGTTTTAAATTGTTCTCTATCTTAGTATGGATAGGGAATGCGAATTAAAAAAATTAGTTGTACTTTTTACCTAAAAACGTTTTCAAAAAGGAAAGTGAGTGGAAAGATGAGTAATGGTTAAGTGGGGGTCGACCTTAAACACTTGTGTTCATGCCTATGAAACCAAAACAAATCTTTCCATGGAAGCTTTTCAGTTAAAAACTTGTAGGAATGCATGAAGCCTTGAAAAAGAAAGATATTTCCGGTATTGATCTTAATGCTTATTCATTCGAAAATACTTAAATCTTGCTCCTATGCCTAACTTAAAGGCGTTAAAGAAAAGTACTTATTGGGAGATAACCCAAAAGTTTTAGTTGAGTCTTGGAAGTTATTGCTTCAGTAATAACCTCTCCTTATCCTTTTTTTTGCTTTTTGTGCCAAGAGTAACCTCTAATGAGAGAGAAGTAATGATTGGGAAAGTTGGTGTCCCGAAATAGAATTTTGTGCTTCACTGTAAAAATTCTTGTAAAATCTTTGTACGTCAGTTTGAGCTATAATTGTTTGTGCTTATGCCCCAGGTTGTTATCCAACTTTCGTTAGTTCAACACTTTTATATTTGAGCAACAGAAGGTCTTCGAAAAAATTGGTTTCTCTCTGCTGGTCTGTTTTGACAGATTTCTGCCATTATTTGCATTTGCTTCTTGTTGATTCCTTTTTGGGTTCTCTTTGGGAATTGAGCTTTTTAAGGGAAGTTCTACAGTAGCTTGTGTTTTAATGTAAGTTTTATTGGTGTTGAAACTGAACCCAAATACTTATTATCTTGAGTACACTAATGTTGCTAATGAAGATTATGTGAAGTTTTGTATGAAGGAAAAAATTTCAGGTGTTAAGGAAAGAATGATGTAATGAGATGAAGAATGGACTAAAGCTCAAGATTGGGATGCCACCCCATGTTACCCCAAGAAATATCCAAGAAGTACAAGCGTCAAAGCTTGGGGATGCCCAAGGCATCCCCTTCTTTATCAATAAAAACCTCAGGTTCTTCCAAACACTTCATTTGTATTGTTTCATGCACAGTTGTGTTGTTCTTGGAGCATCTTTGTTTTCGATTTTGGTTTTAGTTTGCTTGGTTTGCTTGAATAAATTGGTTGGACCCCCTCTTTCATACATTAGTTTTCAAATAAGTGTGATTTGGATTGGAAAAGAGTACGAAAAGTTCATGCTTAAGTGGTAAAAGGAGCTCATTTTTTACGGTGGCCTATGCTTTGTCATGTCATGCTTGATATTGTTTTGGATTTATGCTTAGTGATTTTTGTTGTAGCATGACATGTTATAAAAAATTGAGATTGCTTAATGTGCCTTGAAAGAATCATGCATTGTTTTAGCATATTAAAGCATAGTATTGTGGTATTCTCCTTTGATGCTTTATTTGGGTTGACTTGGCGCATGCTCACACCATGTTATGACTATCCCAAGTCACCATAGCCTTTATGATCCTTTAGTTTTCGACTTGTAATATCACTTTATGCTTTAATTAATGATGTTTTGTCGCTTTGCATGATTATGGTCATTATTTCTCTTTTAGTTGGTCGCTCCTAGTCTTTTGCTAGCCTCCATAACCAAGTATGAGTTCCACTCATGCATCCAACTCCAAATAAAACCAAGTTATCCCAAAGAGTCCTCCATACCTACCTATTAGCATTTGCTATTCCAAGTATATTCATGCTTTTATCTACCTTCCGAATTAAACTTGTTATGAGAAAACTAGTGATTAAAGCTCTCACGAACTTGATGACACACTTTACTTTTCTTGCCCCTAATAAACTTGAACCATTGTGTCATCTATATTGTATATGCTTGCACTTATATGTTGGGGATTAGCAGAACCATACTGTCATGGGGAATGCTTTCAACATTGCAATTATACATTGTACCTAGTTGATATCATGCTCTTTTGTCTATGGATGTCGTCGGTGTGAAATGAAAGGGGAGCTTGTAAGTCCATGGAGTTATGTATGTGTGTTAGAGAAACGCCTAGGCCACCGGTCTAATCCATGCATAATCATGGTGGAAACCTGCAACGTAACCATAATGTGCAATCTATGAAGCATTATTCTTATAAAAAAGAGATAGAGATTGAGAAAAAAGAAAAAAAAAGATGAGAAAAGAGGAAAGAGAGAAAAAGCACCATTTTCCCATGGTAAATAAGAAGATTACTGAGATGCTCATTGTCTGCTTGCCTTGTCATTCTTATATGGGGATTCTTCCGTATCATCGAGCAAGGGGTACCCTGTTGGCGGTTCTCTATGATACACATGTACTTACTATGACAAGAACTTACCGGTAACTAAACTTGAGTAGCATGAGGAGCGACCCTCGTGTTCAAGGGGCATGAGATTTCCAACTTATACTTTGTCAAGCATATACTCCATAGTTTGTTAACTTTAACCTTAATCACTTCAAGATGCCTATGATAGGGGCAATGAGAGCTGAAAGCTAATAAGTCCATAATTTTTGGAAGCTCTTTATGAGACTTGAATCCCTGCTTCCTTCTATGAAGGCCTTTCTTCCACTTTTATATTGAGTCTCCACCTTCTATCTTTATGCACCAATTAAGAGAGCATAGTTGTCATTATTAGTTCTATGTGCATTGTCCCAAGACTTGTTAATTGATGCATAACTTTGATATTGCTTGTTCCTAAACTATTTGTATTTTGTCACCCTTATGAACTTTGAAGGTGTCCTATGCATTTATGTTTTGCTTCTCTAGGAGGGACAAGCTGAATACCATTCTCATTATGCTTTCTTTATGTGAAATAAACAAACGTCTTGCAAAGCATTGTTATTCGTGAATATTTTGTTTGTGCCATTTTTATGTTACAACATAATTGTTATGTATTATTGTTAGAACTCTATCTTTCATGATTCATGTTTAGAGTACCTTAGTCCCAGCTATCAATGCTTTTACAATAATGATGATCAAGATTGTGTTGTATGCATGTCACCTCAAAAATTATATTGTTTTGATTGTTTACCTACTCAAGGACGAGCAGGAACTAAGCTTGGGGATGTTGATACGTCCATAACGTATCTATAATTTTTGATGGTTTTATGCTAATAATATGCTTTTGACACTCATTTTTATATAAAGTTTATGATTTATTTGGACTAACCTACTAATAGTTGCAAAAGTGCATAATGTTCTTGTTTTACACTTGGATGTGTAGGAATTACCAAGAATACAAGTGGAAACCTTGTTGTAGTCAAATTGGGATTTTTCCAGAAATCTGTCTCAGAACTCTTTTTGAATATGGTCATGTTTCGGGTCGAATACAGTGTCAAACGGAAAACTATTAAACTACAAAGTTGTTGCAAATTTCACGACAAACGTCCTGGACATAAAATTTAGCTGATTCTGAGTCCGGACGGGCCTTTTAGGCCCGATTTACTGCAGCCCAAGATGGGGTGACGAAAATCCGAGAAGCTATATAAAGGGAGGAAACCTAATTCACCAGGGCATCTCCACCCACGAATTTGCAGCCACCAAAGCCACATTTTTTCCTCCCCCATGGATCCCATCTCCATGGGGGAGGGCCACCAAGAAGTCATGCAGGAAGGAGGCTAAGGGACGGTGCTCCCCCATGATACTAGCGACGGGGAAGGAGTCCCCCGCGCCGCCGCCGCCGCCCTCTTCACCATCTTCACCGCCATATCCATCACCTAATCCTCCTAGTATGCAGTGGTTCATCCTCTCACACACCTCTGTACCGTCCTATGTAAACATGGTGTTTGATGCTATAAGTTATAATCCTATGATCTATGTCATGTTTGCATAGTTTCTTTGTTCTTAGATTGAATGGTTGAACGTCTTTGGTTCATTAGAGTTGTATGTTGATATGATACAGTCCTTTGGTGTCCATTATATTTGTGCGTGCATGGATTAAACATCATATGGTTTGTAGTATATGTAAAAGGAAGGGGGGAGTTCTGCCGGAGTGATAGAAACCTGAGGACCCGAACCGGAACGTTGCACATATGGGAGTAACAGGACCATTAAACATAAGGCTATGGTTGGGGAAACCTTAATGCATTGATTAGTACTTACATATGTTTGCTAACAATCCAATCATATAGTACATGTAATTCCAAGTAGTGAAGCGCATGTATATTTAGCCTCTCCCACATAGAAAACTGCATCGAAGACAATGAACCCGATCTATTCGCTATTTAAACTTGGAGAAAGCCACCACAATTACCACCACTATTCCACACTCATGGTTCTGTTAGTTTAGTGTATCTTATTGCTGCAGCAACTAGCTTTACTTTCTTGTTATTTATTATCGTGCAAAGCTATCTCTATTACTCATATTGTTGCTCTAGTATTATTTCCTAGATAATGCAAACTTTTAGTGTGTGTAGAGTTGTATTAGTGGTTGATAGAACTTGAGAGAATATTTATCCTACCTTTAGCTCCTCGTTGGGTTCGACACTCTTACTTATCGAAAAGGTTACACACGATCCCCTATACTTGTGGGTTATCACTCTCCATGGCAACGCCACAACCCATAGCAAAGATCACGTGACTACAATGCTCATGACAAGATCACACAACGCAAGATCGACAAATCTTGCGCATAACACGCCAACCACGACTCCACCGAGTCTGATGAGGAAGATGCTGAACTATGTGGCGTTAGGGTCTTCAACTACTCCATCCGACGAACAAGGATGCCAAAGAGTTTAAAACTACCCTATGACACCCCAAAATACGACATGCTCTAGGAGCCAAAAACTTGGCTAGATGAGCACGTGCAATCAGTAAGGTGCCATGTCAAGTCGAAGAACACTACCATACAGTTCATGCAGCTGCAGCTGAAGGGATCTGCATGGGCTTGTCTTAAAATCCTCCCCGCAGGTTCGATTGGCATTTGGGAGGATCTAGTCTATAGCTTCGTCCGAAACTTCAAAGCCACATACAAATGATACACATCCAAAGAGGAGCTTCAGGCGTGTACCCGACGGGCTGGCGAGTCAATTTACTCTTACATCCAACAAAGGTCTACCATTAAGAACTCTGTGGAGGACATCTCCAAGGAGCGAGCAGTCGATGCCTTCAACACTGGCCTACATAGGCGGGACCTCAAGGAGGATCTGAGACGTGTCAAGCTGAAGACCATCGATCACTTGATGGATATCACAAACCAATGAGTGGGTGGTGAGGATGTCGTGCATGATGACACGGATGTAAGATACTTAGGTGACTAAGCATGCAGACGCGGTCTCCGGGTGACATAGGTATGATTACTCGGGTTCTTATGATTTGTTACCCTAGATGCACAAAGGCTCACAACCCACGAAGCCCATAACGAAGGCCCATGAAGCATCCGACGGAAGATATAGTTTGCTAGATAAGGAAATAGAAACCGGCATTGTATCGCTGTTGTAATCATAGTCTGTAAACTATCCACATATGGCTTCGGGACCCAGCCTATTATATATAGGCTAGGAGGATCCAATGGAGAGGCACTGAAAAAAGCCTTGAGCAATCTGTAATCAATTTGACCGTAAGAAATCATACGACCTAGACTCCCATGTTTGTATGATCAGCCGACGAAATCCCCAGCATTCTCTTTTTCACCAAACCCTAAGTCCATAACCATGGGCATTGCCAAGGTTACTACTCATCAATTAGCATCATCTGTGGGAAACCTGAATGCTGGAGTCATGGATTCGATGGCATCTTTTCATCAAGCAAAAATCCGCCAGGAGCGGCACCACGCCCGCCCACACCTGTCTCGATTCCCATCGATCTAATGGCGGATCCATTCTCATCATCTGAAGTTTCCACTTTCGTGTAGAGGAATCCGAAGAACCGTGCCCATCTGCTCCGATTTCGTCGGGACCGTCGGTCAAAAAAGTTGCGCCTGCAGCGATACCTGCATCCTCTATTAGATCATCCATAGAAGCTGCACCCAAGCTGGCAACGACAAAGAAAACTCTGGAGAATCAGCAGATTTGGGGGATCTTGATGGTCTCTACGATGGTCTCACCCTCGGATCATACTCCCAGCTAACACCACCACGTGGATCAAACCCAGTAAATGCTGAACCCGAAGAAAGCGGCTAAAGTATCAACTTTGGAATCAGGATGGCCGAAATCTACCTAGAACAGATATCGTTGGATTTCACTGATCCTCCAAACAGTGTCTCCCTCGGATCGGACACCGACATCACTAGTTCATACATAACTCATCACCAAGTGTGCATGATCATTGGGGATGCCTCAACTCAGCGCGACTCCAACGGTAACCCTATCCTTGATCCCAATGATATTTTTTCAGATGACATTGCAGGAAATCACGGAAACGAAGGAGACCCGACAAACAACTGCATAATTCAAGGAGGAGGAGAACCGCGAGAAGGCGAATAGCAAACTCTCTAGCTATCAGCCGAAGCATGGCAAAAAATCAATGGACACCGTATCAGGGGTTGTCCCAATGATAGCCGAGGCCACGTGCAAAGAATTAATGGCCTACCAATACTTTCTCCATCACAAGAAGAGGGATCTACTAAGGATGCAGAGGTAACTCGATGAAAGAAAAAGGCTAACCGACGAATCCAGTCTTCGGCAGGCACAACTAAGCTCTACCAGGGGATCAGGAAGCATAACATGAGGAGCACAACCAAGGAGAGGAGCCTCATGACTACAGAATATCCCCGAAGCCGAAAGAAACGAACTGACCCGAGATCTTGATATATCGTTTATGTCAGTGGATCCAACATGACACATCAAATAAAAAACAACACAAGCCGCAAATGTAGCTGCACAAATATACCTGATCACAACTCAATTCGCACCCGATGATCCTTGTGCGGCCCTCCATCGCTTCCCTCTCATGAAGCTCGGCATGGTGGGTGCATCTCTTGCACAAGAAGAACAAGGAATCACATGACAACCCGACAGATCCCCATGCCGTTGCAGCAGCCCTCGGCAAGTAGGGCACACCCGACGATCGCGGTCACCACATGGGTGCACTTTTCAAGCTCCGAGCCACGAAAGGACGCAAGAGATGGCATTACACAGTGTAGGATCGACAGATCCAGGGAAGAGCGCAACAGCCGAAGATACCACGATGGTGAAAGCGAGGATGATTATGAATTATGTGGAGTCAGTTTCTTTACCCAACGGGTTTGCAAAACTCTAGTACCCAAGGACTTCAAACTCCCTCACGACCGCCAGAAGTATGACGACCTCCAGGAACCCGAAGCTTGGTTGGCAGATTATCTGGAAACTGTCAAACTATAGGGTGTCTCCAAGGCCACCGCAATGCAAAGCCTATAGATACACCTAAGCGGTGCCGCCCGATCCTGGCTAAGGCAGTTACCCGAAGAATCCATCAGCAGCTAGAACGAACTTGAAGACAAGTTCATCTGAAACTTCAACTCTACATTCAAGTGACCTACGTCCCTGGAGAAGTTGCGGGCATGCAAGCAGAAATCCGAAGAATCAATATGAGCTTTCATCCAGCGGTGGAACATCATCAAAAATTCGGCTAAAGCTATATCCGACGAAAGGGCAATCGATGCCTTCAATGAAGGACTCTGCTGAAGAGAGTTCATTGAAGAAATGAAGCAAATCAAACCCAAAACAATTTCACAGCTGATGGACATGGCAAATCATTGGGTCGACGGCGAAGACACAGTATACAACAAGCAAGTGTGCTCACCCGAAGAATATAGGGATATACGCAGCAATGATAGAAGGCAATGAAATAACGACGGATATGGTGGACCAAGCTATGTCGTGACTGGTTTTTCAGGAGGGGACAACCGAAGAAACAACAACCACATTAGCGGATACCGAATATATGATGTTGGAGGAAGCCAATCAACATAGAGATACCAACCAAGAGCTCGGGATCCCCCAATGTCCCTAATACAAATGTTGGACGGACCCTGCAACATGCACTTCTATGTCGACTCAACAGGTAGAAGGCGATCAAATCACTTCATGAAGGATTGACGATCGTTTCTAAAAATGCAGGAAGTATGCAATGCAAAGGCAACTGAAGCAGCAAGCCGAGGATATGCCACTACACTTGGAGCCCTAGCATTTGGTGCACCATGACCTCCATCAATGCAGCCGTCAGCGGGACAAGGACAACCTGCTACAAATAGAAACAAATAGGACGAATACCCTAGCTCCAAAGGAGCAATGTTGATGATCCAAAATGGGCGCCCATCCAATAGGACCCAGAAACTAATTACACTGCAAGTTAACATGGCAGAAACGGCACCACCAGCTACACCCGAGTATCTCCATTGGTCAGAACAGGAAATTACATTCAGCGGAACTGATCATCCACTTCGAGTCCCATGATCGGGTCACTCGGCTCTAATAGTAGAGGCGCAACTCGATGGATTTGATATGAGTAAGGTTTTCATGGATGTAGGAAGCAACATCAACCTAATTTACACCAAGACACTTAAGGCAATGAATTGCTCTTTAGCAAATTTAGCACCAACAAAAACATCTTTCCACGGAATAGTCCTAGGTAAAGATGAAATTCCTTTAGGAAAATATCTCTTGACATTGTTTTTGGATCCAAAGAAAATTTCAGGCGCGAAAAGCTCCAGTTCGAAGTCATGGACTGGTCGTCGTCGTATCATGCATCCTGGGTCGCCCAGCCTTCGCACAGTTCATGGCAGTACCACACTATGCGTACCTGGTTATGAAAATGCCAGCCCCAAAAAGGTCATAACATTGAAGGGCGATTTTACACGTTCTGATAGTTGCGATCAAGAATTCAACAAAATCTCTGAATTCTTTAGGATGGAGACCGAGTTTGAACAACTAAAAATGTTAGCAAATGCAGAAACTCTAGCAGTGGCATGTGTCAATCCTGATCATGCTTTTGACACCGGAAAAGATACAAGGGAAGTCCAGATCCACCCTACCAAGTTGAAGAAGACAACCTTTGTGGCCTCTAATCTTGGTCCCTCATAGGAAAGTGCGCTCATCGAGTTCCTCCGTGAGCACTGGGATATTTTCGCATGGTTACCATCCGACATGCTGGGAATTCCCAAGGAACTCGCAAAGCACACACTTAACTTGGATCCTAAGGCAAAACCAGTAAAACAGTCACTTCGCCGCTTCGCGGAACCAAAACGAAAGACCATTGGAAAGGAACTCCATCGCCTAACCGACACCAAATTTATCAAATAATTGAAGAAAATAGAGTGGGTCGCAAACCTAGTGTCCCAAAGAAAAACACAAAAGAATTGCATGTGCATCGACTTCACTATGTTCAACAAGCATTGTCCAAAGGATCACTTCCCGCTACCGCATATTGATAAAATCATAGATGCAACCGCGGGATACAAACGTCTCTCCTTCCTGGACGCATATTCTGGGTACCAATAGATTCGGATGAAGGAAGTAGACCAGGATAATACCACATTTATCACGCCTTACGGCAAATTCTGCTACAGACAATGCCGTTCGGGCTCAAGAATGCGGGTGCGACATATCAACGGATGATGCAAAATTGGCTTGGAAATCAGATTGGATCAAACATACAGGTATATATTGATGATGCCATAGTCACAACAAAGCAAGATTCAGCACTCATCAATGAATTGTGAGAAACATTTGACAACCTTGACAAGTATTGCATCAAACTTAACCCGAGAAAGTGCTCCTTTGGAGTCTCCACGGGGCAACTCCTCGGGTACCTCGTATTAGCAAGAGGAATAGAGGAGAACCCTGAAAAGATATAGGCAATACTCACAGAAGAAACCAACAAATATTCGGGGCATGCAACAATTGGCTGGGCGATTTGTGGCACTCAGTTGCTTTATCGCCCGTTTCCATGCCCTCATGAAGAAATCAGATCAATTCGAATGGACAGACAAGCTCAGCATGCTTTCGAGAACCTCAAGAAAACACTTTCGACACCCCCCATCGTCGTGTCCCCACGAGAAAAAAAACCCTACTTATCTATATCGCCGCTACTAATCAGATGGTCATCACAGTTTTGGTCGTCGAGGGACCCGAAGAAGGGAAAACCAACAGTGTTCAAAGACCAATTTATTTCATAAGTGAGGTCCTCTCTCCATCCAACCAGAGGTGTTCGCACTATCATAAGCTAGCTTACGGAGTTTTGATGACAGCTCACAAGCTAAGTCATTTTTTGGAACACCCGAGCATAGTGGTCAATGAAGCACCTCTCTCCAATATTCTTAATAATAAAGATGCTACAGGGATCGTCTCTCTATGGGGAATTGAGCTATCCCCTCGAGATATCACGTACGATAAATGCAAAACAATTAAATCATAGGTTTTTCTGACTTTATTACTAAATGGACAGAACTACAGTGCACGGGCCCGCCAGACCTCTCCAATGCATGGACAATGTATTTCGATGGATCCAAAAGTGTGGGGCCCCTAGATTAATCCTCCGAGAATCCCTGTTATGCATACAACCACGATCCCATGATCAGTTAGTCGTGGCACATAACCGACAAGTATCAAAGTAAAACATCCAGTACATAACGAATACATGACATACCTTATTTGGCATTATGGCCACATCGATCAACAGCGGAACTTCATTAGGCGTAGGGCCCGAGCCATGCCTTAACCTACAGGCAACTGACTGGGAGAACGTCCTAGCTCGCATAGTCGCCATCCTCGTCTTCTTCTCGAGATCTGGCCAAGTTAATAGCCAGGGACAATGCCAGTGAGTACATTGAATGTACTTGCAAACCACCTCAAGAAAATAATAATAGCAAGAGGATATGCAATATGGCTGTGGTAGTAGGAGGGATCCAGGAGTGGTTCTTTTCTAAATAATTCCTCTTGTACATATAGCATCTACATATCTTTGTTGAAAACTTTTGTAAATCATTTTGGAAACCTTTTTGAAAAGTTTTGGAAAACACCAGGACTGGGTCAACCATTCGTTCCCGTTTTCAGGTCGTCCAATGACCAAACTCCTTCCATACCTCTCTGACCATCCCATGGTCAAAGCAGGTATCCTTCCCGACCATCCCATGGTCAAAACATTTTCAAAACCATTTCTTTTCCGAAAATCCTTTTGAAAACAAAACCAGCACTGCTCTACAAAAGTTTGTCCAACCCGTCCTTAACCGCGGACACGGCTATTCGAATATATTTACACTCTGCAGAGGTTGTACACTTTACCCACACCATCCGGGTACCCTACCCTGATCTTCACCGATCGTGGGTCGAGTAACCGATCAAGACTCTCCGTAAGTCCACTCCAGTATAAGTGCCTACCCTATGAGTGTTAATCCCCTTAACACCGGGACGTCGGGCGAGGACCAACCGGAACACCTCCCAGGTGTGCTTTCAATGAGGGGCTCATAGTAACGTGTGGAGGCCTGCCGACCCTTCATTCCTTCTCCAGGTCGATGTCCCACATGGACCCTTACGCGAGAAGGCCCACCCTCTAGGGACTTTCGGTCCCCTTTAGTTGTTGCGAGGCAGCTTATACCAGGGTAAAAAACATCAAATCCAGCCCTGTCCCATACCAGAGTAATGTGGTTGCACAGGGTTAAGTTGTTATAGCTAGACTGCAGAGAACCAGGTGTGTTTTTGTAAACCTTTTTCCTCCATCTTTGCTTCAGCAATTTTGTAAAACAAAACCTTATCCTTTTTCAACATCTCTTGGGAGGTCCCACCTCACTAAGGTTTTATCATAAAACATTTGGTAAAACTTTTTCCGGGGTCTTCCCATCCTCTAGTTTTGCTTCGGCCAAATCGGGGTCTCCAAAGGGGTATGGTGTAATACACCATCTATTCTACTAGGGTCAAGTAGGTGTCACCAAGGGGGCTGTACTTAATAGTACAAAGGTATAATGGTTCGGAGGGGCCAAACCACTACCATATATATATACGTCAATATATAGCAAAACAATGGAGTTTTAATAAGCAGTTGATAAAACATGCATAAGTAAAATAGTAGGACAAGGCTTATGAGCAAGAAGGTGGCTTGCCTGATGATCAGCAATATGTTAATATATGGCCCTGGACTTCTTCTTAGAATACCCAATAATACCAATAATAACCATCTTCTTCTGCTCTCCGATATAATAGCAACTATCGTCAATAGGGAACACATGCAAACAAACAAAAGGGCACAATCAATACAAGGCATACAAACACCACTACCAATCAGCAAAGAAGCAATGAAATAATCTCCAATTAAGGTTCAGTAGTTTTAGAGAGGATTGGATTTAGGAGGTTGAGATGGTCTTGGAGAAGGGGATGAAAATCCCTTAGGATTTATAGTCTAGAAATTTACCTAGGAGATGGATTTTTGGACAAGACCATATTCTGTATGGTACCATTGTAAAAACATGATACCAATAGATAGGTATTGATAAAATTAAACCAACAAAAGTGGTTTCACTATTTTATCAATTACCAATAATTTGTAGTGATTTTTATAGTGAATAAGACTCTAGTTTTAGGAAATAATTTACCAGAGAAATTCTGGAATTCCTAAAATTATTTCCCTGGATGGTTAAGTAGGGTTTTATGTACTTGTTCACTGAGAGTTGGAATCACTCCAAAATAAATACCAGAATGCCCTCAGGAAATTCCCAAAGGCAGTTCTGTAGACAATTTGTCTTTTTCATCAGATTTAATCTACAGAAGCTTTTGAGGTGAATCCAAGGACACATTATAGGTATCTGGAATACCTTTCTGTACAAATTGGAATCACCCATTTTGGAGCTGTATAGATACTGTAGTTAATTTAGAGGTGAATAAACCCTGCACAGAATAGTTTAATTCACAGAAAAATATCCAAGACTCAATAAATCATGAACTCCTGGATTTGGATAGGACTTAGTGTACCACATCCATGATAATTGGACTTGGGTCGATTGGACTCATGCTTTGGTGGAGGGAATTTTCAAAGGTCATAAAGAAATTGTTTTTGTTATTTTTACTCAAGATAATTTGCTATTCACCTTGGCATGAGACCAAGTTCTATGGATAGGTGCTTCTAATACCTTTCAGAGGCAGTTGGTTTTCCTCAAATTGGAGTTGTAAAACTCACAGAAGGAATTTATTAGTGCAAAGGATACATCTAGGGGTTTGATTTATCATTCTCAATCTAGACAACCTTTGGACGTGCTAGTGGTACTGCATGTTTAACAAAATACTCAAGAACCCTAGGAAACTTAGATCTAGGAAAATGGAGTTGTTTTCCATTTTCATTCGTATTTAAACTAATAGGGATATTTCAGATCTAAAATTTCCAGAGAAAAAGAAAAAAAGGGGGGGGGGGAAGTCGTTGTCGGGCCGGATCTAGAGGGGAGTTGGGCCGCGAAGGCGGATTTGGCCCAGGTAGGGCGCAGGCGCGCGCGGGGAGCCAGATTTGAAGCTGACCGATGGGTCCCGGTCGTCAGCGAGCGAGAGGGGGCGAAGGGGTATCCGTCGTGGTGAGCCGTTCGATGTAGTCATGATGGACGGTCCTCGTCGCTTCTTCTACCTCCAGACAGACGACGCAGGAGCTAACCCTAGGCCGCGCCGGCGGGGGTCAGGGGCTCACCTGGGGTCATCGGGATGCATCGGGGAGGGGCCGAGGCGAGTCCGTAGAGGGGCGGCAAGGTGGTGCCCGCTTCAGGAAGTGGTATCACGCGACGGTGGCCGAGATGGGGCTCGTCGGAGCTCGACGGCGCCCTCGGGGAAGCTGTTCCTAGGCAATGAAAAGGGGTGGGTTAGATAGAGGAGGTCGAGGGGCCTCAGTATAGCTACATGCAGGAGAAGGGGAGCGGAGGAGAGGGAGCTTAGCTCAAAACCATGGAGAAGGCCGAGATGCTTCTCTCTTCTTCTCTTGAGCACG
Organism: Avena insularis; assembly: GCA_023614405.1. Classification (NCBI taxonomy): domain Eukaryota; kingdom Viridiplantae; phylum Streptophyta; class Magnoliopsida; order Poales; family Poaceae; genus Avena; species Avena insularis. The sequence goes on from CM042689.1 coordinate 368,463,307, forward strand.
ACAGAGCAAGGGGGAGAAAGGGAGGGCTCCAGGGAGGTGAGTGGAGGGGAGGGGAAGCAAATGGAGGGGACAGAGCATGCTGGGAGGGCCTCTGGCTCCTTTATACCGAGGTGAGATCTTGAGAAGGGGAAATGTCCATCTTGGACAAGGAGGATGGGAGAACTGGTTGGGGATTGGTCTAAAGGAGAGGTGGGGAGGGGTAAGAGGGGAATCTGGTCGTGCTGGGAGGGGTGGCTGGCCTGCTGCAGCAACATTGTCCACCAAATGTAATTACCTCACTCTCTCACCCTCAATTTAGCTCCAAGCACTAAAGACAAGGGGAAAAGGGTGCTACAGTGGTCTTGCTACAGTGAAACTCGACTAGGGGAGGGGGTGTGCTGTGCAAGCTTGCTGGACTAGGTTTGATGCAGGTTTGGTGGAGTTTAGATCTTAGTTTTGGATTTGTTAAATCCTTGCTCTAATGACTATCATCAAAGAAGTTTCCAAAACTTGATCTGGGCAAGATGAGATAAAAGTGCTGGTAGCTAGATGAGGTCAAGGTGCACTTCTAGGAATTAATTGGGATTTTTCTAGAGATTTAAAGTCCACTTAAATCCATTTATTCAAAAAGTACGGAAGTAGTTTCTAGGGGATCATTTGATAAATTTACATTGGACAGGTGGAGTTTTTGATGTGGGATAATCCCAAATGTGATTACACACTTAGGGGAATTTTCCCAAGATTTATTGGGGATTAAAAGTATTTAAAACAATTATTATTCCAATTCAGCCATTTAACAAAATGGGCAAAAAGAAATAATAAAGCTTCTCAAAAATATTTATTTTTGAGATGGAAAGATAGGGTATGATTAGTGGGACTCACATGAGTCAAAAGTTGGGGAAGTGTTTTGGTAAAAACCAAACTTTCCTTTATGGAGGGTGTTTTGGAGATTTTGACTATTTAAGGAATTAAATAGTTTTGGGGCCATAATAATTATGCACAATTATTTATAAATATTGAGGATCATTGTAGATGAGATAGGCAAGGCGTAGCAAGCAATTGCAACCTTGAGGAATGAAATCCCAACTAGAAAAGGATGGAAAACAATGAGTTGATTGATCTAGGGTGGTGTTATTTTATACCACCAAAACATGTTTGCATCTTGGGGCTTAGAGCTCACCTTGGTGCAAGGGATAGATGGATAGGTAGACCAGGTCATGTAGATGATCATGGCAGGAGGAGTTTGAATTAATTGTATTTTAGGTGACCTTGAAGTGATGGCAAACTTTGTTGAAATTAAGGTTGCCATGCAAAATGAGTCATGATGCCTTATAAACCATGTGGGTTTAGGCAGCACAGAGATTCACTTGGGGGAAAGTGAAGTAGGTTCTAATAGACATCAATGAGTAGCACACAACAATGCAGAGAGTTGGTCCATAGGAGGTTGTATGAGGATGTGAGCTTCTACCAAAGTAGGTATGATGACTAGATTTGCAGGAAATGATATTTTCTTGTCTGCGAAACCATCATAGACCAGTGGGTTGGAGAAGGATCTAACCAAGGGAAAATGTGGGCCCTGGTATTCCTTAGGATGGTTAACAAGATGGTTCAGGTGTATTTCCAAAAATGCACAAGGTTTGAGAAAAAGGAGGCATTCAAAAAGGTGATGTTAAAACTGTTTCCAGACTTAGCCAAATTTGGCAGTTTTAAGGAATTTGACTAGAGTATGAGAGGGAATGTTCTTGGAGGAGTTGCAAGGTATCAGAGCTTTACAAAAGGGGTGATATGGAATTGTAGGGTGAGTAGAAGAGATCCATGCTTGATAGTGGTCTTCAAGGTCTTGGAAACATCTGGAGTGGAAGTCCTCAGAATTGATCTGGTTGAGGGTTTTAGATGATCACCTAGTGGCTAGGGATCAGATCCAGGTTGTATTCTTGCTTAGGGTGGGACGCTTTGGAGACATATTTATCCTAGTGATGAGCTCCTAGAGTAGCTCATACTATCTCCTAAGCAGACAAATCAGGCAGTAGATCAAGGCAAGTCATCTTACAAACAATTCAACTACTACTGGGGTTACCACCAAGCTTAGCTTGAGGTAAGGATGGGTATTTTGAAATAGGTTGGAGTTTGAACAAGGTAAGGTCCTTGGTATCTCTACCAAGAGTAGAATTCAAAAGTTTTACAAAAAGGTTTTGTTAAATCTAGAGGTAAGAGTATTAGAAGGTTCTGTCTTGAAAACATAAGGAGATAGTATTCTATAGCTCTCCATAGTTTGATCAATAGAAACTACTAAAATAGTTGGTTTGCAAAAGCTTCTTGGCTCAGGTTTTGAAATGCCAGAACATTTGAGAATATGTAAAATGATTCAGGATAGTTTTGTTAGATAGCTTTTGCCAACTAATGGTGAGGTAAGGTGTATATCATCTAATACACATTCATATGCATGAGCATATCCAAACAACAAGCAAACACTTTAGCACTCAACAAGAAAAAGTTTTTGTTCCCCCTAATTTTGCATTCTGGACAACTAATCAGGGTTGCTGAAATTGGGATGTTACATATCTTTCCCCCTTAAAAGAATCTCGTCTCGAGATTCAGGAGAGGAGGGTTAGGGGATTTTGAGTCAAGGTTAGCGCTACTGGTTTTAAGCGCGCTATCTTACGGACTCCGTCTTTGAAGGTGATTACCCTCCCGATGAAGTTGAGCTTCAGTCTTCAAGGATGCACTGAGAGTTGAGCAGAGCACAGTCTTGATTTTGAGAGATGACCTTCTTTTCCTTCCGAACTCTATGTCATCAAGGGCTTAGACTGACTATCTTGATGTTGAACTTCACGGAGTACTCGTCGGAGGATAGAACCTACAACTAGGGGTACCTCTGTCTAAGGATCCACAGCTCTTCCTTAGGTTCGTAGCGTATCCTTATTCATGATATTGGGATCGGGACTCCTGAGGTTGCTCCTGGCAGAGGGTTATTCTATTTTGTGGGAAAGACGCAGTCTTTCCCCCTTAGGATTTAACTAGGTTAGCTCGGAGATAACGCATTCCTTTCTTCTTGACTTCATTGGTGGTGGTTCTGAATATTGTCGTCCCTCTTTTACCTATAGTCGAGGTCTTCAGAAAACGTCTGTGGAGCTATGGCCTGTGGGGCTTATATACTACTATTATTCATACTTAGCCTGGAGGAGTCATTGGAGTCTTACGTCCTCTCAGCATTAAGGGCCTAGGGGTTAGCGGTTCGGCGGTCCTTTAGGTGGGTCTTCAACTAAAGTAACAGAGGGACCTTGGAGCGTCTTCAGTTAGTTCCTCATCGGATAACTCACAGATGGTTGCTTGGCGGAAAGACTTCAGATCCGGAGATATTTTCTAAACTACCTTCTGGTAGACAGTCTTCGTAAGATTTCTTTCCACCTTAGAGCTTCACTAAGGTGCTTCAGGAATGGTTGGGAGCTTCTGACTTGGACGGTTGACTTGCTGTTAGCGGGAGGCTGTATATTCCCGAAGTCTTGAGCTAGGGTCTTCGGGTGACGCCTTATTTTATCAACCTGGGCGGGGATGGTTTCCTAACAAAGCCTTTAGGGGTGATTAGCTCAAGGTAAATTAGCGGTTTACGACTCTTCTTGATGGTGCTTTGTCTGGGTAGAGTCACTTGGTTTTTAGAGAGGTGGTCGTCTCTTGAATACTTGGGGGTTTCTCCTGCTCGAAGATGGAGTAAACTCGTTGTCTTCATGCTTCCTTATCATCTGACTCCAGCAGTAGTTCTGACCTTCTAGGGAGGAACTTCCTGTCGGTTTGGGTAGGGTCGACTAGATTAATTAGTATAATGAGGCAGTCAGAAGTTCTAAGACACTAAAGGTTAGTGTGGTTTGGTCTTCACTTCTTGTGTTAGTTGACTTATCAAGTGGTTTCTTGTGGATATCGAGGATCCTTCGGTGATTAACTTCTGGTTTCAACGGGATTCTTGCTGTACTAGACTGAGGCACAAGGGAGTGTGGTACTATGAATGAGTCTTGCGAGGTGAGTTTGACGAGGTATGCCGTCCTGCTGAGGTGAAATCTTCGAGTTGATTCTGGCTTGACGAGGTCGAACTCCTGGTTCTTACGAGGCTTTTCCTCTCGTATACTCTTGGAGGTTAGTTTGGTTCTCATTACTGACATCTAACATAGGGGTTTTCCTGAGTTACTAGGTGGGTTATCGTTCCTTGAGTCACATTTTTAAGGAGGTCAAAGCAAACCAGAACATTGCAAACAAGGCGAACAGAGTGAGAGAATCGCAATGTCCTTGGAAAACATCACACAACAAGCAACACGGGAGGCACTTAAGCAAACAAACACGGTCAACGCTAGGGACCAGGGAGTTAACTACCCGCGATGTAGGGGAATCCTATTCTTAGGACTATTGACCCTAGATGTCGTCTTTCTTCAGGTCTGAGTCTCTATCTTGCACATGAAGTCTTCGTCGTATCTTCGATGTTTCTTGATAGTGCAACACCTGATGTCTTCTGATTATGAGGATTCCACTGGTAGAGCGATATTGTAGTCTCCTTGTGTTTGCTGGTAGTTGCTTGTCTTTATCTTGTTCTCATTGTCTTCACCGGGTTCTTGATCCTAGTTGTTTAGAATCCATAGGTTTGAAGTTTGGACGAGAGTTAGAGGAAACCCTTTTCGAAAGCATTAACCTAGAGTAAGAGAAGAAGTAGAACTTTTTGAAACTCATTTAGAAACTAGTTTTCGAAAGCCGGGGTTTTCAAAATAAGATTCCTCTAGCGACCATGCTAACTAAGGTTCTCCTATAGTCAGGATGGCTCTGATACCAAGTCTGTGGGGCCCCCGGATTAATCCTCCGAGAATCCCTATTATGCATACAACCACGATCCCATGATCAGGTAGTCATGGCACATAACCGACAAGTATCAAAGTAAAACATCCAGTACATAATGAATACATGACATACCTTATTTGCCATTATGGCTACATCGATCAACAACAGCGGAACTTCATTAGGCGTAGGGCCCGAGCCATGCCTTAACCTACAGGCAACTGACTGGGAGAACGTCCTAGCTCGCATAGTCGCCATCCTCGTCTTCTTCTCGAGATCTGGCCAAGTTAATAGCCAGGTACAATGCCAGTGAGTACATTGAATGTACTCGCAAACCACCTCAAGAAAATAATAATAGCAAGAGGATATGCAATATGGCTGTGGTAGTAGGAGGGCTCCAGGAGGGGTTCTTTTCTAAATAATTCCTCTTGTAGATATAGCATCTACATATCTTTGTTGAAAACTTTTGTAAATCATTTTGGAAACCTTTTTGAAATGTTTTGGAAAACACCAGGACTGGGTCACCCATTCGTTCCCGTTTTCAGGTTGTCCCACGACCAAACTCCTTCCATACCTCTCTGACCATCCCATGGTCAAAGCAGGTATCCTTCCCGACCATCCCATGGTCAAAACATTTTCAAAACCATTTATTTTCCGAAAATCCTTTTGAAAACAAAACCAACACCGCTCTACAGAAGTTTGTCCAACCCGTCCTTCACCGCGGACATGGCTATTCGAATAGATTTACAGTCTGCAGAGGTTGTACACTTTACCCACACCATCCGGGTACCCTACCCTGATCTTCACTGCTCGTGGGTCGAGTAACCGATCAAGACTCTCCGTAAGTCCACTCCAGTATAAGTGCCTACCCTATGAGTGTTAATCCCCTTAACACCGGGACGTCAGGCGAGGACCAACCGAAACACCTCACAGGTGTGCTTTCAATGAGGGGCTCATAGTAACGCGTGGAGGCCTGCCGACCCTTCATTCCTTCTCTAGTTCGATGTCCCACATGGACCCTTACGCGAGAAGGCCCACCCTCTAGGGACTTTTGGTCCCCTGTAGTTGTTGTGAGGCAGCTTATACCAAGGTAGACAAACATCAAATCCAGCCCTGTCCCATATCAGAGTAATGTGGTTGCACAGGGTTGAGTTGTTATAGCTAGACTGCAGAGAACCAGGTGCGTTTTTGTAAACCTTTTTCCTCCATCTTTTCTTCAGTAATTTTGTAAAACAAAACCTTCTCCTTTTTCAACATCTCTTGGGAGGTCCCACCTCACCAAGGTTTTATCATAAAACATTTGGTAAAACTTTTTTCGGGGTCTTCCCATCCTCTAGTTTTGCTTCGGCCAAATCGGGGTCTCCAAAGGGGTATGGTATAATACACCATCTATTCTACTAGGGTCAAGTAGGTGTCACCAAGGGGGTTATACTTAATAGTACAAAGGTATAATGGTTCGGAGGGGCCAAACCACTACCATATATATATATAGGAAAAATACTTCTTACTCCTGGGTGTAACTATACCCACGTCTTATATACTACCTTACGGAAGTATTTGTAATACTTTATCTGTTTGAGTATGTTCATATACTATATCTAAGATACTTCCAAAAATGTTAGGTGAAAAAGTTGCAAATACACCCATAGTTTACACTATATATGTAAAATACCGTCATATTTGTACGTATAAAAGGAGTATGTGAATAAAAATTACATACTACCAAAAAAGTAGTATATATACTGCCCAAATATTCATATATACTTCATACTACCCATATATAGTCTCCAGTATGATAGATACTGGCCAAATAATGTGAAACACACGTGGGTGTAACTACACCAGGGTGTAGTATGAATATGTCGTATATATATATATATATATATATATATATATATATATATATATACGTCAATATATAGCAAAACAATGCAGTTTTAATAACAGTTGATAAAACATGCATAAGTAAAATAGTAGGACAAGGCTTATGAGCAAGAAGGTGGTTTGCCTGATGATCAGCAATATGGTAATATATGTCCCTGGACTTCTTCTTAGAATACCCAATAATACCAATAATAACCATCTTCTTCTGCTCTCCGATATAATCGCAACTATCGTCAATAGGGAACACATGCAAACAAACAAAAGGGCACAATCAATACAAGGCATACAAACACTACTACCAATCAGCAAAGAAGCAATGGAATAATCTCCAATTAAGGTTCAGTAGTTTTAGAGAGGATTGGATTTAGGAGGTTGAGATGGTCTTGGAGAAGGGGATGAAAATCCCTTAGGATTTATAGTCTAGAAATTTACCTAGGAGATGGATTTTTGGACAAGACCATATTCTGTATGGTACCATTGTAAAAACATGATACCAACAGATAGGTATTGATAAAATTAAACCAACAAAAGTGGATTCACTATTTTATCAATTACCAATAATTTGTAGTGATTTTTATAGTGAATAAGACTCTAGTTTTAGGAAATAATTCACCAGAGAAGTTCTGGAGTTCCAAAAATTATTTCCCTGGATGGTTCAGTAGGGTTTTATGTACTTGTTCACTGAGAGTTGGAATCACTCCAAAATAATTGCCAGAATGCCCTCAGGAAATTCCCAAAGGTAGTTCTGTAGACAATTTGTCTTTTTCATCAGATTTAATCTACAGAAGGTTTTGAGGTTAATCCAAGGACACATTATAGGTATTTGGAATACCTTTCGGTAGAAATTGGAAACACCCTTTTTGGAGCTGTATACCTACTGTAGTGAATTTAGAGGTGAATAAACCACGCACAGAATAGTTTAATTCACAGAAAAATATCCAAGGCTCAATAAATCATGAGCTCCTAGATTTGGATAGGACTTAGTGTACCCCATCCAGGATAATTGAACTTGGGTCGATTGGACTCATGGTTTGGTGGAGGGAATTTTCTAAGGTCATAAAGAAATTGTTTTTGTTATTTTTACTCAAGATAAACTGCTATTCACCTTGGCATGAGACCAAGTTCTATGGATAGGTGCTTCTAATACCTTTCAGAGGCAGTTGGTTTTCCTCAAATTGGAGTTGTAAAACTCATAGAAGGAATTTATTAGTGCAAAGGATACATCTAGGGGTTTGATTTATCATTCTCAATCTAGACAACCTTTGGACGTGCTAGTGGTACTACATGTTTAACAAAATACTCAAGAACCCTAGGAAACTTAGATCTAGGAAAATGGAGTTGTTTTCCATTTTCATTCGGATTTAAACTTATAGGGATATTTCAGATCTAAAATTTTCATAGAAAAAGAAAAAAGGGGGGGGGGAGTCGTTGTCGGGCCGGATCTAGAGGGGAGTTGGGCCATGAAGGCGGATTTGGCCCAGGTGGGGCGCAGGCGCGTGCGGGGAGCCAGATTTGAAGCTGACCGATGGGTCCCGGTCGTCAGCGAGCGAGAGGGGGCGAAGGGGTATCCGTCGTGGTGAGCCGTTCGATGTAGTCATGATGGATGGTCCTCGTCGCTTCTTCTATCTCCGGACAAACGATGCAGGAGCTAACCCTAGGCCACGTCAGCGGGGGTCAAGGGCTCACCTGGGGTCACCGGGAGGCGTCGGGGAGGGGCCGAGGCGACAGAGGACTCTGAGGCGAGTCCGTAGAGGGGTGGCAAGGTGGTGCCCGCTTCAAGAAGTGGTCTCGCGCCACAGTAGCCGAGATGGGGCTCGTCGGAGCTCGACGGCGCCCTCGGGGAAGCTGTTCCTGGGCAATGAAAAGGGGTGGGTTAGATAGAGGAGGTCGAGGGGCCTCAGTATAGCTACATGCAGGAGAAGGGGGTGGAGGAGAGGGAGCTTAGCTCAAAACCATGGAGAAGGCCGAGATGCTTCTCTCTTCTTCTCTTGAGCAGGACAGAGCAAGAGGGAGAAAGGGAGGGCTCTGGAGAGGTGAGTGCAGGGGAGGGGAAGGAAATGGAGGGGCAGAGCGTGCTGGGAGGGCCTCTGGCTCCTTTATACCGAGGTGAGATCTTGAGAAGGGGAAATGTCCATCTTGGACAAGGAGGATGGGAGAACTGGTTGGGGATTGGTCTAAAGGAGAGGTGGGGAGGGGTAAGAGGCGAATCTGGTCATGTTGGGAGGGGTGGCTGGCCTGCTGCAGCAACATTGTCCACCAAATGTAATTACCTCACTCTCTCACCCTCAATTTAGCTCCAAGCACTAAAGACAAGGGGAAAAGGGTGCTACAGTGGTCTTGCTACAGTGAAACTCGACCAGGGGAGGGGGTGTGCTGTGCAAGCTTGCTAGACTAGGTTTGAGGCAGGTTTGGTGGAGTTTAGATCTTAGTTTTGGATTTGTTAAATCCTTGCTCTAATGACTATCATCAAAGAAGTTTCCAAAACTTGATCTGGGCAAGATGAGATAAAAGTGCTGGTAGCTAGATGAGGTCAAGGTGCACTTCTAGGAATTAATTGGGATTTTTCTAGAGATTTAAAGTCCACTTAAATCCATTTATTCAAAAAGTACCGAAGTAGTTTCTAGGTGATTATTTGATAAATTTACATTGGACAGGTGGAGTTTTTGATGTGGGATGATCCCAAATGTGAATACACACTTAGGGGAAGTTTCCCAAGATTTATTGGGGATTAAAAGTATTTAAAACAATTATTATTCCAATTCAACCATTTAAGAAAATGGGCAAAAATAAATAATAAAGCTTCTCAAAAATATTTATTTTTGAGATGGAAAGATAGGGTATGATTAGTGGGACTCACATGAGTCAAAAGTTGGGGAAGTTTTTTGGTAAAAACCAAACTTTCCTTTATGGAGGGGGTTTTGGAGATTTTGACTATTTAAGGAATTAAATAGTTTTGGGGCCATAATAATTATGAACAATTATTGATAAATATTGAGGATCATTGTAGATGAGATAGGCAAGGCGTAGCAAGCAATTGCAACCTTGTGGAATGAAATCCCAACTAGAAAAGGATGGAAAACAATGAGTTGATTGATCTAGGGTGGTGTTATTTTTATACCACCAAAACATGTTTGCATCTTGGGGCTTAGAGCTCACCTTGGTGCAAGGGATAGATGGATAGGTAGACCAGGTCATGTAGATGATCATGGCAGGAGGAGTTTGAATTAATTGTATTTGAGGTGACCTTGAAATGATGGCAAACTTTGTTGAAATTAAGGTTGCCATGCAAAATGAGTCATGATGCCTTATAAACCATGTGGGTTTAGGCAGCACAGAGATTCACTTGGGGGAAAGTGAAGTAGGTTCTGATAGAAATCAATGAGTAGAACACAACCATGCATAGAGTTGGTCCATAGGAGGTTGTATGAGGATGTGAGCTTCTACCAAAGTAGGTATGATGACTAGATTTGCAGGAAATGATATTTTCTTGTCTGCGAAACCATCATAGACCAGTGGGTTGGAGAAGGATATAACCAAGGGAAAATGTGGGCCTTGGTAGTCCTTAGGATGGTTAACAAGATGGTTCAGTTGCATTTCCAAAAATGCACAAGGTTTGAGAAAAAGGAGGCATTCAAAAAGGTGATGTTGAAACTGTTTCCAGACGTAGCCAAATTTGGCAGTTTTGAGGAATTTGACTAGAGTATGAGGGAATGTTCTTGGAGGAGTTGCAAGGTACCAGAGCTTTACAAAAGGGGTGATATTGAATTGTAGGGTGAGTAGAAGAGATCCATGCTTGATAGTGGTCTTCAAGTTCTTGGAAACATCTGGAGTGGAAGTCCTCAGAATTGATCTGGTTGAGGGTTTTAGATGATCACCTAGTGGCTAGGGATCAGATCCAGGTTGCATTCTTGCTTAGGGTGGGACGCTTTAGAGACATCTTGATCCTAGTGATGAGCTCCTAGAGTAGCTCATACTATCTCCTAAGCAGACAAATCAGGCAGTAGATCAAGGCAAGTCATCTTACAAACAATTCAACTACTACTAGGGTTACCACCAAGCTTAGCTTGAGGTAAGGATGGGTATTTTGAAATAGGTTGGAGTTTGAACAAGGTATGGTCCTTGGTATCTCTACCAAGAGTAGAATTCAAAAGTTTTACAAAAAGGTTTTGTTAAATCTAGAGGTAAGAGTATTAGAAGGTTCTGTCTTGAAAACATAAGGATATAGTATTCTATAGCTCTCCATAGTTTGATCAATAGAAACTACTAAAATAGTTGGTTTGCAAAAGCTTCTTGGCTCAGGTTTTGAAATGCCAGAACATTTGAGAATATGTAAAATGATTCAGGATAGTTTTGTTAGATAGCTTTTGCCAACTAATGGTGAGGTAAGGAGTATATCATCTAATACACATTCATATGCATGAGCATATCCAAACAACAAGCAAACACTTCAGCACTCAACAAGAAAAAGTTTTTGTTCCCCCTAATTTTTGCATTCTGGACAACTAATCAGGGTTGCTGAAATTGGGATGTTACAAAAAGGATGAAAGGAGCAGGAGCTGGGGTCATATTGGTGTCACCGCAAGGCGAAACATGCGCTACATACTTCGGATGAGTTTTGCAAATGCATCAAATAATGAATCTAAATATGAAGCCCTGTTGCACGGCATGCGTATGGCTAAAGCTTGCGCTGCAACTCGCTTGAAAATATTTGGTAACTCCAACCTTGTATCACAACAAGCAATGAACAAGTGCGACGCTGTTAGCGACAACATGATCGCCTATCATGATCTATACAACATCATGGAAGCTCAATTTAACGGGTGTGAAGTTTCACACGTAGGAAGGGCAAGCAATGAAGAGGACGACAATTTGGAAAACATCGTATCCTTATGCTTACCACTAGCACCCGGAGTTTTCTGGGAAGAAATAATGGAGCGCTCCATCAAAGCCAAAAGGGTCTCTAAAGTTATAGGACCAAAAACACAAAAGAAGGTTAAGAGGCAGAAAGACTCGGGGGCTACACCAACACATGAAAACATGGAAGAATTCCTTGAAGAGGAGCTAGAAATTGACGAAGTCATGATACTAGAACCTACATGGATGTAGCCGTACATAGCATACATGCTAAGGGGATAACTCCCCGAGGATGTGATAGAAGCATGATGAATCACTTGTCGATCCAAAGCCTTCATGATCATCAAGGGAGAGTTGTATAAAAGAAGTATTTCGGGTGTGTTACAACGGTGTGTTACACATGATGAAGGAAAGATTATACTCAAAGACATACATGAAGGAGTATGTGTTCATCATGCCAACAGCCAAGAAATTGCTACCAAAGCCTCCAGGGCAGAATTCTATTGGCTAACAGCAGTACATGATGCAAAGGGTATCGTAAAAAGATGTGAAGCATGTCAGCGGTTCGCAACAAAACCCGGTGCACCTGCCGCCGAATTAAACCCCATACCTCTTTATTAGCCATTCGCTCAATGGGGACTTGATATGGTGGATAAACTTCACAAGTCATCGCTAGGGGGACATGTCTTTCTGCTAGTAGCAGTCGACAAATTCACCAAGTGGATTGAAGCAATGCCTATTACCAGCCAGGATGGAACTTCAACTGTTAATTTTATCAAATCAACAGTGTTCCGATTTGGCGTACAAAACAACATCATCACCGGCAACGGAACTAACTTCACCTCCAATGAGTTCAAGGAGTACTGCAAGGAGATGGGAATAAAAGTAAGCTACGCCTCAGTTGCCCACCCGCAAACCAATGTGCAAGTGGAAAAAGACAATGCTCTAGTAATCGCTGGTATTAAGAAAACATTGCTAGCACCGCTTGATAGAGCAAAAGGAGCATGGGTCGATGAGTTACCCTCAGTTTTGTGGAGCCTACGTACTACTCCAAATAATTCGATGCAAGAAACACCTTTCTTTCAGGTCCATGGTGTTGAAGTTGTCCTTCCAGTTGAAGTAACTCACAAGTATCCACGGATCACTGAATATGATGAAGAAGCATCTAGGGACGCACTGGAGGATGATTTCGACACACGCGATGAAGCTCGTGACGTTGCTTTACAAAGGGCCACCATATATCAGCAGAACCTACGCAACTACCACAGCCGATGATTGCGTCCTAGGTCCTTTGTCGTAGGGGACCTAGTCCTTTGCCTCAAGCAAGATGGTCACTATAAACTGGAATCACCATGGGAAGGTCCTTACATAATCACAGAATTAATCCCTAGTGGGGCATATCGGCTTCAAGATAAGAAGATAGGAGTTAAATACTCCAACCCATGGAACGTCGCGCAACTACGACATTTTTACGCTTAGAATTTATTTTTCTTGCAATTTACATTAAATACGGCCCACGACATGGCTTCTTAGCCACGATGTTCTTCAATAAGTCTAAATAGTCCAGGCGAGTATGCCAAAGCATGTATCTTCATCTTCATGCTTTAAATAAAAGATAAGTTTCCCAAACTCAGACTTAGTTTTTCTACATTATCTATTTACCCCAAACTCGGGGGCTATATCATTAAAAGTATATTGTGACAAGCAAAATACTCAAAAAAATTGTATAAATTTCTCTAGTTAAACTAACCAAAAAATTGTGAGCCTATGTCCCGATGCAGGCATCTGAACATAGCCTCGGGTGCTACTCCCACCGGGAGCGTTGTCGCGCACCTGATAGAAAACTATGTTCAAAAACATGACACGAAGAAATAGTATCCCCATGTGTTAGAAACACACTTGATAAAATTTAAAAAAGCCCTAATGGAGTGAAAAAGAAAGAAAAAACATGTGAGTATTACATCAGTGTATCCTCAAATGGTTACTCCCATCGGGAGTGTTTACAAAACGTCATCCGAGAAAATAAAAAGCTGATAACTTCAGCAATTCCAGCAGCCAAACAAGGCAGTCGATAAAATCATAAAAAATCTTGAAGTGCACCTGACGCGATAAAAACTCTAAATGTAGTGTCCATGACACGAAGGTAAGACCCTGGGACTTGTCCTGTGTGGCCTGGTAACCGCACATGAATGCGCTATGCCAGTAAATCATCCGTATCGACGATACGATGGAAAATCCCGATGGACGCGTTGGGTACCTGATGACTGCAAGTGCACAGATCATTTGTAGCAAGTTTTGAAATAAAGATATCGATCCCACAGGGAGCAGGAGTCTGAAGTCTAATAACTCTTTGAACTAAATACTGAAATAGTAATGCTAAATAACGTTCTAAGTAACAAGATAAAATGCGAGTTTTGTGTAAAAGATATTTTTGGGTTTTCAAATAAGAGAACAATAAGTAAACTAAAGCTGTAAGTAAACAAGAGCATGCAAGTATGATTATGGAAGTCTACAAGATGATGGAAAGAGTTCTCAGGGAGTAGTGGATCCACCGCTAGTAATTAGAAAGAGTGATCAAAATTATTATAATGAATAAGACCATGTATGATATGGGTGGGAGGATCTCCATATATGGACGAATAGCCAGCAACCTCTGCACACATCATCCTCATAACCACAATAGACAATAACCAACAACCGTCGCGTTACCACACTATTAAGGGATTTCTCCCGTAGCATGGACATGGCTTGATGAGTGATGGCCCAAAATATATCGGGCTCGTTGGGGAACCCCAAGAGGAAGGTATGATCAGCACAGTAGCAAGTTTTCCCTCAGTATGCAACCAAGGTTATCAATCCAGTAGGAGCAAGGAAACACCCCAAAGGTGTAGCTAGCTGAACATTGGCAGGGCGCACTACCGGTGCCAGTAGCAACGTGGAGACCTACACATGACAACCACAGAACTCTGTCCCCAACTTGCGATGAGGTTGTCAATCTCACCAGTTTTGCTAAGAACAAATGATTAAACGTATTGAATGGAAGGAAGTAATAGTTTGCAGAAAGTAAACACAAAGCAGTAAACAGTTTGATTGTAAAAGAAAGGACCGGGGTCCATAGTTCACTAGAGGTGGCTCTCCTTAAGATAGATAACATGCTGGGTGAACAAATTACAGCGAGGTAATTGACAAACATCGAGAAACCATACAAGCATATACTACTCATCTTGACTCCTTTGAGATTCGATTGGGCATTACAACATTATACATAGACCGTCATCCAAATGCATCTATGACTAATAATCCACCTTCACGTTATCATCTGACCCCCCTCCAGTATTAAGTTGCAAGCAATAGATTATTGCATTACGAATTGTGTGTAAAGTAAACAATACGATTGTTCTATGAACAAAGGATTATTGTTTTCTCCCTAGTAGCAACAGCACATCTAGTACCTTAGAGATTTCTGTCACTTCCCCAGATTACCAGAGGCATGAACCTACTATCGAGCATAAATACTAACTCTTGGAGTTGCTAGCATCTACTTGGCCAAGATAGCTACTAACAATGGAAAGCATGCAAGATCACAAATAACAAAGACATGATAGAATGAATAATCAATCTGAAATAACATCTCAATATCCATCGGATCCCCGTAAACACAACATGCAGAATTACAAATAGATGATCTTGATCATGAACAGAGCTCACAAGATCTAGACATGAAAGCACAAAGGAGGAGAACCAGCCATCTAGCTACTACATGGACCCGTAGTCCAGAGATGAACTACTCACGCATCACACCGGAGGCTTGCATGATGATGAAGAAGGCCTCTGTGGTGAATTCCCTCTCCGTGAGGTGCGGGAAGAGCTTCAGATCCCTCCCGATCTAGGGATGGAGATGATGGCGGCTGATGGCTCGTGATTGATGAGCTCGTTGGTGAACCCCAATAGGAAGGTATGATGAGCACATAAGTAAGTTTCCCTCAGTTATGAAACCAAGGTTATTGAACCAGTAGGAGTAAGGAAACACCCCAAAGGTGTTGCTAGCTGAGCCTTGGCAGTGCGCACTACCGGTGCTAGTAGAAACATGGAGACCTGCACAACACAACCACAAAACTCTGTCCCCAACTTGCGATGAGGTAGTCAATCTCACCAGTTTTGCTGAAAACAAAGGATTAAACGTATCGAATGGAAGGAAGTAATAGTTTGCAGAAAGTAAACACAAAGCAAGAAAGCTTGTAGATTGTATGTAAAAGAAAGGACCGGGATCCATAGTTCACTAGAGGTGGCTCTCCTTGAGATAGATAACATGCTGGGTGAACAAATTACAGCGGGGCAATTGACAAACATTGAGAAAGCATACAAGCATATACTAATCATCTTGACTCCTTTGAGACTTGATTGGTCATTACAACATTATACATAGACCGCCATCCAACTTCATCTATGACTAATAATCCACCTTCAGGTTATCATCCGAACCCCCTCCAGTATTAAGTTGCAAGCAACAGATTATTGCTTTACGAATTGCGTGTAATGTAAACAATACAATTGTTATATGAACAAAGGATTGTTGTTTTCTCCCTAGTAGCAACAACACATCTAGTACCTTAGAGATTTCTGTCACTTCCCCGGATTACCAGAGGCATGAACCCACTATCGAGCATAAATAGTAACTCTTGGAGTTGCTAGCATCTACTTGGCCACGATAGCTACTAACAACGGAAAGCATGCAAGATCACAAATAACAAAGACATGATAGAATCAATAATCAATCTGAAATAGCATCTCAATATCCATCGGATCCCCGCAAACACAACATGCAGAATTACAAATAGATGATCTTGATCATGAACGGAGCTCACAAGATCTAGACATGAAAGCACAAAGGAGGAGAACCAGCCATCTAGCTACTACATGGACCCGTAGTCCAGAGATGAACTACTCACGCATCACACTGGAGGCTTGCATGATGATGAAGAAGGCCTCCAGGGTGAATTCCCCTCTCCAGCAGGTAGCCGAGAAGACCTTCAGATGAGGCCGAGGGGGTGGTGGGGTTGGCCAGACCTCCCCCTGGCGCGGGCCAGGCCTGGCCGCGCGGCCAGGTGGTGTGTCCAGGCCCCAGCCCTTCTTCGTCTCTAATTCTGGCTCCAGATGCCTTCCGGTAAAATAGTGACTTTGGCTTTTGTCCCGTCCAATTCCGAGAATATTCATTTTGTGACTTTCCTAGAACCAAAAACAGCAGAAAACAGGCAGCTGGCATTGTGGCTCTTGTTAATAGGTTAGTCCAAGAAATTATATGAAAAGTACTCCAAAGTGTGGACAAAACACAAGAAAGTAGATAAAACCAAGCGTGGAACATCAAAAATTATAGATACATTTGCAATGTATCAACATCCCCAAACTTAACTCCTGCTCGTCCTCGAGTAGGTAAGTGATAAAAAGAAAGAATAATTTTTGAGGTGACATGCACCATCATAAACTTGATCAAAGTATTTGTAAAACATTCAAAGCTGGGATCATAGTACTTCAATCATAACATGAAAGACAAAGTTCTAGCAATAAGACAAAGAAACTATGATGCAACATGAAAAGGCACAAACAAAAGATTCATGAATAACAATGCTTTGCAAGACGTTTGTTTGTTTCACATAAAGAAAACATAGCATAATAGTATTTAGCTTGTCCCTTATAGAGTAGCAAACATAAATGCATAGGACACCTTCAAAGTTCATAAGAGTGACTAGATACAAATAGTTTAGAACAAGCAATATCAAAGTTATGCATCAATCAACAAGTCTTGGGACAATGCACATAGAACTAAGAATGGCCACTATGCTCTCAAAGTAGATGCATAAAGATATAAGGTGGAGACTCAACATAAAAGTAAAAGAAAGACCTTCATAGAAGAAAGCAGAGATTCAAGTTTCATAAAGAGATTCCAAAAATATGGTACTTATTAGCTTTCAGCTCTCATTGCCCCTATCATAAGCATCTTGAAGTGATTAAGGTTAAAGTGAACAAACTATGGTGTACATGCTTGACGAAGTATAAGTTAGGAATCTCATGTCCCTTGAATATGAGGGCCGCTCCTCATGCTACTCAAGTTTAGTCACCGGTAAGTTCTTGTCATCGTAAGTACATGTGTATCATAGAGAACCGCCAATGGGGTACCCCTTGCCCGATGATACGGAAGAATCCCCATATCAAAATGACAAGTCAAGAAGACAATGAGCATCCCAACAATCTTCTTATTTACCATGGGAATATGGTGCTTTTTTCTCTCTTTCCTCTTTTCATAATCCTTTTTTTCTCTTTTTTTTCATTATAGGACTCTTTTTTTAAGAAGAATGATTCATAGACAACTCATTATGGTTACGCTGCAGGTTTGCACCATGTCAGCATGGATTAGACCAGCGGCCCAAACGTTTCTCTAACACATATACATAACTCCATGGACTTACAAGCTCCCCTTTCATTTCACACCGACGACATCCATAGACAAAAGAGCATGATATCAACTAGGTACAAAGTACCAAGTGCAATGTTGAAAGTGTTCCCCATGACAACATGGTTATGCTAATTCCCAACAAATAAGTGCAAGCATATACAACATAGACGACACAATGGTTCAAGTTTATTAAGGGCAAGAAAAGTAAAGTGTGCCATCAAGTTCGTGAGAGCTTTAATCACTTGTTTTCTCATAACAAGTTTAATTTGGAAGGTAAACAAAAGCATGAATATACTTGGAATAGCATAAGCTAGTAGGTAGGTATGGTGGACTCTTTGGAATAACTTGGTTTAGGGAGTTGGATGCATGAGTGGAACTCATACTTGGTTGTGGAGGCTAGCAAAAGACTGGGAGCGACAAACTAAGAGAGCAGTAATGGCCATAATCATGCAGAGCGACAAAACATCATTGATCAAAGCATAAAGTGATACTACAAGTTGAAAACTAAAGGATCATAAAGGCTTATGGTGACTTTGGATAGTCATAACATGGTGTGAGCATGCGCCAAATCAACCCAAATAAAGCATCAAAGGAGAATACCACTATACTGTGCTTTTAATATGCTAAAACAACGCATGATTCATCCAAGGCACATTAAGCAATCTCAATTGTTTATAACAAGTCATGCTACAACAAAGAATACTAAGCATAAAGCCAAAACAATATCAAGCATGGCATGAAAAAGCATATGCCACAGTCAAAAAAAAGCTCTCTTTACCACTTAAGCATGAGCTTTCCTACTCTTTTCCAAACCAAACCAAACTATTTGAAAACCAATGTATGAAAGAGGGGGTCCAACCAATTTATTAAGCAAACTAAGCAAACCAAGCAAACGAAAAACCAAAACAAAAACGAAAAAGAAGACGCTCCAAGAACAACACAACTGTGCATGAAACAATAAAAATGAAGCGTTTGGAAGGAACCTAGGATTTTTATTGATGAAGAGGGGGATGCCTTGGGCATCCCCAAGCTTTGACGCTTGTACTTCTTGGATATTCTTGGAGTGACATGCGTGACATACCCAAGCTTGAGCTTTAGTCCATCCTTCATCTCATTACTCATTCCATCCATACACCTGAAATTTTTCCTTCATACAAAAATTCACACAATCTTTATTAGCAACATTAGTGCACTCAAGATAATAAGTCTTTCGGTTCAGTTCTAACACCAATAAAACTTCCATTAAAACACTAGCTATTGTAGCACTTTCCTCAAAAATCTCAATTCCCCAAAAGAACTCATAAAGGAACCAACAAGAAGCAAATGTAGAAAATGGCAGAAATCTGTCAAAACAGACCAGCAGGTAAAGACGATTTTTTTCGAAAACCTTCTGTTACTCAAATCAAAAAGTGTTGAACTAAAGAAAGTTAGATAACAACCTGGGCAGAAGAAAAAATATTCACGCCTCAAAAGGACGTACAGAGATTTTACACGAATTTTTACGGTGAAGCCCAGAAATCTGTTTCGGGACAACAACTTTCCCAATCATTACTTCTCTCTCATTAGAGGTTACTCTTGGCACAAAAAGCAAATAAAAAGGATAAGGAGCGGTTATTACTGAAGTAAAAACTTCCAAGACTCATCTAAAACTTTTGGGTTATCTCCCAATAAGTACTTTTTTAACGCCTTTAAGTTAGGCATAAGAAGCAAAAAGGAGAATCAAGTGTTCTCAAATGAAGAAGCATTAAAACCAAATTTCTTGCCCTTACCTCTCTTAATTTTATTCTTAACCTTGGGGAAAATTTTGATTGTTTGGTGGAGAAGCAAGGTGCATGGTCCCCTTTCCCACATCTATTATTTCTCCAAGGAGTTCTAATAGGGACCTTCCAAGCGTAATTTGTCCTTTTCCTACACATTCAATAACAAGATAATCAGTAGAAATCATTTTCCAAGGATCTTTGTAAACACTCCTTCAACTATTCCAATAGGTAATATTGTAGCATTATTAGCAAGAGATATTTCTTTTCCTCCTTCAGAAAGCCCCCAAAGATTCAAAGCATAAATATCTTTTGGCATAAGACAAAATTCAGACATGATATCACAGCGAGC
Organism: Avena insularis; assembly: GCA_023614405.1. Classification (NCBI taxonomy): domain Eukaryota; kingdom Viridiplantae; phylum Streptophyta; class Magnoliopsida; order Poales; family Poaceae; genus Avena; species Avena insularis. The sequence goes on from CM042689.1 coordinate 368,483,399, forward strand.
TTGAAAGGTTTCATTATTTATATCAATCTTTACTATGGGGAGCCACTTTGATGGTTCTGAATTTATTGGAACATAATTATGATGCTCCCTAAGCGTATTATAGCAATCTTTTAAGCTAGTAGTGCGAGTCTCAAGTGTGTTCAATCTAGCAATTATGTTTGTGAAAGAAATATCAGTTTTGCTAGGCAAGTTGTAAGTAAAGATCAATTTCTTTATAGCATTAACAGCATCATCCTCATTGCATTGGAGGAAATCTCCTCCCACAACGGCATCTAAAGCATATCTATAGCAAAGAGCAATTCCAAGGTAAAAACTGCTAAGGAATAAGCTTTGAGTCATTTTAGGCTCAGTTTTTTCATGTAGATCAGAGATTCTAGACCAAACTTCCTTAAAGCTCTCCTCAATTCCTTGTTTAAAAGTGAAAATCATTTCCTCGGGTGACATAGTGATTGGAGCAAGGCTAGACATAATGGCAACTTAAGATAGGAACTAATTTTTTGTGTGTTTTCAATAAAGAAAGCAAACTTGTAAAACTATGTTTTTTGTGTTTTTGATAAAGAAACAAGCAAACAAAACAAAAGTAAACTAAGCAAAACAAAAATAACAAAGTAAAGAGATTGGTTATGAGGGACTCCCCTTGTGAAGATGTCCTTGACTCCCGCACGGCGCCTTAAAAATATGCTTGCTGGCCCAAAATATATCGAGCGTTGGGGGAACCCCAAGAGGAAGGTATGATCAACAGAGCAAGTTTTCCTCGATCTGAAACCAAGGTTATCAATCCAGTAGGATCCAGGAAACACCCCAAAGGTGTAGCTAGCTGAACGTTGGCAGGGCGCACTACCGGTGCCAGCAGCAACGTGGAGACCTACACAACACAACCACAGAACTCTGTCCCCAACTTGCGATGAGGTTGTCAATCTCACCGGTTTTGCTAAAAACAAATGATTAAATGTATTGAATGGAAGGAAGTAATAGTTTGTAGAAAGTAAACACAAAGCAGTAAACAGTTTGATTGTAGATTGAATGTAAAAGAAAGGACCGGGGTCCATAGTTCACTAGAGATGGCTCTCCTTAAGATAGATAACATGCTGGATGAACAAATTACAGCGGGGCAATTGACAAACATCGAGAAAGCATACAAGCATATACTACTCAGCTTGGCTCTTTTCAGATTCGATTGGGCATTACAACATTATACATAGACCGTCATCCAACTACATCTATGACTAATAATCCACCTTCAGGTTATCATCCGAACCCCCTCCAGTATTAAGTTGCAAGCAACAGATTATTGCATTACGAATTGCGTGTAAAGTAAACAATACGATTGTTATATGAACAAAGGATTGTTGTTTTCTCCCTAGTAGCAACAACACATCTAGTACCTTAGAGATTTCTGTCACTTCCCTAGATTACCAGAGGCATGTACCCACTATCGAGCATAAATACTAACTCTTGGAGTTGCTAGCATCTACTTGGCCAAGATATCTACTAACAACGGAAAGCATGCAAGATCACAAATAACAAAGACATGATAGAATCAATAATTAATCTGAAATAGCATCTCAATATCCATCGGATCCCCGCAAACACAACATGTAGAATTACAAATAGATGATCTTGATCATGAATGGAGCTCACAAGATCTAGACATGAAAGCACAAAGGAGGAGAACCAGCCATCTAGTTACTACATGGACCCATAGTTCAGATATGAACTACTCACGCATCACACCGGAGGCTTGCATGATGATGAAGAAGGCCTCCAGGATGAATTCCCCTCTCCGGCAGGGTGCCGGGAAGAGCTTCAGATCCCTCCCGATCTAGGGATGGAGATGACGACAGCTACAGACTCTTTCGTGGATTTTTGATCGGGTACTTAGGGTTTCCGTATCAGAGGCAATATATAGGCGGAAGGAGAGGCCGAGGGGGTGCATGGGGCGGCCAGACCACCCCCTGGCGTGGGCCAGGCCTGGCGGGGCGGCCAGGTGGTGTGGCCAGGCCCCAGCCCCTCTCCGTCTCGTATTCTGGCTCAAGGTGTCCCTCGGTAAAATAATAACTTTGGGTTTTGTCCCGTCCAATTCCGAGAATATTCATTTTCTGTCTTTCTTGGAACCAAAAACAGCAAAAAACAGGCAGCTGGCACTGTGGCTCTTGTTAATAGGTTAGTCCAAGAAATCATATGAAAATTACTCCAAAGTGTGGACAAAACACAAGAAAGTAGATAAAACAAAGATGGAATATCAATAATTATAGATACATTTGCAATGTATCAAGTTAGTACGTAAAGAATGACAACTACTTTATAGTCACAATAAGTGCTATCATCCTTCCATCTACCAACAAGTAATCCCCTTCATCAAGTCCCCACAAGAGGCAAATATTAAGGAGGTGCACAACTCCCAACATCAAGATGAAGACAATTAACACAGACACATAATGAATAATATCACATAATAATCTTTATCTAAATTCAATCTCATACTAGGGTTTCTCCATCTTACCAAGAACAACGGAAACTATTTACACATGAAGGCAATCAACATCATGGATAGAATATGGATGAAATATGATGATACACTTGAAGACAAGTGCAAATCCAAAATTCAATCTAGAATTACAACAAGTAACCAAAGGGGATCAGTGATGGAGACATTCTTGATGAAGATGACGATGTAGATCGATGTGGAGGCCTTCAAGATCCTAGTCCCTTCTCCTCTTGTGTGGTGGTGGTGTAGATCTGTTTGGAGGCGGCTATGGCGGAGGCATGGCGGCAGGGCTCCACCGAGGTGGAGGATATGGCTTGGTGGCTCTCTCTTGGGTCCTCCCTCCTTTATATAGGCCTTGGGGGTGCCCTAGGGTTCCCCCAATCCCATCATATGACTTAGGGAAGGTTCTGGAGCTTTTCTAGGGAGAAATCCTGTCGTTTCTGACCTTTTTTGGCAACTATACGGGCGGAGCTATACGACCAAAATAATAGCTCTGGTCGTATAGTTGCTCGTTAAACGGTCTGCCCCCTTTAGTATTTTGGCTACCATTTCTTTATACAAACTCCGTTTTGGGTGTTCTTGGGCTCGTTGAGTTCGTATTGTAGAGGGATACAACCCTGTTGTCTTGGATATTTATTTTGAGAAGTTGCAAAATTTCACTTTTTCAACCTCTCAAATGGCTAAGTCTGGTCCCTGTAGCTCCTCCATACTATGCTCTCTTTGTTCCTTTTGCCTTTGTTTTATCCATAATCATCATCAACACCTACACACATGTAATAGACAAGGGAAAGTGATAAAATTCTACCTAAACTACTAAATGTACAAAGCTCATATGAAAGTAAATAAGAAATAGAAATCATGCATATAAGGCATAGCTATAGCTGGAAGAAACATGATATGAGAGATAAATGGCACAATTTATATGGCTAAAAGAGGTGGTATTTCACAGCCATCAACTTCCCCAAGCTATACCTTGCTCATCCTCGAGTAGGAAGGGTCGGTAATAAATTAATGGTTGTGAAATAGCTTATCATTGGAAATCAATGCCTTGCATCCTTATTTCTTCTACAAGCTTGAAGAGACAAAACATGTATTCATACAAGGCAACACAAGCTTAGTTATAAAGACCACTAAAGATTCATCAAAACTTATATGCTCCATGTCAACAGTGAATCTACTTGCAGACAAACTTGTGATCCTCTTATTGCACCTTTTGTAAAACTTTTCATATCATTATTTTTTATGAGGCAAAACTTAGTCACAAATATATGTCAAGCATAAATAGGAATAAAGTCTACCCAATCATGTCATCTAGTTAAGGCTCTTAAGTGAAAACATCAGTTATTGGGCTTTCAAAAAGTTTATCTGTTAGTAATGAGATTTATGCCAAAAGGAAATGCGAGAACATTTCAAAAGAAGCATAGCATTAGAGTGTCTCTTTTGGTCATCCACATCAATGAATCATGGCTATCAAGCACTCATTTTCTATTCTTTGTCTTTCTAAAACTTTAGTTCATCAGTAATGATATCATGCCAAAACCTAGTGTGTTTAATCAGACTGTGCAGGCTAAGAATGGATACTCATGACCATTACCAAGGTTTCCCTTTTCAGTATAATGATTTCTCATAATGGTCAGAGGAGTATTCCATCTTTTGCTTTGAACGCATGCCCATGATAATACCAATGCATACCCAAATATAGCATTTCTGCTACATATGTTGGGCAACTCATAGCCAAACTCCAAGAGTTTCCTCTTTTTGGACTGTTCAAAGGCCAGCGGAGTCGTTAGCATCCCATGTTATGCGACAGTGGTGCTGACACGCGTAAAGCAATATCATACTTTAATCAACAGGTCAAGATTTGGCATGCATCTCAATTTCCGCTGAATATTAGTTTCTTCAAACAAATCCTTTCAAAGAGTACTATCAAGTCAATCATCACATCTATGGTGTTGAGTATCTTTAAGGATAAACTCTTAAGACAATTAAACAACACCTTATTTAGCATAGAACTCAAAACTTCGAAATATCATTTCCAATTGACAACTCCTTCCGTAAGCAAACTATCAAGTCTATTGTTTTGACATTATGGGGTCGAGCATAACCTATTCATTTCAGATAAAGGTATTTAGTGACAACTAACAAATTTCAAAAGATCTTGATCAAGTATTCATTCTTTCCAAGTGTAGAGATTGTTGCAATGTTTTCTAGAGGATCACAAATAGTGTCACAAGCTCGATAAACAATTTGGCAAGATGCATACAAGCTCTAAGTCAGCTCCTATGGTGCATATCATGAGAAAGTGTATCCCCATATGAATACAGAACTAGACTCACTTAAACAAGCATTCAAAAATAGCGGGATACATGATTGCATTAAACCTTCATCGAATATGAACATTGCACAAGACTCTACACATGCAGAAGTAACCTCCCCAAGCTTAGAACTTTGCAAGAACTAAACTTGAGTATATCCCCAAAAGAAAAGAGAAAATACAGTTTCCAAAAGGGAGTGTGATAAGTGGTTACCTCCCCAAGCTTAGTTGAAAACAAGGGTGACACACTTTACTATTAAGGTACAAGTAATATCTCTTTTGATGGACAAAGAACCTTTGCTTCAACATGTATTTCTTGATATGGCCCGGTGTGCCTTCCTTGAGGACCTGCTTAAAAACTAAAAAGAAAACGAAATATTTTTGTGTTTCTAAAGACACGGGTTTAGCTCACAAGTGATAAAGATACAGGTCCCACTGAGTCGGTTCATCAACCTAAGCACCACACTTAAGTCAACAAACTAAGTCCAAGAGCTGTACATACTCCTAGACTTTGATGAAGTGCAAGTGAGACAAAATATGAAACACGAGTGTGCAACCCCTATGTGCTTAATAAAAGAGGTTCGAGTTGGAAGGTTTTACCAGACACTAATTGTCGAAGCGTTGCATTGAAGCAACCAAGTGGCTCATGTGAGTGTTTGCACGATGTACACATCATCACACAAGGTTCAAGTCCCTACGAAAATAACACACAAAATAAAATGCATCAGTTTGGTATATAAACATAGTTCGTTTACCCCACCGATAAAAGGAAAGTAAAAAAGAACATGAACTTCTATAGAGAATTACAGTCTAGGAGGTCTCTAAGGTAGAAATTTATTGCTTACATATGGTCGGCTTCTCTAGATCATGGGAGAAGCTCCCAGGTGGTGTTTCAAGATTTTTAGAAGAAGAAAGAATAAAATTTTGAGCAATGGTTACCTTTCAGTTGGCATTTGAGGGGTTTTCCCAACTATACGGGCGCAACTATACGGCCGGAACAATGTGTTCCCGCTGTATAGTTGGCCTTCTATCAAAATATTAGGGTTTCCTCCTGGCAGCGCAGCTATACGGGCGCAACTATATGGCCGGAACAAAATGTTCCCACCGTATAGTTGGTCGTCAAACTGTCTGTTCCTAGGAAAGAAAATATACAAAGGCATCGAGATCTACAAGGCCGGAGCTATACGTCCAGAATTTTTATTCCCGCTGTATAGTTGGTCGTTAAACTATCAGTACATTGGAAAATAATTTGTACGGAGGCACCGGTATCTATATGACTGGAACTATACGGCTGGAATTTTTATTCCTATCATATAGTTAGTCGTTAAACTCTTAGTACATATGAAAGAAAAATTGTCAATGTTAAAGATATCTATACGACAGAAACTATACGGCCAGAATTTTTATTCCCGCCATATAGTTGGTCGTTAAACTCTCAGTACATATGAAAGAAAAATTGTCGATGGCAAAGATATCTATACGATCGGAACTATACGGCCAGAATTTTTATTCCCGCCGTATAGCTGGTCGTTAAACTCTCTATATGCATCAAAAAAAATTATTTCTTCGAGAATTCTTTCTTAACCTGAAACTTAGTGATATACCTTGTTTTGACAGTAAAATAACAACTTTAATTTTCGACCAACAACACCATATAGTAACAATAAATTCTACCTTTTGAAAACTACAACAAGATAACTCTAAGAACAAATCATGCAAAGAATAAAAATGCCAATGCAACATGAATGCATCAAGACTCAAGACACAAAACTAAGAAAGACACCTAATGACTTCCAGGTTGCCTCCCGGGAATCACTTTCTTATAACCAAGTAGCCAGGATTTTCTCCAATATGATTTCAATACATAGGAGCCAGATAATTATTTATTCTTACCTCCAAAAGAGGTTTGGAACACTTACTATTATAGCGTGGTCAAAGTCTCACCCTCTTGGGGTGCATCGGAGTCTTGTATAATGTGTTATTGCTCACAAATGATGATTGATGCGCCATGTGTGGTGAGCATACCTCCCTAGATAGCTTCAACAAAAGGATTAGATATTTACATGTAAAGTCAAATATTTTACCTTTGATAGCATCATCGGGATACAATTCATAGTACTCTTCTTGGGCTACACTATCACGAGGAAACACTTCATAATGCTCATCTTTAGCAGCAGGGAAAAATTCAAAAGTGTCTCTATTCTCTAGTTCATCACCCTTACCATCAAGTTCATCAGTTCTATAGTTATCAATCCAATCACAAAAATAAGCATCATCAACAAATGTTTCATCAAAGATGTGCTCTCCCAAAACCTGCTCATTATTACGACAAGGATTTATCTCTAGTTCATCATTATTAGTGTTCTCCAAATGAGTATCTAGGCATAAAGCCTCCACTGATAAATTATCTTCAGTTTCAACACAATAAGAATCATTACTAGAGAATAAGGCATCATAAACAAACATATTACTAGTAGAATGATGTTTGTCTTTAACCTCACCTTTTTGGTGTTCCTCCTCGTTATCCAGTGGTTCTTGCAAAATGTTAGTTTCGGGAACTATTCTTTTACATAGATCCTTACTTTTTATCACAAGTGCATTCCCACTAAAATGTTCTTGACAATAATTGACAATATAATTCATAATATTATGATACCTTGCTAAATCCTCTTTATCGCTACTTTTCATAATAATACTAATTTTCCTAAGCAGCTCATGAGACCCTTCATAAACTATATATTCCAAGAGTTTAACATTATAACCGTTTATGTGAGTATCAGTTGATAAAAATTCTTTAATGAGAAGAATGCATTCATAATCATAAAGCTTGTTAGGCTTACCATTATATTGCCTCATCTCTTCAAACAAATTACTAGAACAGTAATCCACCTGCTTCCACATATCCAGTAGTTGCATATCCTCAAGGATTAGCAGTTCTTCTTCGTGTTCATCCTCTTCTTGGGAACACCAAGGAACACTACTTTCGATTTCCTGCAAACAAGTAACTTTGTGCGCTACGGGTTTTCCCCGTGCCTTACTCCTCATAATAAGTGTATTCTCACTAAAACGTTCATGAGAATACCAAGAAATATGTTGTAGGATTTCATAAGTTTTTTTATCAGAGCACTATCTTCACTATTAATACGTGATATGACATGTATTATCAACCCACGGGCACCTTCAAAGATAATATACTCTAATACTTCACTAGTAACATCACCATTATTATAAGACACTGAAGATTGATTAAAGGTATCAGAGCATTGAAAACGAAAGTAGTGCCCAAGTTTCATACATTGAGGACATATTATTGGATCGTCTATCGTATCCGAAGAAATTAACTTTTTAGCATATTCCACTATTTGGGAATACATTTCTCTTACCGTCATATTGCTCACCAGTTCTTAAAAATACTCATCCTCCTCTTCGAATGAGGATTCCTGTCCCATGTTAATAGCATCACAATATTCATAGAAAGATTCATCTTTTAGTCCCTCACCAAAGTCCCCAAAATCACTGTCTAGGCACGAATCCTCCTCAGAACAATCATCATAAGTTTGGGACTTACAAAAATCATTACTAGGTAATGAGATTTCGTTTGCATGCATACTATTAGTGTGTGGAAAGTTATTTTTAGAAGGAGATTCAAGTGGTTGATCAAGTTGCTCCTCTTCATTCTTACTAAGATAATTTGCGAGTAGCTTAGCGTTAGTCTTACCTTCGGTCTTACCTTCCACTAGTTGAGAGGGTGCAACATCAAGTGCCACCTCTTTATTAACAACATGTTCGGGTGGTTTAGGTGGAGGCTTTTTGAGTGGAGTTCCCTCCACATTATCTTTTGGAGCACCCTGCAAAAGGTTAGATTCTTCCATGGCGGCTTTAATCCACCCAACAATAAATTCATTATCATGGAAGTTATCTTGGCAATAGCAGAATATAGGGTGAACTTCTTTATAGATCATATCGAGTGGTTTACATTCTACATGTATATCTCTTAAACAAAATAACAACTCTTTGCAACCAGTAAAAAACACAAATTGTAATGTGTCCTCCCTAGTAAGGCATTTCAACTCATCTCTATTATAGTTTGCTAGTTCGGTATCAAAATAATTATACTTACATTGATAATTGAGGTGATCTGGAGATCTGCAATAATCACAACATAATTGATAAGAGGCACATAGTGTGGATGAATATTTGTCCACCCAAGTCAACTATTCTTTTAATATGCCTTCCCTCTTATGAAGATCTCCCAAAGTACTTCCCTTTGACTCCTCCATTATAGATATCATCTGTTGGAAGGTAGTTATCTCGGAAGACATGATTAGTAACAAATATTTTTATGGGTTTTTGGTTTGAAAACAAAAGCAAAATACAAATGCAGCAAATAAAGAAAGCTTAAAACAAAATCTAGCAAAACTAAAATAAATAAACAAAAGCTAAAAGACCTATAACGCTTAGCTCCCTGGCAACGGCGCCAGAAAATAGCTTGATGACTGCAAGTGCACAGATCGTTTGTAGCTAGTTTTGAAATAAAGATAGTGATCCCACAGGGAGTAGGAGTCTGAAGTCTAATAACTCTTTGAACTAAATACTGAAATAGAATGCTAAATAACATTCTAAGTAACAAGATAAAATGCGAGTTTTGTGTAAAAAATATTTTGGGGTTTTCAAATAAGAGAACAATAAGTAAACTAAAGCTGTAAGTAAACAAGAGCATGCAAGTATGATTACGAAAGTCTGCAAGATGATGGAAAGAGTTCTCATGGAGTAGTGGATCCACCACTAGTAATTAGAAAGAGTGATCAAAATTATTATAATGAATAAGACCATTTATGATATGTGTTGGAGGAGCTCCATATATGGACAAAAAACCAACAACCACTGCACACATCACCCTCATAACCACAGCAGACAATAACCGACAACCGTCGCGTTACCGCACTATTAAGGGATTTCTCCCGTGGCATGGACATGGCTTGATGAGTTCTCCTTGATTCCCAAAGTTAGTATGTAAGGAATGACAACTACTTTATAGTCACAATAAGTGCTATCATACTTCCGTCTACCAACAAGTAATCCCCTTCATCAAGTCCCCGCAAGAGGCAAATATTAAGGAGGTGCACAACTCCAAACATCAAGATGAAGACAATTAACACAGACACATAATGAACAATATCACATAATAATCTTTATCTCAATTCAATCTCATACTAGGGTTTCTACATCTCCCCAAGAACAAATGAAACTACTCACACATGAAGGCAATCAACATCATGGATATAATATGGATGAAGTATGATGATACAATTGAGGACAAGTGCAAATCCAAGATTCAATCTAGAATTACAACAAGTAACCAAAGGGGATCAGTGATGGAGACATTCTTGATGAAGATGACGATGTAGATCGATGTGGAGGCCTTCAAGATCCTAGTCCCTTCTCCTCTTGTGTGGTGGTGGTGGTGTAGATCTGTTTGGAGGTGGCTATGGCGGAGGCACGGCGGCAGGGCTCCGTCGTGGTGGACGATATGGCTTGGTGGCTCTCTCTTGGTGCTCCCTTCTTTTTGGATCCGTCGTCGTGGTGGAAGGTTCTGGAGCTTTTCTGGGGCGAAATCCCATCGTTTCCGACCTTTTTGGCAACTATACGGGCGGAGCTATATGACCAATATAATAGCTCTGGCCGTATAGTTGCTCGTTAAACTGTGTGCCCCCCTTTAGTATTTTGGCCGCCATTTCTTCATACGAACTCCGTTTTGGGTGTTCTTGGGATCATTGAGTTTGTATAATCGAGGGATACTACCCTGTGATCTTGGATATTTATTTTGAGAAGTTGGAAATTTTCACTTTTTCAACATCTCAAATGGCTAAGTCTGGTCCCTGCAGCTCCTCCATACTTTGCTCCCTTTGTTCCTTTTGCCTTTGTTTTATCCATAATCATCATCAACACCTACACACATGTCATAGACAAGGGAAAGTGATAAAATTCTACCTAAACTACTAAATGTGCAAAGCTCATATAAAAGTAAATGAGAAATAGAAATCATGCATATAAGGCATAGCTATAGTTGGAAGAAACATGATATGAGAGATAAATGGCACAATTTATATGGCTAAAAGAGGTGGTATTTCATAGCCATCAGTACCCAATATAATATAACTGGGATTCAGTATTCGATAAGACCTCAATGGCTCGAACTGAATTATGCCAGTAAAATTCCGAGTTCATGCCTGGGGACTTGAATTTGATGTAGGTATATAGTGTTTTTGCCCAGGAGCAATTAAAGGATTCCTGATCCATCGGATGCATCGGGCTTGTTGTACCCAAATCCCTACAAATTAATATAAAACAAATATAAATATTTCGTACAGAAAACTTTGACCATAAATACTAAAATTATCATTGAGACTCAATCCGAATCTACGATTTGGATGGAGTCTCAGGGGCTACTAACATAGGTATGATTACTCGGGTTCTTATGATTGCTCACTGATGACCCACAAGTATAGGGGGTGTATCGAAGTATTTTCGATAAGTAAGAGTGTCGAACCCAACGAGGAGTAGAAGGTGCTGGCTAGTGGTATGGATCAGGAATTCTCTGCAAATACTTAGCAAACGGATTTTTAGGGGTTTTTGATAAAGCAAGTAAACAAAGTACGAGTAAACAAAAGACAGTAGGAATAAATGCAGCAATTGGCCCAATCCTTTATGCAGAAAATGACAAGCCGGTTGTATTACTTAAGATGACCAAATGTTCTCGAGGACACATGGGAAGACTGTCAAGTGCTTTCGCTTCATATAGTTGATTAATCTTCTTTAGCTTGCTAAGTGTTGTGTGGGTGAACCTGTGCTAATGTACCGACCTTCCTAGGACTACTACATACTTGTGATTATAACCCTTGCAAACATTTGTAAGTACAAGAAAGTAATTAAGGTAGAAACCTAACCACAACTTTAAACTCTAAGACCCTTACGTCCCTTGTGCAATGGTTTCCTAACGGGGGTTCAGGTTTTTGTCACTCCGGCAACCCCTACGATTAGTAGCCAAATACACAATGCATTCCCCTAGGCCCATATAGGTGAAGTGTCATGTAGTCGATGTTCACATGACACCACTAGAAGATGTACACCACAACTTAAATATCAAACTATTGAATATTTCTCAACACAATTCCACTACTAACAACATGACTTCTCCCATGTCCTGAAGAACAAAACGAACTACTCAGAAGACATCATATGGATCATGATCAGAGATGGAATAATGATGTATAACAATCTGAACATAAACAATAATTCAATGGTTCACTCAATAGCATCAACTACAAAGAGTAATCAACACCAGGAAAGTTTTCCCTATGTACTATGCAAGATTCAACCCAATTGTTACAGCAATATGGAGATGGTGATGATGGTGGTGGTGATGATGATGATGATGATCCCGATGAAGTCCAACTTGATGGTGGTGTTGATGACGACGATCTCCCCTCTCCGGGAAGGAATTCCCCTAGCAGAAATCTGTCTGCCGGAGAGATCTTTCTCTCTCGGTGTTTTCCGCCCCACAGAGGCGGCGGAATCTTTCTGTCGTTGCTCCTCGAGTCTTAGGGTTTCGGGAGGATAATATACGCTAGAGGGGAGTGCCAGGGGTGGACCAGGGCGGCCACACCACCTGGTGGCGTGGCCCAGGGTGGCCCGTGCCAGGGGGTGGTGTGGGCCCCCTGTGGCCCATCTCCAGCCCCTTCTGGCTTCCTTCGTCTTCTGGAAAAATAGGATTTTCGTATATTTTCCTGGATTTTCTGATCTTCGCGAATTTTGCCTCCAAACAACACCTTTTCCATCAGAATCCTAACAGCAGCGGTCCATGCTCCAAAAGTCATCAACCATGCAAAAAACAGATGAAATAACATAAGTATCACCTCTCAATACGAAATATATCAATGAATAATAGTGAATTATGACATAGAATAGTGATGCAAAATGGACGTATCACTCACCCTAGCTGCACGAAGGCCCACAGCCCACGAAACCCATAAAGAAGGCCCTTGAAGCATCCGATGGAAGATATAGTTTGCTAGATAAAGAAATAGAAACTGACATTGTACCGCTGTTGTAATCATAGTCTGTAACCTATCCGCACACGGCTTCGGGACCTAGCCTATTATATATAGGATGGGAGGAGCCAACAGAGAGGCACTGAAAAATCCTTGATCAATCTGTAATCAATTTGACCATAAGCAATCAGACGACTTCGACTCCCTTGTTTGGCTACTCAGCCGACGAAATCCCAGTGTTCTCTTTTCCACGAAACCCTAAGTCCATGACCATGGGCATTGCCGAGGTTACCCCTCGTCATCGTAGGGAGCGCAAGATGCGCGACTACAAGGAAAATGATGGAGCTAGCATGTTCATGGATGGTTACACTGACAAGCGTGATGAAAAAACTGTGGCGGTGGCTATCACGATGGAAGAAACACCGACAGGTCAAGTTGCAACTGGCAACATCGCCCCCACGAAGATGGACCCTCTCCTATACAGCTTCTATCGAGTCCTTGCAATGTCCGGTTATGAATCGATGAAAAAGATGGCAAAAGGAAATCTAGCCACCTTCTGAAGGAATGCCGTCAATTTCAGAAGCTCCAAGATGCTTACGTCTAGATGTAGAAAAGCGCAACGGACCAGGGCTATGCAACAGTATCAGGTCATATATAACATTAAGCACCACCACCTCCCCCACTACCAGCAAACGGAGCGCCACCACTTGTGATTGTGGTTGCCCATAACAATGGAGCTGAACCATACCTGCATCCTTTTGGAAGCATGAGCATGATCCAGAAGAGGTGCTGATGGATGTGAAATGCATACATGAACTTTGTAGTTTATTGATACTTGTTCTAACATACTTACAACTTATATGATGATATATTCATGTTTTACATTGATTTATGGGGATTTACGAATGATCCCCTTTATTTGATTTATAACTCTAGAGGACAGGAAAACCCTGTTTTGTGTAGTTTTAAGTTCTAGGGACCTAAACAAAATCAAATGGAGGTATGATTTTTGAGGAGTAATTTATCGCGAGGAGAAGCACCTAAAGCCCAAGAACCATGAGAGGGGAGGCCCGAGGGACAAATGAGCATAGGTGGCGTGGGCCCCACCCTGGGTCGTGCCGCATGTGCTCGTTCTTGTCTTGATCCTCCGCAACCATCCATCTTCATCTTAGAGAGCAAAGTCTTGACCTAAAAATGCCTATAAAAAGACCCCCCGAGACGATCTTGAAGGAGGCGACACTGAAACACGGAAACACCGAAACAGAGATAGAAGTAGCAAAGATTGAAAGGGAAACGCCGCCAGAAGAACCTCTGTTGGGATCTCTACCTTCTCCAACATCTTCGGCTTCATCACCACGACGAAGAGGGAATAGTCTACCTCTGGACTATGGGTTTGTGGCAGTAGCTTGATCTATTTCTCTCTTGATATATTATTGTTCTAGTACCATATGAGATGCTCAACATGAGTATGGTCATCTATGTAATTCCTATGTGGTGGATCTTTATTCCATGAGTTTATATTTGAGATCTGATTTATATTATGTGTGAGATCTATTGGTAGATGCATACTATGTACCCTGTTCTTTATTACTTGTTTTGATCCAACTTGTATGAGAGGGCATGTGTGAGGGAATGTGTGTATTAGATGGATTAACATGGTGGTAGTGATTGGATAATGACAAAAAAAATTCAAGATCTACTATAGTTTTTACCTTTCTTTTGTTAACTCACTAGGGATAAAGTGAATGCATGTGTTATTATCATCTAGTGATAGCCCAAATGATCGTTTTTGTTCAAGGTAGCATATTTGTCATTCAAACATCATGTCAAAGTACCTAAGGCTATACTCTGTTTGTTCTTAATTCTAGATTGCTTGGAGTATCCCTTTCTAGAGGAGTATAAGTGAAATGTGTTGCATCATACTTATGATAGGATGTGATGCCCATATGAATGCTTATCATACACATAATGATTTTATTATCAATATGGTATTACTTATTAATTGTTTTATACCACTATACTTTATGAGAGAATAGACAAGTGAACCCATGAAACCTCGGTCCAACTTTTATCATAAGAAACAACCTTCAGTTTACTTTTATTGAGTTTATACTTGCTGCACCAATTAAATCTTAAAACAACAAAAACACTTTTACTATTAGCAAACACAAACAACAAACCAAAAATACTTTTACTTTATTTTTTACTTTCTTGCGTAGTTATAGATTGCTTTTACTTTTATAGTTAATTTTAGTTTTACTAATACGAAACCTTGTGCTTGACAACCACACGGTGGAGTTGGGGATGCAAGGCAAATACTCTGTTTTGTAAGTTGTTTGAAGAAGAAAACAAGAGAGTCTCTAAGCCAATTCCCTGAGAGTTCGATATAAACCCTCAAGTCACCCGTGTGGGGAAAAGACGCTTGCTTCATCACTCTAGACTTGGAGTCCCAACAAGTTAGTACACACAGTGTTGTTGCCATCAAGAACATTTTCTAGCGCCATTGCTGGGGAATTGCAAGAGACAAGTCATAGCAGCATCTTTACGAAGTCTGGTAGCACAACAACTATCAGAACCTTTTTCTGGCACCATCTTCACCAACTTGTGCAAACACCCAAGCTTGGGAAGGTTGCACCATTGTGAGATTTTATTTTATTTTAGATTTACAAAGCACTTTGTTTGTCTTGTTTTTGTCTTTTATCCTGTTTATTTACTTTTGGTCTTCTTTTTACCTTTCTAGTACACACAAAATCCATAAAAAGTGTAACTTCACTTTTATTGCAAACATGGGATAAAAATTACTAAGTTATGTGACTACACCAACACTCCTAATGATAAATTTATTGCTAGACCTATCACATCTCCTGAAATTAAAATGGTAGTTTTGAAGTTAGTCCCGAGCTACTTAATATTATTTCTAAAGAACATTTTGGGGAAGTGCTAGTGAAGATGCACTTATGATTCTACATGATTTTTGTGAAATTTGTGATGTGCAAAAATTTGAGAGTGTGGAAATGTCATTGTTAAACTTAAAATATTCCGATTCTCCCTTAGAGTCAAAGTTAAAGAATGGCTATTATCATTACCAACTGGTAGCATAAACTCTTGGGATAATCTTAAACAAGTCTGTCGTTGTATTGGGAACGACGGTACCTAAAGAGGTTAGATAGAGGTGTGGGGACTAGCAGGGAAGCTCTCGATGGTGTCCGCAGGCGGGATTGGATACGAGCAAGTGTAGCGAGACACAAGAAGTACCCAGATTCGGAGCCCTCGTGATGAGGTAAAACTCCAACTCCTGCCGATCTGACTATGATTAGTATACGGGCTGCAATCGCTCCTTGAGCTGTATCTTCTAGCTACCTTCTTAAATGCACTCAGACCAACCCCTGCTATGAGAGCCTTGCCCCTCCTTATATAGGTAGAGGGGCAACAATCTCACTGGCCAGTCCGGCTGGCGGGCCCCACAGGCGGGTCCCAGCCGGCTGGTCACCTAAAGTATCCGGTACGGTTACATCCCATCGAGGTACATGCGGTAGGGGTCGTCGTGGGTACAGTGAACACCGTGCGAGCCTCATGACAAAGTCGTCGATTTGTGCCCGCGTCACCCAGCAAAGTCTTCGGTATGGCCGTGTAGTTGTGGGTCTTGTCGTTGTACCAGGGAGTACTGCGCACTATGCAGCATGTCGCTATGTCCTCTTGATTGCGTCCGGCTACGCTGATGTAGCCGGTCCTGAGTCTTGCCGCTCCTCCTGGTTCTGGCTACTGTATGGTAGCTAGTACGAAGTGCTCGGGTCCGGCTACTGGAAGGTATCCGGACGCGAACCGCCTGCTGTAGATCTTGTCTGGTTAGGGTATCCGGGAGTCATCCCCCGACAAAGCCTTTATAAAGAAATATTATCCTTGTATTAAAATCTTACAAAACAAAAATATCATACTATACTTCAAACAAAATAATAATGAACTATACTCCTCCGTGCGCCCCTGGGGCGCGGCTGTAAGAGATAACATTGATTATTACCATAGCTAATTAGATCTATGGACAAGGAGGTGTCTGCATGGCGAGTACATCTATATATTATCAATATAAATATTCTCATCATTTTACATTAAAGTGTAAGTGGTTGCTAGGCTTAACGAAATGGCATAAATACTCGCTCCATACAAGTTTAATTGACTCAACTTCGGTTGCATTCTACATACGTTGGCATGTAGACAAAGCTGAGACAGCTAATTTGGCATGGACTAAGTATTAATTTTGGGATCTAGTTAGTAATCCGTGACACAACCTATGGTTTATAAGCCGAGTGAAAGGACACCAAGTTGTCGAGGTGAGACTAAACATGTAACAGATGAAACACGTATAGTTCGAGAAAACTGATGTAGGCGGAAGATCTTATACCAGTCAAGTTGAGGATATCGAACACGTACATTCGCACACGGATTTTCAAAAGCACGTGCTGTACATGCGTGCGCTGTAGGTCTCAGTATTCAACACGTTTTAGGCATATTGTTTGATGAAATGGACTATAGTCATGCATCTAAGCCTACTACTAAAAAAATCACACACTACAGTGGTCATATTCCGTGCTCTAGCATAGTTGTGTGTGCACTATAGGTCCCAGTCCACGCTTCTTAGGCAGATCATTTGACGACATGGTCACGGTCATGTTGCTATATCAGCAGATGGAGACAACAAACTTTCAAGACTATGTTCGTGTCCTTAACAAAAGGAAGACACAAATTTTCGTGTATCTTTATTTCGAAAACATGAACGAAAAATAGTTTGGCAAATGAACGGTGGATTATTCACGTTTATATGGAGTAGTATAGTCCTAAACAAAGTAAATTAATCTATGCAGGGTTAGACGGTGTTAAGATTGTTGACTTTAGAAGTCTACTCTTGATTACCTCGACGTTCTTAAGGATGGAGAGAAGCATCCTCTTATTCTCCTTCATGTCTTTAATTAGGACAGTGACGACATTGTACTTAAACCTGTGGATCGACCTAATGATGGCTTCATCGGTCATCACTCATCGGTTCCTCTGCTAGGACTCTTCTTCGTTTCATCCGCCCCATGGCTAGGAAGTGTTCCTCCTTTTGCTCGCCTGGGAATCCAGAGGAGGCAGCTAGCAAAGAACATAGTCGACCGGGAAAAGAACACGTCTAGAAGAAGAATTGAACAATATAGAAAGATAAAGGAAAAAACAAACGGAAGACGATTTTGTGAAAAAAATAGTCATATAAGGAAAAAAATAGTGGCGAGGAGGCGTACCATGTTCCTTGGCGGCGACATGCAGTTTTTCCTCCATTATTAGGCTAAAGATGATGGCAGGCGAGCATGGTTGTATAACAGAAGTCTGACGCGGACGTGACTTCAAAGGCAGTAACAGCTTCGCAACATCGTCAGATAAAACACGGATGGATTGAACAGATGACCCTATATAAGATACAAAGAAGAGTTATTAGGCACACGAAATAAAGGAAATTGGCAAGAATGGGATAAAAATCCTAGTCGAATAGAAAAGGTGCGAGAGAACGTATCATGAGGTGAAGTATTTTCGAAGAGAGGGTCGCGTAAGACGTCGACGATGATCGCGTCCGTCATGTTCTATCCATGATCTTTCGCGTTAACGAAAGCAGATGACTCTAGAGATCACAGAAAGAGAAGTTAGTATACGCACATCACAGAAAAGGCATTGAAAGAAAGCGAGAAAAATAAAGTTCAAATAGAATAGAGGCGAGGAACATACTAAGAGCAAAGACTAGCTCACGTAAGATGATGGCGATGAGCCTGTCGGATAAGTAGAGTTTAGACGCAGTATCCTCCAAACATTTTTGTTCGTCAGTAAGTTCTAAGAACAAAGAAACAAAAGTTAGACACACAATTTCAAAGTTTTAGAGCAAACTGCAAGACCATTGAAAATACGGCGACATACCTTGCTTTATCCGAAAATGAGACAACTCGTCATCCATTGGAAGTCACCGGTAGAGAAATAGGTGTCTAGCAACCATAGTCAAACAGAAGTGTCAATGAAGATGCAGCCGGTCAGAGGAGGCTGAAATAAAAAACATACGATGAAACAAACAGACGCTAAACAACGCAACAAAATAAAACAAATAAAATGATCGTGAAA
This sequence comes from Avena insularis, assembly GCA_023614405.1. NCBI lineage: Eukaryota > Viridiplantae > Streptophyta > Magnoliopsida > Poales > Poaceae > Avena > Avena insularis. The sequence continues at coordinate 368,502,387 of CM042689.1, forward strand.
TACACACGCATGTTTTTGAAGCGTAGACGGTAGAGCGAAGAACCTACAAACAAAGGAAAACACGAAGCCATATACTGAAAACTGAAATAACGTGTAAAATAGAGGAAAGTTGAAGTGTACTTACCACACAAAATCGTTTTATGATCGAGAATAGAAAGATCTCTACAAAAGAAGAAAGATGAACTGAGTATAGAAAGAGCGGAGGAGGAAGACGTGAGTCGTATACAAGAGATATATACTGTGCGTGCCTAAGACCGAAGAGGAAGTAGCTCCGGCGAGGAGAGCACTATCCATAAGCTAGAGCAGGGATAAGAGAAGACCGAAGAAGAAGTAGCTCCGCGAGGAAAGCGTCGCACAGAAGCCATAGCAGGAAGAACGGAAGAATGTAATAACAATGAAGGGTGTATGCACCGCAAGAAGCATGAAGAAGAGTCGTGAACCACAAAGCAGCATGGCCTCACATAAAATCACGTACCATACGTATGATTCGTGCCTAGGATAGTATACACTACCAGTAGTGCTATCTTCCGCAATAACCAGTAGCCTGCGAGGATAACAATATGACTTCAACTATGGATGGGCCCCATAGCACAATATAGACACGAGAAAACCGCGGATGCCTATGCGTACTTATACGCTCTATGATGCCAGGTCGTATCTCCTCCCGTGCAAACCCGCATCATCTACGGTCTACACTAACAAACGGTATGGGTTTACGACGCCACATCGTCTCTGAATAGGTCCCATGGCCACGAGAAGTCGTGCCCTGCCTGGGCTCACGTGCCACTTCCACCATGTGGCCATGCATGTCCACGAGAAACTATGGCCAGCATGGGTTCACAACGCCACACCGACTCTTGATAGGCCCCACGACCGCGAGAGTCCATAGCTGCCATGGCCTCACGGTGCCATGTCGGTTTTAGGAGGGCCCCTCCACCCGAGGGGTGCAGAGTGTTGTCTCCCCTCAACCACCTCTCACAGAGCACAGTATTGCCTGCGGTGACCCAGCATACCACTGCATGATGTAGTACACTATAGTTGTTGACATAACACCAATGAAACACCATTCACTAGTATTACATCGGTCAGAGTGGTACAACAGAAACACAACAGGTCCAAGACATGACTATAGATTACAGCTCGACTCTTTACAAAAGAGCCAGAGAACACTCTAGGTTAAAGAGAGAGAAAGAACTTCTTACAAAGGAGAACAAGAAATAATAACTCATAACTATCTAGTAACTAAGACGAGCATCTGAACTAATTGGTTAGCAATTGCTACTAATGCAATGCTCTACAGAAATAGGTTTTATGGCTAGAGTATCTACTCTTATCTAAACAGAGACTTCGTCTTCACTTCGCTTGATGAATAAGTTGACTTCATTGACTTTATTGAAGATCTTGATCTATCGATGATGGTTTCTTGAGCAGAAATTGATGTTGATGTCATCTTCAATGGCTTAGAACCTAGCAAGGGTTAAGAAGGTACAGTTGAGTATGAGCGTACTCAACAAGTTCACTAAAAGGAGTGTATGATGCACTACCTCTACAGCCACAGACCATAGGTCGAAGGCAATGCAGGTTTTCATAAAAATTTCTTCAAAGGTTGCTTTTATTCTGAAAACTATGTCCGACTGCCTTCACAGGTTGACCAGAACCTTCATGGGGTTCCTTTCCTACCGCTTTCGTAGCTCCTTCCCGGAATAGGGAGTAACATGTCACAATTCTTACACTCTACAGAGGTGCGTCACTTTTCCCACAAGAGACCTTAAGCTTTGTTACATAGCCAGGAGTATGTCCCTGTTCAAACTTCCATGGTTTAAGGCCCAACTTAAGATCCAAGCCAATCGTTGCCCTGTCAACACCCGGATTTTTAATCCCAGATGCCCGTTATGCCATACCTCGCAATCCCAGGATTATCATTTTTGTGAGACATAACGGATTGGATATCACAGTACATCATCCATTACAAAACTTACATAAGGTCTTACACAACTAAGGATCTCATGATCCAGTCTTAATACAACAAGCAGCGGAAATAAAAGATAAGCGTAGCGGTGGGGTCCATCTTCAGGGGCACAGGCAATGCTGACGAAGGCAGATAGTCCTAGTTATCATAGCCGTCCTACTGACCATCATCTTGATAATCTCCTTCATAGTCTGGCCACAATAATAGCTAGGGACAAAAGCCATGAGTACTCTTTAAGTACTCGCAAACTACCACTAACAAGTATTATAATTCTAAGTTAAAGTGCTAACTCTAAGTTTAACTATAAAGTTAAGTTTGAAACCTAAGCTGAGTTCAGAAGCAAAGAAAGATAAAGTAAAATTCTAGAATCACTTAAGTTGGGAAGCTATTGTCATAAACACAACCCTGTTGTGATCAAGTCAAGATTCATCATTCATATCAAGTTAATTGGAAAACATCTGACAACGAAACAGTATGGCCATTCCAACTGTCCATAACCGCGGACGCGGCTATTCGAATAGTTTGACACTCTGTAGAGGTGGTACACTTTCACCACAAGATTCGATACATCTGTCAGGGATAACCCTGAATCATCATACTTAGTATGCAGATAATCAAACATAACCTTCCCTTTACACACCCTAGTATAAGCACCTCTCCTATGAGCATGGCCTCCCAACCATGACCATCAGTCATCTTGGGCACTGCATAGGTGGACAACATTGAGAGGTAGCCTCAGCTCAGACCTCTCCCGTGAGGGAACTAATACTAATGCATATAAATTTCCTACTAAGCCTTACCCAATTAAGGTAATGTGGTTGTACGGTAAATTTGGAATGGTATCGCATCCGAATCCAACCATCAGTTTTATAAAAGGGTTAAGGCTCATGCCTCAACATTTTCATCATCAACAACCATTAGTGTTTCTCAACCCATGTCAAAACATCTCAATAGAATGACTCATCATTCCAAGGTTTTCATAATTCATTTTCACCAAGTGTTCCCATCTAAAAATGACTCAAGTTTTTGATCTACTCTAAAATACTAAGTTAAGAGTGTTCACTAAGATGGAAAAGATGGGTTCAATCTCTTGCCATAGAATGACATCTAAAGGGTTCTAAATAGGTCAAGTTTTATACTTTTTATGCTACCTTCAAAACAAGTAAAGAACTTTGTGTAAACTAAGGGAAGTAAAACTTGTAACTAAGAGTTGGGGTATTACTAGTCAAAGGGGGTGTGATCAAAGCATTCCTAAGGCATCCTTGCTAAACCATCTAGTTTGATTCTAGTTTGCTAAGCACTAAACTTGCAAGGGTTAGCTTGCATTGTTAATGGTGTCTTGCAAGTACAACTTGCAAGGGTTAATCTTGGATAGTGCTAGCTTGCCTTGGTTGGTGTAGTGGTTGAAGTTTTCTTCTTCTTCTTGGTAGAACTCCTCCTCCTTGTAGACTTGGTCAGTACTATCGTCTATAAATACATACGGAGTACACAATCACCAAACAATACTTAACTAGGCTAGGTAGCATTCTAAGGCACACATTTGATGATCTATTATCATCACAAGCATCACAAGTTTAATTCAATAGTTTCAACCTTTTTATTTTAGAAAAGTAATTTCTACTCATTGAAAAATTAACTAACATTTAATATTCACCACTTAAAACATGGGATCATATGGACACATGTCCTCACCACATATTCTAACATGTGGGAATGAGATTTAAAGGTTGGATCAATATTACTTTGGTTTAAGTTCATTATTTAATGATTTAAAGTGACTAGAATTGCCTATATAGCATTATTTTGGTACTAGTCCAAATTCACTGCATGTAAACCATAATATTATTACATATTTGTATATATATGATGAAATGTGATTTTTGAGAGTTGGAATCAACTCAAAAGCTAACTTTGTTGATTTTATAAAAATGTTGCAAGTTGCAAATACTTCTATTTTGTTATTTTTATTAGGAGAGATCTATAACTCTAATTGAATTAAATCCAATGGTCTTGGATAGATCATCTTAATACCTTTCAGGCAAAATTTGTTTCATGCAATTTGGATTTGTCAAACTCCCAGAATTGAATTTTAAAATAGTGGACAACAACTAGATTTAACTAAAAAGAAAAATCCAGATTTGAACGGGTGGGCTAGCGCGGGAAAAGACTTGGGCTGGCCCAGTGGAGCTCCGCGGCGCGGGGCTTAGCTGACAGGGGTCCGCTTGTCAGTGACATAACTTTCTGTGAAAGCAGTCGCTGCGTGGTAGTAGGATTAGAAGGGGAATCTACGGCTAAGGGTCGTCGTCGACGACAAACAGGTCGCCGACGAGCTCGAACCCTAGCGGCTCGGTGGGGGTCTGCTGGGGACGTACCAGGGCTCCAGCGGGGTCGGCGAGGCGGGCAAATGAACTGCAAGGCGATGGCGAGGCGAGGCGCGGTTGCGGCGGAGCTTGGGGTGGTCGCAATCAGCGGCGCCCTTCTCATCCTGCTGCGGTTGCTCTGGCTCCAATTCCGGCGAGGTAGAGCTCACCTTACTCCGGCTCGAGGTGGGTGAGGTTCAGAGAGGTGAGGGGAGTGGAGTGGTGTGGAGAGAAGAGGCTGGGGAGGCCTCCTTCTATAGGCCCGACGGTGAGACCGAAGGGTATGGGCGGGCGACGGTGGCGACATGGCTACGACGGGGTAGAGGCATGGCTGAGGGTGGCTATCGACAGGCGGTCCCCTGGCGGTGCTCTAGGAATTGAATGCGGCCGTAGGAGCGGTGGCATGCGGTCTGGGCGAGGTGGCGCTCTGAGCGGCAGAGGCGTCGGTGTCCACGGCAAGCGGTGGCTGTGAGGCATTGGGCGGCTAGCGGGGGTGTCTAGGGTGTTCTCCAGGTCGTGGCGGGCGGAGGCGCAGGCTGTCTGACAAGAGCACGCTCTGGGGGCGGCACCGGCATGGTGCGGTGGCACTAGGCGCGTGGTATCCTCGGTGGTCCACTGCAGGGCTGGGCTCGGGCAGGGGACAGAGGGTGGCGGTGAGGTGTGAGCTACCTCCTAGACATGGAGAGAGAGGCGGGAGAGGACTGCTGCTGCGAGTGGCCGGCAAGAGGTGGCCGGCAAGAGTGATCTCCACTAGTGCTAGATAGTCTCTAGTTGCAAGGGTTTTGAAAGTGGAGCTCAAATAGATGGGTTTTGAAATAGGGGTGATCTGTGCATATGCATTAGATTCAATTTTCAAATGCCAATTAAAATAAGTAAAAGAATATTTTTAGCAGATCAAAAGGTGGGCCTTGGTACCTCATTATGTGTACTAGCAAGTGGTACAAAGATCAAGAAATGTTTCAGTTAAGAAATGAGTGCTTGGAACACTCAAAGTAGTGTAGTGGATTAAAATGGCCAAAATGACAATTCCTCGTTTTAATTCTTTTTGATTTGATTTTCTTTAGGAAAAGTTTGTGAATGATGTAGATGATGTCTAAATCACCTAAGAAACATTTTACAAGCATTGGATCACTCAATCATGGCAATTCAAACAACTCCTATTTTAAATGCACACATATATGAATGCTTTCATTTTAAATTTGGAAAAGTTTTTGGTAACCCCATTTTTGGTTGATTTGATCTTGATAAGCTTGGATTGAAGTTTTGGTATGTTACATGCCCTCTCCGTGACCCCATATGTCTGCACGATCCTCCGGGGCTGACTACACCTCCGTTAAGCCCCCCTTTTGGGCAAGCTACAACCCTGGTGAGTTCCGAAGATTCTATGAGCTAGTGATGCCCTTGGCAAGCTCCATAAAGGTCCGACTATACCTCTGGTAGCCACTCATAGATAATCTAGATACCAAAATCATGGGGCCTAAGGGTGCCCACCCATATGCTGGATACACACAAGGAATCACAGAATCACGATAAGGTCATCTTGCCTCCATATGAAAGGAAGAAGATAGACTTCTCTATACCATTCCAAATCTCATGATTAACGCGTAATATACGGCGCTAGAATCACTGGCGACATTGGTTGTTAAGTCCTAGATATTATGTTCCTTTACCACCGGAACTTTATCAATAGATTATTACCACTTGGTAAATAATCTATAATCATATTATTATGAAAATAGTATTTTCTGTCCTTTTTGAAATGCAGGTGATGACAACATTTGAGTTACAAGCATTTGATAGAAAATAATCAAAGAAATGAGCAAGTTGTGAACTTGCCTTTTGTGATTGCAAGATTATGCACTCACGGTCTTCAAGACAATAGAAGATCCCAATTCTATAAATAGAATCATTGGTCCGGTAAGGTCTAATGTTTAAAGAAGCGAGATGCAATGATGCATAAGTAATGTAATGCGGTTTGATAAACGTGAATCCCTGGACTAATCGTATCTGATCTAGGGTTCAGAAACTAGAAATGGTTCTTTAGAATGTGTTTCACTTTTATATCAGCTTCACACTTGTGCTTCTTAATAAGGCTTGTGAGAGTGTGTGAAACAATATGTAGATACAACAAGTAATATGCAATATTAAAGCACTTAAATGAATCATGGTATCCAGAATATTTCTTAAACAAGATTAAGAATCAATTAGATCTTTTAAAGAAGTGTTCAAGGTTTACTTTTAATGTTGCTTAAAAGAATAACTCTTGAGGAAAACATTACTTTACAAAGTAAAAAGTAATAAAAGTTAAGGCTAACACTTTAAGGTTTTCTTATTAATTATAAGTACTAAAGTAGAAAAGAACTAGTATTGTTGAGTAGCTATTCTACTAGTAAATGGAGACTTTTAACACTCCATGAATGTGAAACAAAAGTATTATGCATTGATAGAAGTGGTGTTTTCTTGATTTTATAAGTGGATATAATCACTTACTTATTATAGAAATAATACTCATTTCTATGAACATGGGAATGGCATCATGTGAAATACTTACAAACTTCCATTAGATTTTAGAGTGGATTCCCAAACATGTAAAAGGATTAGTATTCAAATCTTGATCATTTTATAATTGATAAACTATTTTTGGAGAGTAAGATTTACTTAACTTTGAATGGTAGTTTTAGTAAGCACAACTTGAATTGGTTAGACCTATCTTAACTTTATTTAAACATAACTTGCAGTTGTTATTACACTTTTAGACTTTAAACAAATAATGCTAAAGGTAATAGTAAGTATTTATATATTTTTAATGAATTAAAATAAAAGAAAAGAGTTAAAATAAGGTTTATTAGACAGTTACCTTTTATTTTACTTCAAAAGTGAGAGGTGACATTTTTATGTGTAGAATTTATTTTTGTGATCATTTTGGTGTATTATAAGTATTTTTGTGATTTTCAAATAATAAGATATGATTTTTACAAATTTTATCACTTTATAAATACTAAATAAATAATAAATATTAGTTAAGTGACACAAAAACAATTGAAACAAGTTTGTAAATGTAGATTTTGTTTTTATAAAAAGTTTGGTATATTATTTATATTTTTCCCATTTCCCAATATTAAAATATTAATTTTGAAAGTATTATTATTTATAAAACCTTTATTAAATAATAATTATTTAAATAGTTAACACAATAATATTTGATAATAAAGTTAAATTATAGATTTTATTTTTCTAAGCATTTTGATATATAATATACATTTTTCTGAATAATAAATCAAAAGATATAGAATTAACAAGATTTAATCCTTTTATTAAATTTCTAGAAATTATATTTATATTTAAACTTATTTTGTTTTATCTCTTTACTAAACATATAATCTTTTTACACCCGGACCCAAACTAGACCCAGCCACTTACCAGTGGGGTCAAGGCCACATCAGCAAGCCACGTTGGCGAAGACCAGTCAAATAACTTTTGTTACTAACCCTATTTCTACCCAGGTTCAATGACAAGCGGGTTCGGGGCCATGTCACTTGCCACATGGGCAAGGACCAAGTCAAACAGAACTGCTGATCCTAGTTGGCGTCATTTCGCCGGAGGATGACGTCATCCCCACCGGAGCATGGCGGAGACGCCCATCTATGGCACTACAGACACTACGGGAATACGCGTTCGAACGAGGAAACTGAAGCGGACCTAGGAGTGGTGTCGCCGCCCGCTATTGGTCAATAGAGCTACTCCGGCGACAACCACAAGCGGTGGCCAACGACGGATTACGAAGGTACGGTGTTGAAGAGTGAGAGGGAGCGAGTGGAGGGCACATGGAGATGCAGAAACTCACCCTGGTTATGATGGTGATGACAGTGAGGCACGGGGAGGGCCGACGATGGTGAACTGCCAATGATGGCTGCGGTGGCCGACGAGATGCCAGGCTCGATTCCGGCTGACATGGTGCGCGCCTGCTTCCGATCCTTGCTAGAGATGAACAAGGAGATGATGGCGAGCATGAATATGCCCTTGGTTGGCTCGGGGACGGTCCGTGGTGGCGGAGACAGCAACTCCGGTGGCTAGGGTTTCGGTGTCCCCTCTGGAAGAGAGGATAGGAACGAGAATAAGGGGGAAATGGGGATGAGGATGGCCTAGACCATCTCGGTGGTGATCTTATCCCTCTCCAGGCATCGGTGGCGAGTATCGCGGCGCAGGGCTGACGTCGACGACGACATCGGGCGGCGGCGAGTCCTCAAGCGAGCTTCTTGTGACGTCCCGAGGTAGACGATAATGTGTTCTTTGTAGAAAACCCCCTGGCCAAATCTTTGTCTCAACCCGCGGTCCTTCCTTCGGTCCCACTTGTCAGCCAGAGGAAGAGGGAAGTTGAAATTGCTTTGGGCGGTGGGGGCGGTAGATAAGCGAAGGAACTACAGGGCTTCTTTGGCTCGGCCAGATCTTTTTTTTCTTTCTGTTTTCATTTTCTATTTTCTGTTTTGTTTTTAGATTTTTATTTTCACATTTGCTTTGTATTCTTTCCCATAGAAATATATTTTCTAAGTAGTTGTAACAATACTGAAATGTATTTAGTATAATTTTGTGAACTTTTATTATATAATGTTATAGTTTCTTTATTTTCTTTATATAGGTCCTTTCCCTTTTAATAATTTGTAAGGACCTTTGTTATGAATTTAATTTGCATAATAAACCATAACTTATAAAAGGATTTATTACTACTCATTCATAAAACTTGATTCTCATTAACTTTATAGTTTTAAAGAAACTTTTATAAGGTGATCCTTCATTATTATATGATACATAAAGTCCCGAGGAGTTAATATGGTTAATATTATTCCCATGAGCTTAGGTGATATAAAAGTGTATATTTTTTTATAACTTGCATTGAAGTTAGGGTTTTAAAACTATAAATGTGTACCATGGATAATAACTCATCTTAGAGTGAGCTATTGAGATTTCTTCCTAGGGTGATCTTGCTAGTTTATAAAACTAGGTTTCTATTAAGGTTGAAGACAATAAGGTAGACAAGGATTCCATCTATAAACACTCATCTGGTTCTCTAATTATATCTTGGAATCTTTAATTGTCCAAGAGGTATTGTTCAATGGTTACCTAGGAATAGGAAATGGTTTCATTATCCATTTGATTCTAGGGTTTTGACTAATCAAGTAGACATGGGTCTTGTTATGGCTGCATGTATAGCTAGCTAAAGGTTTCTAAAGAATTCCTACCTCAATACTTCACTAAGCTTATCTTGAGATAAGGAATTCCTTTCCTAAATATACTCCATATATCTTTCTTATATTATTCACAAAGATCACATCTTCCTGAATAAGACAATCATATAACTCCACCATATCCATCATCACATGATGACATGGTCATTCCCCTTCAACATTATTCCATCCTTACTCCTAGTATATAACTTCTCTTAATCAACTACCATTGATACACCTATCAATGTAGCTACTACTAACTCCATCCATAAACTCCTTTATATTCACCTTGTATCTACATCCAAGGCTTGCAAGATTATAGTTCTCACTATATATAACAAGGAATATCAATCTTCTAGAATAGGCATGGTACTACTCTCCACAATACAAGTTTGTTCTTGTATTACCTTGGTTAAACTATTATACTTCCATCTACTCCATACAATTATGTTATATACTTCATTATACTCTAGCTTGATTTCTCATGATCAAGCTAGATGATTCAGCTTACTAGGGTTTACCTAATTTGGTATACTCACAACTCTCCTTCAACACCTAGTCATCTATTCTCAAGTGGCTTGAAAATAATGACCACCAACCCTTGATCAAACAAAGCTTAGGCTTTTAATTGCCTGATCAATATCTATACTAAACTAAGTAGTAGACTTGTACTAGTCTTTCTATAAGGCTTATATTGTTAAGGAAACTTACTTTAAGTTTATACCTACTTGGCTTAACAAGATTATCATAGGATATTCTAATACTACTAGCTTTCTCATAGCTTCTCAATTACTAGCATAACTCTTGGGTTTAGGTGATGCTTCTAGTTAACTCATGAGTGAGTTAACTCCTCCAATCATCAAATGGTTTCATCTCCACTAAGGATCACATTCCATTGATGATGGCACACTCTACCATAACTAGTTCCTTCTTATTATTAACTTACTTAAGGTCTTTGGAAGGTTAATATAATAGGTCAAAGGCTATGAGTCAATAAGTGCTAGGTCAAGAATTGATCACACACATTGATGATCAGTAGACACTAGGACTTGGTTAAATAGGATTGTCATCTATTAACATTACACTAAGGGTATGTGTTGAATGGTGTTGGTTTGACTTCCTTTTCTACTCTATTTCTAATAAGAGTTAGTGTTTAAGAACTACCATGATACTAATGGTAGGAATCACTATGGCAATCAAGTGTATCAAGATTTAGTTATGGGGTTTCATTACTTAAGTTAAATACTTAACTTGGTATTCGGGGTTTGTTGTAGATAATACCTTGATCCTCTTTAGAGTATTAAGTATTCATCCTTGAGTTGTAATATGGAATACCATGTAATGATCTCTAGAAGATCTAGTACTCCTTATTAAGTAGTGTGTTATGACTTAGTTTTATTACATTTGATCTACCCTTAGATTAAATTATATTACCCAAAGATAAGGTTTTATCAAAGGTCATATTGAAAATTATCGCAGTCAACTTGATGATCTACTTCAGTTCCACCAAGTTAAGAGAAGTTTCAATCACTTTGGAAAGTTTTATTTACAAGCGCGAAAATTATTCGGATTTTCTATGCATGCATGCAATGCACACACCTGTGTTCAGCTTATTTCTAATCTCTAATGCTGGGATGTTACAGACTCTCCCCCTTAAAATAAAATTCGTCCCCGAAGTTCATACTCTCTTGCATTTCGGAATGAGGAGTAGACTTGTATTGATCACGGCATTTCTTAACTCCATTGTGATCATAATTGGGGATAATTGTGGTATCCCGTATCCACATCTTTTTCCTTGAATTCTCTTCATACTTTCACAATATCCACTATCAGTTCTAATCTATCCTATAGTTTCTTCTACTATAATCTATTGGATTATGACCTTACATTCCTACTTAGAATTGGTTGTGAACACATTTCGTCCATTCCAATCCAGTTTTCCTACTATTTTACACTGGACTATTTTAGTAGGATCTACTCCTTATGAAGGGCAACTTACGAGCTGTTTCTTTTAGAACTAGCCCACTAGGTTTAGTCTGTTATATTTCCATCAATCTTTCATCTAGAAATACTCTTGAGAGTACTCTTATAATATGACTTCTTATAACCTTATGTGATTAAGGCTTAACCTCATCATAACTTTATACTTCTTCTCCAACCTTTAGTCAGAAATTTAGACAACAACACTTCAGTGTTTATTGTTTACTCTCCCCCTTGGGGTTTCCTAATGGTCTCTAAACTGCATGTATAATACCTATTAACTCCATAGTAAGGATATTGGTCTCTATCTAGCTCATATCTTACCTATATAAGGTCTCATGAAAGAATATGCGATACATCCACATAGTTGTGGATCTCCGAAATGAATCTTCCAATGTTACTTGTCTTACTTTTAACCTTCTAAACATTCTCTCTTTGGTAAGCCCGATTTCACGAAGCGTCTCGAATCCGTTTCGCTTAAATCTTATACTTCTTTACGTCTTTCATAACTTAGGCCAAGTTTTATGCTCTTTAAATTATATAAAGATGGCCTGACTAGCGAAACTGTTAGGATACCAGCTACGAATACTTAGCTGCGGATCCTCCTAGGTGTATGGATTACCCTACGGTTTTCCTACTTCTTACTAGCATTCTCTCTGAGTTGTCAGAGCTTGAATACCACTTTTGTTTCAAAACTTCTTCTTTGTACCCTTTCATGTTACTTCCATGAACTTGGTACAACTACTTCATTTGCTTCATAGCAACATCACCTATCTTGAGTGAACTTAAGTTCATCATTTATGTTGCTCCACACCTTTCTGCACTAATATTCCTTCTTGTTACCAACTAATAATAAGTTGGGATTAATCCATCCTTCAAAATAGTGTTGATACTCCATAGATTCAACTTCCTTCTTTATGCAAGTCTTCATCTTGATCTTCGGAACTCGTCACTCCCTTACACGAATTCCCTTTTCTATCTAGGTCTATAACATCAAGTAATAACTTGGTGATGCAACATGCATTTGCACATCAAGTCAAACTTCATGCATAGATCTAGTCAATCAAGAATATGCAAGAAAAACCAAGAAATCCAAATGTGGTACATATAACACACATTATTCTAAGCCCGAAATATAGTAGTTGAGTATAATACCTCTAGAATTCAGGCTTAGCTGTGTAGTATATGACACCTCCTAGTATAGGTTTACTTTGTGTTACTTAGCACTTAGGGTTTAGACTACTTTTCATCTCAATATCTACCCAATTTTCTTAGGTGCAACAGGATAATTTTGAGCAAAGTGGTATCACTTTGGTTCTAACTAATCTCTTACCTTTCTTTTGGAACTACTAAATACTACCAACTTTCCATTCTATCGTAACTATCCTAACATGATCTCTCAAAACTTCTAACACAATTGTTTTCACTACCATAATCCTAAAATTATCATAATGTTATGACACCTATGTCTTCTATCATAAACCTACACCGTTCTTTACTTGTTATTACAAGATTATTTACTAAGTACTGGTCCTAATTACAGACTTATCATGGTCTCGGAGCTATTCTCACCACGAACTTGTTAAGATTTACCTAGTCATCATGATTAAAGAGCTAATCTCACCATGACGACTCTTCTTCTTAGCTTACTATTAATGATTCTTAACAGAATTCTACTCCATCACATGGAATTCTCAAGTAAATGCCACATGATTTACTTCCAATTGTATCTATACATAATCTGATGGTATACCCTGTATGGTATAATGGTATCAACTAATGGTAAGATTCTACTACTTCACATGGATTCTGAATATAGACTCCATCACTAATACTACTCCACATGATATCCTAATCTTCTTGGATATTTTCTATTACTTAAGATATCTTAGTGGTGTTATACCTATTTAGAGCTACACTCAAATGACATTTCTCTAGAGAATACATATAACTAATCCTTAAGAAAGATCACCAAAAACATCCAACTTAAGTGTGACAAGGTTTATCCTCAAGTGGATATCCATCACAAGTCTTGGTTTAGATAAGATGGCTCCTATAGTCACTATCCAACCTACATATCTTCCTATAAGGGTTTTAATCCTAAGGTCAAAGCATATGCTCTGATACCAGTTGCGGTGACCCAACATACCACTGCATGATGTAATACACTATAGTCGTTGACATAACACTAATGAAACACCGTTCACTAGTATTACATCCCTTAGAGTGGTACAACAAAAACACAGCAGGTCCAAGACATGACTATAGATTACAACTCGACTCTTTACAAAAGATCCAGAGAACACTCTAGGTTAAAGAGAGAGAAAGAACTTCTTACAAAGGAGAAACAGAAATAATAACACAGAACTATGTAGTAACTAAGACTAGCTTCTAAACTAATTGGTTTGGAATTGCTGCTAATGCAATGCTCTACAGAAATATGTTTTATGGCTAGAGTATCTACTCTTATCTAAACAGAGACTTCGTTCACTTCGGTTGATGAATATGTTGAATTCATTGACTTTAATGAAGATCTTGAGCTATCGATGATGGTTTCTTGAGCAGAAATTGATGTTGACGTCGTCTTCAACGGCTTAGAACCTAGCAAGGGTTAAGAAGGTAAGGTTGAGTACGAGTGTACTCAGCAAGTTCACTAAAAGGAGTGTATGATGCACTACCTCTGCAGCCACATACCATAGGTCAAAGGCAATGCAGGTTTTCGTAAACATTTCTTCAAAGGTTGCTTTTATTCTAAAAACTATGTCCGACAGCCTTCACAAGTTAACCAGAACCTTTGTGGGGTTCCTTTCCTGCCGCGTCCGTAGCTCCTTCCCGGAACAAGGAGTAACATGTCACAATTCTTACACTCTACAGAGGTGCGTCACTTTTCCCACAAGAGACCTTAAGCTTTGTTGCACAGCCGGGAGTATGTCCCCATTCAAACTTCCATGGTTTGAGGCCCATCTTAAGATCCAAGCCAATTGCTGCCCTCTCTGCGACCCCATATGTCTGCACGATCCTTCGGGGCTGACTACACCTCCGTTAAGCCCCCTTTTTGGGCAAGCTACAACCCTTGTGATTTACCGAAGACTCTATGAGCTGGTGATCCCCCTGGCAAGCTCCATAAAGGTCCTACTATACCTCCGGCAGCCACTCATGGATAATCTAGATACCAAAATCATGGGGCCTAAGGGTGCCCACCCATATGCTGGATCCACACAAGGAATCACATCGTCACGATAAGGTCATCTTGCCTCCATATGAAAGGAAGAAGATACAACTGACTTCTCTGTCCCATTCCAAATCTCATGATTAACGCATAATATACGGCGCTAGAATCACTGGCGACATTGGTTGTTAAGTCCTAGATATTATGTTCCTTTACCATTGGAACTTTATCAATAGATTATTACCACTTGGTAAATAATCTATAATCATATTATTATGAAAATAGTATTTTCTATCCTTTTTGAAATGCAGGTGATGACAACATTTGAGTTACAAGCATTTGATAGAAAATAATCAAAGGACATGAGCAAGTTGTGAACTTGCCTTTTGTGATTGCAAGATTATGCACTCACGGTCTTCAAGACACTAGAAGATCCAAATTCTATAAATATCATCATTGGTCCGGTAAGGACTATTGTTTAAAGAAGCGAGGTGCAATGATGCATAAGTAATGTAATATCGTTTGATAAACGTGAATCCCCGGACTAATCGTATCTGATCTAGGGTTCAGAAACTAGAAATGGTTCTTTAGAATGTGTTTCACTTTTATATCAGCTTCACACTTGTGCTTCTTAATAAGGCTTGTGAGAGTGTGTGAAACAATATGTAGATACAACAAGTAATATGCAATATTAAAGCACTTAAATGAATCATGGTATCTAGAATATTTCTTAAACAAGATTAAGAATCAATTAGAGCTTTTAAAGAAGTGTTCAAGATTTACTTTTAATGTTGCTCAAAAGAATAACTCTTGAGGAAAACATTACTTTACAAAGTAAAAATTAATAAAAGTTAAGGCTAACACTTTAAGGTTTTCTTATTAATTATAAGTACTAAAGTAGAAAAGAACTAGTATTGTTAAGTAGCTATTCTACTAGTAAATGGAGACTTTTAACACTCCATGAATGTGAAACAAAAGTATTATGCATTGATAGAAGTGGTGTTTTCTTGATTTTATAAGTGGATATAATCACTTATTTATTATAGAATTAATACACATTTCTTTGAACATGGGAATGGCATCATGTGAAATACTTACAAACTTTCATTAGCCTTTAGAGTCGATTCCCAAACTTGTAGAAGGATTAGTATTCAAATCTTGAAGATTTTATAATTGATAAACTATTTTTGGAGAGTAAGATTTACTTAACTTTGAATGGTAGTTTTAGTAAGCACAACTTGAATTGGTTAGACCTATCTTAACTTTATTTAAACATAACTTGCACTTGTTATTACACTTTTAGACTTTAAACAAATAATGCTAAAGGTAATATTAAGTATTTATATATTTCTAATGAATTAAAATAAAAGAAAAGAGTTAAAATAAGGTTTATTAGAAATTTACCTTTTATTTTACTTCAAAAGTGACAGTTGACATTTTTGATGTGTAGAATTTATTTTTGTGATCATTTTGGTATATTATAAGTATTTTTGTGATTTTTAAATAATAAGATATGATTTTTACAAATTTTATGACTTTATAAATACTAAATAAATAATAAATATTAGTTAAGAGACACAAAAAGAATTGAAACAAGTTTGTAAATGTAGATTTTGTTTTTATAAAAAAATTGGTATATTATTTATATTTTTCCCATTTCCCAATATTAAAATATTAATTTTCAAAGTATTATTATTTATAAAACCTTTATTAAATAATAATTATTTAAATAGTTAACACAATAATATTTGAAAATAAAGTTACATTATAGATTTTATTTTTCTAAGCATTTTGATATATAATATACATTTTTTTGAATAATAAAACAAAAGATATAGAATTAACAAGATTTAATCCTCTTATTAAATTTCTCGAAATTATATTTATATTTAAACTTATTTTGTTTTATCTCTTTACTAAACAGATAATCTTTTTACACCCGGACCCAAACTAGACCCATCCACTGACTAGTGGGGTCAGGGCCACGTCAGCAAGCCACGTTGGCAAAGACCAGGCAAATAACTTTTGTTACTAACCCTATTTCTACCCAGGTTCAATAACAAGCGGGTCCGGGGCCACGTCACTTGCCACATGGGCGAGAACCAAGTCAAATAGAACTGCTGATCCTAGTTGGCGTCATCTCGCCGGAGGATGACGTCATCCCCACCGGAGCACGGCGGAGACGCCTATCTATGGCACTACAGACACTACGGGAATACGCATTCGAACAAGGAGACTAAAACGGACCTGGGAGTGGTGTCACCGCTCGCTATTGGTCACCGGAGCTACTCCGACGACAACCACAAGCGGCGATCAACGACGGAGCATGACGGTACAGTGTTGTAGAGTGAGAGGGAGCGAGTGGAGGGCACAGGGAGATGCAGAAACTCACCCTAGTTATGATGGTGATGACGATGAGGCACGGGGATGGCCGACGACGGTGAATTGCCAGCGATGGCTGTGGTGGCCGACGAGATGTCGGGCTCGATTCCGGCCGACACGGTGCACGCCTGCTTGTGATCCTTGCTGGAGATGAACGAGGAGATGATGGCGAGCATGACTATGCCCCTGGTTGGCTCGGGGACGGTCCGTGGTGGCGGAGACAGCAACTCCGGTGGCTAGGGTTTCAGTGTCCCCTCTGAAGAGAGGATAGGAACGAGAAGAAGGTGAAAATGGGGTTGAGGATGGCTTGGAGCGTCTCGGTGGTGATCTTATCCCTCTCCCAGGCGTCGGTGGCGAGTATCGCGGTGCAGGGCTGACGTCGACGACGGCATCGGGCGGCGACGAGTCCTCCAGCGAGCTGCTTGTGACGTCCCGAGGTAGACGACAATGTGTTCTTTGCAGAAAACCCCCTGGCCAAATCTTTGTCTCAACCCGCGGTCCTTCCTTCGATCCCACTTGTCAGCTAGAGGAAGAGGGAAGTTGGGCTGCTGTTGGGCCGGTGGGGCGGTAGATAGGCAGAGAGGAACTCTGGGCTGGCCTGCTGGCTCGGCTAGATCTTTTATTCTTTCTGTTTTCTTTTTCTATTTTCTGTTTTGTTTTCAGATTTGTATTTTCACATTTGCTTTGTATTCTTTCCCATAGAAATGTATTTGCTAAGTAGTTGTAACAATACTGAAATGTATTTAGTATAATTTTGTGAACTTTTATTATATAATGTTATAGTTTCTTTATTTTCTTTATATAGGTCCTTTTCCTTTTAATAATTTTTAAGGACCTTTTTTATGAATTTAATTTGCATAATAAACCATAACTTATAAAATGATTTATTACTACTCATTCATAAAACTTGATTCTCATTAACCTAGGTGATATCAGAGTGTATATTTTGTTATAACTTGCATAGAAGTTAGGGTTTAAAAACTATAAATGTGTACCATGGATAATAACTCATCTTAGAGTGAGCTATTGAGATTTCTTCCTAGGGTGATCTTGCTAGTTTATAAAACTAGGTTTCTATTAAGGTTTAAGACAATAAGGTAGACAAGTCTTCCATCTATAAACACTCATCTGGTTCTCTAATTATATCTTGGAAGCTTTAATTGTCCAAGAGGTATTGTTCAATGGTTACCTAGGAATAGGAAATGGTTTCACTATCCATTTGATTCTAGGGTTTTGAATAATGAAGTAGACATGGGTCTTGTCATGGCTGAATGTATAGCTAGCTAAAGGTTTCTAAAGTATTCTTACATCAATACTTCACTAAGCTTATATTGAGATAAGGAATTCCTTTCCTAAATATACTCCATATATCTTTCTTATATTATTCACAAAGATCACATCTTCCTGAATAAGACAATCATATGATTCCACCATATCCATCATCACATGGTTACATGGTCATGCCCCTTCAACAGTATTCCATCCTTACTCCTAGTATATAACTTCTCTTAATCAAATACCATTGATACACCTATCGGTGTAGCTACTACTAACTTCATCCATCAACTCCTTTATATTCACCTTGTATCTACATCCAAGGCTTGCAAGATTATAGTTCTCATTATATATAACAAGGAATATCAATCTTCTAGAAGAGGCATGGTACTACTCTCCACAATACAAGTTTGTTCTTGTATTACCTTGGTTAAACTATTATACTTCCATCTACTCCATACAACTTATGTTATATACTTCATTATACTATTGCTTGACTTCTCATGATCAAGCTAGATGATTCATCTTACTAGGGTTTACCTAATTTGGTATACTCACAACTCTCCTTCAATACCTATTCATCTATTCTCAAGTGGCTTGAAAATAATGACCACCAACCCTTGATCAAACAAAGCTTAGGCTTTTAATTGCCTGATCAAGATCCATACTCAACTAAGTAGTAGACTTGTACTAGTATTTCTATAAGGCTTATATTGTTAAGGAAACTTACTTTAAGTTTATACCTACTTGGCTTAACAAGATTATCATAGGATATTCTAATACTACTAGCTTTCTCATAGCTTCTCAATTACTAGCTTACCTCTTGGGTTTAGGTACTGCTTCTAGTTAACTCATGAGTGAGTTAATTCCTCCAATCATCAAATGGTTTGATCTCCACTAAGGATCACATTCCATTGATGATGGCACACTCTACCATAACTAGTTCCTTCTCCTTATTAACTTACTTAAGGTCTTTGGAAGGTTAATATAATAGGTCAAAGGCTATGAGTCAATAAGTGCGAGGTCAAGAATTGATCACACACATTGTTGATCAGTAGACACTAGGACTTGGTTAAATAGGATTATCATCTATTAACATTACACTAAGGGTATGTGTTGAATGGTGTTGGCTTGACTTCCTTTTCTACTCTATTTCTAATAAGAGTTAGTGTTTAAGAACTACCATGATACTAATGGTAGGAATCACTATGGAAATCAAGTGTATCAAGATTTAGTTATGGGGTTTCATTACTTAAGTTATATACTTAACTTGGTATTTAGGGTTTGTTGTAGATAATACCTTGATATCATCTTTAGAGTATTAAGTATTCATCCTTGAGTTGTGATATGGAATGCCATGTAATGGTCTCTAGAAGATCTAGTACTCCTTATTAAGTAGTGTGTTATGACTTAGTTTTATAACATTTGATCTACCCTTAGATCAAATTATATTACCCAAACATAAGGTTTTAGCAAATGTCATATTGAAACTTATCGCAGTCAACTTGATGATCTACTTCAGTTCCACCAAGTTAAGAGAAGCTTCAATCACTTTGGAAAGTTTTATTTAAAAGCGCGAAAATTATTCGGATTTTCTATACATGAATGCAATGCACACACCTGTGTTCAGCTTATCTTTAAGCTCTAATGTTGGGATGTTACATTGCCCTATTATGCTGACAGCGGGACTATGTTGCGGGCGAGGCCCACCATCCTACGAGGTGGGGTGCGACGGCGCGTGCAACACCCGTCCGCGCTTTGGAATATTTCACCCTGGCCCACAGCGGGAACCGCCTCACGGATAGCAGGGCTCCATTGCGACCGCTCCGCGTGTCCTTTTCGGCATCCATCTCACGTCTGAAAAGAATCAGAACGATGTGGATAGCATTTTGAGTTGAAACAATCTAGCATTATTATTTACTCCTGATATGTAGCTACAACCTGGAAAAGAATTAAGATCATGCTCAGAACATGTCCATCACATGTAGTAAATTAATGGACTATGCTACACTCTTTCTATAATGGTTTGAACTATGTGTCTAAAAGTATCTTAGATTCTGTTGCAAGGAGAGCATTCATGAGTTAAACTTTTCCGGAAGTAAAGGCTATCTTAGAAAACATGCTACAAAATCATAGCCAATGGCACACTGAAAGAGCACATCATCCATCTTCTAGGAAAGTCAACTGTGTTCAGGAAGTAGATTTCTTGGCTTTTAAAGTTGATACTATATTTGTTTACATATCTAAACAAAATATGGATAATGTTTGTTTACAAGATCTTGTTGGAAACAATACAAAAAATATAGATGTCAACTACATAAAAAACTTTGATAATAATGGTTATGTGAACAACAACAATAACTCTTATGGTAGGCCACCTATGTTTGTACAAATACACTAGTAGTAACAATGTTTCCAATGATTTTGAAAATACCATTAGATCTTTTATATCAATACAAAAGGATCTAAACAAAGAATTTATAGCTAAGTTTTGAAAACATGATGATTTAAGTGATAAGTGGATCACTTAACCAATGAAGCAATATCTTTTAAAAACCTTGTTCGAACTCAAAGACATCATGAAGAAACTATTGAGTATGTACAAGACATCAGGAGTAAATAATAGTGCTAGATTGTTTTGGCTCAAACTGCTATCCATGTCATCCCAATTCTTTTCGGATGTGGGATGGACATCGAGGACACGTGACGATGTGGCAATAGAGCCCTGCAATCCCGAGAGGCGGGTCCCGGTGCAGGCTAGGGCAAAAGATTCCATACCGCGGATAAGTGTACCGCGCGCTGTCGTACCCCTCGTAGCTGGACGGTGGGCCACAGGTGTGACATATTTCAAGATTCTAGGTGAAAGTTTAACTTAACAGTCTCTACTAAAATAGTATATAAACAATTAGCAAGAATTGATAAATTTTCAAATGGGAATTTGAGATATGGTGGAAGACTATTACAAATAAATGGGTTAAACCCTTTTGGCGCATGCAGATTTCAGATTTCCCTAAATCTCAAAACTCATTTGTGTGAAAGCTCATATGTGATCTGGTGTAAGTTAGTGGAAGCTCACATGTGTGTGTGAAAAGAGGAGTGGAAGTTAAAGTTTAGTCCTACATAAAAAGTTGGAGGAGAGTTGCACCACCTTATAAGGTGGAGTGCCTCACCACTTTGTAAGTGAGTGAGAAGAGAAATGCTACACGCATGCTCATCCTCCGACGGCGTCGCTCGCTCTCTCATCTTATTAGAAGTGCGCGCCGTGATTTGTCGAATGAGCCTCGAGTCGAGCTTATCTTTTTGCTACTCACAAAAATTGTTGCGCTTTTGAAAGACGTGACAACAGTTAGTCAGTTTGGGTCGCTCTCAGATCATGGGCTACTGTAACCAACCCGAACTCATGCGTGACGTGGTCTCGGCTCACGTGATGCCCTGTACGATTTTCCGAGCCACTCTACATAAACGTATGTGGGGCTTCCACCATGCACAACACTAAAACCAATTTAGGATTTTGCCAGCCTCTCTGCTTGCGCCGTTATCATAGTCTACTCCATCCTGCGTGCCGGCGTGCACCGACAAATGAGAGAGAAGGTCTCCGGAACCACTTACAATCCTGTACGAGAGAGGGCGAATAAGGTTTTTGTGAAGCATTCCACACGACTGCTCAAATTCTTCAACACAACGCGTATTCCTGGTTGGCAAGAGCATTCACGTGCACGGCGTATGCTACGTCGTCTTCTTCGACATGCTACATCAAACTCTGCACCAACGATGAATTCATCGGCAATCGATAAATACATATACCGTGATCCGATATGTTACTATAATATGTTTGTTCTTGCGTGTACACTACAACTATTCATGTTGATTAATACATATAGTATGTTAGAATTTCACGTGTTAGTAGCGGGTGTATTTAGGATTTATATTCAGAAATTAATTGTGAAAATTATGCCTAATAATCCAACACAATCTGACTATAGTGTTATTACTTTTAAAATCATGGTTATGAAAGTGTTATTAGTATTAAAATCATGGTCATGAAACAACTATGGGCGGTTAGTCTGAGACTATCTTGTTTGCTCGGTAAAAAACTTTCTAAACAGAACGATTTTCATTTTGCCTGATATTACTATTAAAATCATGGTTAGTGATACACCATCGATGGTTACTACGAGAAACGTGCATGCATATCTTATCTCGCCAAAAAACTTTTCAGACACCGAACAGTTTTCATTTGACTATGGAGTTATTACTAATTCCTCCGATATATATTACTATTTTTAATTTTTTCTAGATTTAAATGTATCTAGTCATGTTTTAGTACTAGGTACATCTGAATCTAGATAAATCCGAAAACATTAATTTAGATGAAAGAAGTATGAAAATCATGGTTAGCGATACAACTGTTGGCGGTCACTCCGAGACACGTGCATAGTTATCTTCTTAGCTTGGCAAAGAACTTTTTCCACGAAATGATTTTCCAATTTTTCTATGGTATTATTACTATTGAAATCATGGTTTGTGACACAATCGTTGGTGGTTACTCTAAGACACATGTGCGGATATCTTTTTTTTGACAATCAATATCATTGTATATTTATAGTAGCGAATAGTATATGGTAGAGATACATAAACTGTTTCCAACGATTACAGAATAAAGTCTAAAAGAAAATGAGCAAAACTTGAAGGTATTCAAAATCTTCTTCTTCAATAACATAATCTTGCACTCATCAGAAATCAGCCCAATTAACATGACATAGCTATCAAATGATAGACCTGTAAATCCCAACGAGGATTCTTCCATAATTTTAATTTGAACCGCAATGGCAAGGCTATGTGCACATGCGCAACCATTAGAGTAATCAGAAAACATTAGTAAGAGTATCACCACCAGTATTACAGGGAAAAGAAACTGAACAGTATGATCGATGTCGCAGGGAGTCAAGAATACGAATCTTCATTGTCAAAGACGTAGCAACCGGGACGAATATTGCAAGGATAATCCTCGTCGCGATAACCATGAGAAAAAATCTAATATCGATCTGACGAAGCAAGATCTGAAAGACCGTACCTATAAAACTTCAATCTTACAACACCACTATTGACGCCGAGAAAATCTCGTCGTCGAACAAATGGCCGAAGGTCATTTATTGCGAATGATGACATCTCCATTGACGTACACGCCAAGAAGATGTTACCAAAACCCTAATAATCTTCTGAAAACACTACTTTTACTGAGAACTCCACTCATAGATCGGGTTCCCCACCCCTCGCGACCAGGCGAAGCCGGCCAAGGAGGGGGAACCGATCTATGGAGGAGGAGGTGTTGGCGGTGGCTAGCTCTAGGAGAGACGGCAGCTAGGAAGAGAAGGACTATAACAAACGGATATCTTATTAGCTCAGTAAAGAACTTTTCAAAAGGGGTCTGCTAGCGCTCGAACATGCCGGCGCATGGGTGCGCGGGTGATGCTCCAGCCGGCTGCACGATTCTGATCCGGCGGTATAGAAAATAACACACACAAAATCAGAAAAAATGAAAATTGCCATGAAAAAAATGAAAAATACCATGGCAACTTAAGTTTGTTTGTGCCCCGAGAGACTAGAGAGGGAACATTTTCTCCTTAGATTTTGGGTTTCAAAAACCAAACAATTCCTAATTTGACTATGATGTTATTACTGTTAAAATTTTGGTTAGCAATACAAGCGTCAACAGTTACTCTGGATACAGCAGAGAACTCTTCAAACATCAATTTTTTTATTTAGCTATGGCCTATAGCATGCGGCATGGGCGGCGACCTAGTCTGCGACAATCTTACCTTCTTTGAACTTGAGTTTGGCGTCGGTTTTCGCCAAAAATTCCTTCCACCTTGCGTCATTCTTTTCATCACAGTCGTGGTCGGAGATCATCTTCTCGAAAGAGGCCTCAAGCGATGTTGACGATGCCATGCCGTTCCTCTCGGCCTTGGCCTTCTTGTGGCCGATGGGGCGGACGACCGAGGCAGCTGCCAGTGCGTCCACTTTAAAAGGCTTGCCATTGTTGAGCTCAAAACAAACTTTCTCCCATTTCTTACAATGCTCAATTTTGGTAAATACAAATGGAAGTCCTTCTCTCCTTTGTTGGTTTTGTACAAATCCATGATGGCCTCTAACTAGCAAAACACACAACCATCAAAGAAGTGAACATTGCAAAACAAAGGAAGAAGTTTAGTAGGTTTCTCATCATCGGATTGATTTTGGCCAGATACTTTTCAATTGTGGATGGTCTCCACTGCTGCGAAGAAGATGTTGCAAGCCTTTTAGATCGCCACCCACCTATGAGACAAAGATTTTTGGTTGCGGATCAAGTGGATTTTCGAGTACTCGCCAAAGAGTTTGCGCTCTTCGAATTGGATGTATATTCTCCCCCAGTACACCACGCCGGTATGGTTGGCACCGGTTATAGGATCAAGGCTCACGGCCTTCCAAGCGTCGGTCAAGCATTGGTACTCCGTCATCTTCCACCGGTTCCCCTTGGCACCAGTGCATTTCTTCTTCTTCTTCTTCTTCTTCTTCGTCTTGTCCTTGTCATCAAGATCGACCACTTCTTCTTCCTTATCCACCTTTCCCTCCTTTTCTTCATCCTCATACTTGTATTCGTACTCATCTTCCTCTACTCGTACTCATCTTCCTCGCTATTCTCACCCCTGGCATAGTAGCCGCCCTCACCAAGGATCATGGCATTCATGGTGCTCGCAATTTGGCTCTCATCCATTTCATTGACTGTCTCGCAGGAAGCCTGCCCACCAAATAGATTTCAGCCGGACTAGGAGGAGGTCACTGCGCCGGGCGTATCGAACGATAGTGCCCCCCTGCTCATGGCCAACGAACCATCGTGGGCAGCCTGGTTGAGGTTGATGTGGGCACGGGCGGCGGCGTCGGCGATGATGGGTAAGAACACTCCTAGGCCGTCGGCTAGGTGGACGAGCTCGTGCTCGCTGATATTGGAAGAAGAAAACCAAGACAGAGGATGCGGCGGCAGCCCAAGGCTACCTCTATCTTCGAAGTAGCCTGGCGACGAGGGGGAGGTACTGCAGCGGGCGTTGCTGCTCCCCTACGTGCTGCTAGCTTGGCTTTGGATGTACGTTGTCACCGAATCCTTTTGCACCACCGCCTTCTTCCTCTCCAGGGCGCGTAATATGGCTTCATATACTACTACTGATCATTCTATTAAGGATGCAAGGTACATGGTATTGGGTAGACGACGCATTATCACTAACGCTGACAAGGACAAAGACTTAGATCGCAACACAAGTAATATGTCAGTGTTAAATGGTACTCCCTCCGTTCCAAAATAAGTGACGTGGATTTGTCTAGATTCACTTATTTTGGGACGGAGGAAGTACATCAAGTGTACAAATAGATGCCAGAGAAGGAGGTGAAGCTAACTTTTAGGACACCATGCAGGTACTTGCACGTGGGCACCATCAAATTGTCATACCGAGTATTTGGTGTTAGCTTAATAATTTGCTACTAGAAATATACCCGTGTGTTTCAGTGGGTATCTCTTTAAGAAATCTAATAAAATGCATGAAACTTGAAATTGGCTAAGGAAATTTTGTCATAGTGGTCTAGATGCTAAATTTAGTTGTCATGAAATTGATATGTATATGAGAAATTAAATGTCGTCATGATTGAGGGGTGTGACTGATTAATTTATATAAGGTAAAATAAGAAACATATATTGTGGATGTCTTGCACGAAGATACCAGGCATATTGCCACATAATGTTTTTAGAAACTTTTGAGAGGTCATATAGGAGCGTCTCCACAAATTTGGGACCCGATGCGAGTTGCAATGTTGGGCACCGAAGCCAAACTTATAGGAAAATGATATCCTTCCCCCGGGGATCCCGTGATTTTATCCCCCGGGTCGATGGGTCAGCACCGTAACGTGCGTTCGTGGTGGGGCTCATCGTTTTCCTCGCGGACTCCCGCATGCCTCCGTCCACGACTACGCCGCCAGCCGCGACTGCCCCGCCGTCCTGCTGCGCCCTCGCGCCGCCACGCTCCGCACCTGCTCCTCCCGGTTGCCGCCGCCCGCTCCTGTTCGGCGCATACGTCCCCCGCACCCTGCTCCTCCCGAGTGCGCCGCCCCGCCACGCTGCGGTGCCCGCGCTCCGCGCCTCTGCCGCCGCGCACCGCACCTGCTCCTCCCGGTTGCCGCACCCCGCTCCTCTCCGGGGATACATCCCCCGCGCCCTGCTCCTCCCGGGTGCGCCGCCCCCTGCCC
The DNA here is from genome assembly GCA_023614405.1 of Avena insularis. Lineage (NCBI taxonomy): Eukaryota > Viridiplantae > Streptophyta > Magnoliopsida > Poales > Poaceae > Avena > Avena insularis. The sequence continues at coordinate 368,529,015 of CM042689.1, forward strand.
TCTCCGGCGAGCCTCCCCTGCTCTCCCCGATGCGCCGCCCATGCTTATCCCCCACCACGGCACGGGCGGCTGCTACACGTGGAGACGACGGCTGCTACTGGTTGCGGTGTCATCTGCTACACATGGCGGTTGTGGCTGCTGGTATAGGCAGTGACAACGTGCTCTGCTACAGGCGACGGTGGTTCTACATAGGCAGGACGACGATGCTACTGGAGGTGGTCATCGTTGCTACAGACGAAGGGTCGCGATGCTACCGACAAACGAATGCGTTTTGATATTTTTGCTACAGGGCGATGCTATAATAGTAGCAAGTTTTTGCTATTTCTTTTCTATGTTTTTGCTACAATAGCACAAAGTATTTGCTACGATAATTTCGACGAAAGTCCTCAGCAAAGTTGGTTTTGCTACGGCAGCCACCGACAATGTCTCCGGCGAGGTTGTTCTTTTTGCTACATTAGCACACTTTTTTTGCTATCACCGTTTTGCGGTTTTGCTACAATAGCATAAAGTTTTTGCTACACGGTCTCCGGTGAGGTGTATCGTCGAAAGCCTCCGGCGAGTCTCCGGCGAAGTCGATTTTTGCTACATTAGTCCTTTTTTTTGCTACACGGTCTCCGGCGAGGTCTCCGGCGAACTCCGGCGAGGTTTAGTCTGTCTCTTCTTTTTCTGGACCGAACCGTTTTCTGCTACATGTAGCAAAAGCGGGCCTAATTATAGCAAAAGCGTGCCTATCTGTAGCAAAAGCGGGATGGAGGAAAGGGACGAAGATCTGACCGTCGATCGAACCAGATCGGACGGCTGGGGACCCGGGCATGGAAAGTTTTCATCCCCAGGGGATGCGTAGCACTTCCCAAAATTATATATGTAATAAAATTTTATTTAGTTAATATAAACTTTTGAAAATGGATCCAATCGCTTTCTGGACATGCGTTTTTCTTGCAAAATTAAATATATCAAATATTAATGCTAAACGATTATGGCAGCACCGAAGCAATAAACTGACTTGATATTCAACCAAAAAGTATCTCCCATTGAGTAGGATTTTCCCAACTAGCCAACTATCTTCCCCCAAACGTCGTGTCGTGTTGTGTGTAGACCAATGAGCATTGATCAGTTGGTTAATTAATTGCACGATACCGACAACACCTAATACAGCAGTTACAGAACAGAAATGATCCATTGAAAAATTGGCTGGTACATGACCTAATCGATCAGGAATTGACTCACCAGAATAAATCAACCGAGTATCAATGTTCAATGGTTGAATTGATCGAGGATCAATGGTCAGTGCGCGATGGTGTGATGCTTGCTGTTCCTGACGACGTCCCTGACAGAGGAATTCTGTCAATTGTGGACGAACTGGGGAGTGGGAACTGGCGTGATGCCTTCTGTCTTGGGGAATAAGACCGTCTTCCGTGGCGGCGTGGCGCGTGTGGGAGCTAGCGAATGGAGGACTAGGAGAACAGATTCATATCATCGATGTAAGTCATACTACTAGTTTTTCTTTTTTTTTTAAATGGGCGCATATATTACTTAACGTAACGTTTACACCCGGCCTCTGCATAACTAGAATGCACACAGCCGATCAACCACCCAACAGTTGTCCAATTCGAAAGAAGAGAAAATACAAAGTGTGCTAGAAAGTAAAGCTCCACGAGCTAATGTTGATCAATACGGAGATCACGCTGCGATCGATGTCAGGAGAAAATATCCCTCGCCGTGTCCTCCAAACGCGTACATCCCTCCACAAATAAGTCGTGGAGCTCCATACGTTGAAGGGTAGTCCAAAATCGGAGAATAGCCGCAGCTCGGTAGATAACCTGTAAAGAAGAAGACACAACATTGTTAAAAATCTTGTCATTTCTACATAGCCAAAACGACCAAATAATGGCAAGCGCTCCCACCCTAAACAAAGTCCCATATTTATCCTTTATCCCATGTAACCAGTTACCAAAAACATTGGTTACCGACCGAGGAGGAGATGGCCACTTGGGTGATTGACCATATAGCACGAGCAAATTTACACTAAAAGAATAAATGTCGTATTGTCTCATTATTATGATAAAACACACATTGTGTACTCCCATGCCAATTCCTCTTAGCAAGATTATCCTTTGTAAGAATTACCCCTTTACGAAGATACCATGCAAATATCTTGGTTTTAAGGGGTATTTTCAACATCCAAATTTTACTATTATCATCGACTGGAATATTAGGTTGGATCAAAGTCCTATACATTGAGTCCACAGAAAATTTACCACTATCTAGTAATTTTCATTTGAACTCGTCCACATCCTCCGACAACTGTATCGTGGATAATTGTAATAATAGATTATTCCACGACACCAGTCTAGGACCTATGAGACTTTTTCTGAAAGACACATTAGGAGGGTTAGTTCCCAACACTGTGGAAAGTGTATCCCCTTTGTGTCTAACAGTCGAATATAGAGCTGGATATTGCTCACGAAGAGTAGTTTGGCCAAGCCATATATCTTCCCAGAATCTAATCTGTGAACCATCCTTAATATTGAAAAAACCATATTGGAAGAAATGCTTTTTGGATGTCATTAATCCCGCCCAAAAATGTGAATCACCGGGTTTCCAAACCACTTGAGACACAACCTTGGAACCAACATACTTCCTCCAAAGAATGGTTTGCCAGACACCATCTTCTGTAAGTAGTTTAAATAACCATTTACCCAAAAGCGTGGTGTTTTTGACTTGCAAATTATGTATGCCAAGTCCACCATACTCTTTAGGTCGGCAAACCACATTCCATCTGGCCAGTCTATATTTCTTTTTTTCACTATCCCCTTGCCAAAAGAATCTTGATCGTAAATAATCCACTTTCTTCAAGACACCTTTTGGTATTAGGAAAAACGAGATCATATACAGTACCATATTGGTGAGTACTGAATTTATGAGAACAAGTCTTCCACCAAGGGATAGTAGCTTACCTTTCCAACTATTAAGGCGTTTCTGTAATCTTTCCTCAACGAGTTTCCATTCAGCAATCGTGAGACGCCGATATTGTATTGGTATTCCCAGATAGTTGATTGGAAACTGCCCCTGACCACAGCCAAAAAGTTCAGCGTATAGGTGGGCATCGTTATTATCCTCGCCAAAACAAGACAAATCACTTTTATGGAAGTTAATTTTTAATCCAGGGAGTTGCTCAAATACTGATAAAATTAATTTCAGATTCTTGGTCTTCTCAAGATCGTGTTCCATAAATAAGATTGTATCGTCGGCGTATTGAAGAATGGAGAGACCACCATCAACCAGATGGGGAACCAGTCCTTCAATTTGGCCATCAGCCTTTGCTCTCTCGATCAAGATAGCCAACATATCTGCCACTATGTTAAATAGTATGGGCGATAGTGGATCTCCTTATCTCAGCCCTTTTTGGTTTGGAAGTAGTTGCCAGTATCATCATTGACATTAATGGCCACACTACCATCAGACACAAAAGACTGTATGAGAGCGCACCACTCCTCCGAAAAACCTTTCATTCAGAGTGTTTGCTGAAGGAAAGACCAATTAACCTTATCATATGCCTTCTCAAAGTCAATCTTGAACAACACACCATTTAGTTTCTTTTAGTGTAGTTCGTGGATTGTTTCATGCAGGATTACTACTCCATCTAGGATGTTTCTTCCTTGCATAAAGGCAGTTTGAGATGGGCGTATGACATGGTCAGCTACCGAATTTAATCTCATCATAGCAGCTTTTGTGAATATTTTAAAGCTAACGTTAAGAAGACATATTGGACGATATTGTTGTATACGTTCTGCATCATTAACCTTAGGCAATAAAATAATGTTGCAAAAATTAAGACTAAAGATGTCCAGCTGACCAACATGTAAGAACTCAAAAAGGTGCATCAGGTCCTCCTTAATGACTACCCAGAATTTTTGGTAAAATTCCGCTGGAAAGCCATCAGGCCCTGGTGCCTTGTTATGTTCCATTTGGAAAACAGCGTTTTTAACCTCCTCCTCTATATAAGGAGCGATCAGAGAGTTGTTCTCCTCAACAGAAATCTGAGGAATATCTACTGTTTGGGTCTCATCCATCACAAATGAATTATCTGGCGTTGCCACAAACAAGGATTTGTAGTAATTAGTAATATAAGATTTTAGTTGCTCCTGACCCTCAATTGTACCTTCATCCTGAATTAAAGAGTGAATAAGTTTTTTTTATGCTTGCCATTAGCGACAGCATGAAAGTATCTTGTATTCGCATCTCCTTCAAGAATGAATTTTGCTTTGGAGCGTTGGTACCATTTTAGTTCCTCCTCATGGAGTAGTCTGGCAATTTCTGCATTCGATAGGTTTTTAAGCTCAATCTCTTGTGCAGTTAAAAGCCTGACTTCAGCAGCAGCCTCTAAATTGTCAATAATAGATGAAAGACGTATTTTCTCATTTTTTAGGATTCCAGCAGTATGTCTAGCCCACCCGCGAAGGAACTTGCGCAAAGCTCGCATTTTATTGTTCCATCGCTGTAGGGGCGTTTGACCACTTGATGTCTACACACTTCTATTCTTGTAGACATTTGTTGGGACTCCAAGTGCAGAGGTTTGTAGAACAGCAACAAGTTTTCCCTTAAGTGGATCACCCAAGGTTTATCGAACTCAGGGAGGAAGTGGTCAAAGGTATCCCTCTCAAGCAACCCTGCAATCAAGATACAAGAAGTCTCTTGTGTCCCCAACACACCCAATACATTTGTCAGGTGTATAGGTGCACTAGTTCGGCGAAGAGATAGTGAAATACAAGTGGTATGGATAATTATAAGTGGTAATGGTGATACAACATACTTTGATGGCGTTGAAGAGACTAAACTAAAACTGAAATAAAGATAGAAGCAAGCAAACATGTAACAGATCTAATAGCAAACGGTGTTTCAGTGCTTAGCAACAAGGCCTAGGGATCATACTTTCACTAGTGAACACTCTCATATAAATATCTTCTCTTTATGATACTACTCTTAACTACTCTCCGGTTGGACACTCTAATCGATGGTAGGGCTATAACAGCACACCTCAAAGTTCATCTTTCCCATCTAGAAAACCCCACACTGTCACCTTGAGTACTAGATGAGTCCAACAAACACCACAATTTCATAAATACATCCAACTCCAAATATAACTCATAACAAGTATTTGTAATCTCTAGCCTAAGTGCCACCATGGTGTGCACACTATCAACTTCACACACATGGGGAGAGCAGAGATCTATTAAGCACTTGAGTAGCAAGGTAGATCTATAGATTACAAGCTCATGATCTCAATAAAATCATGCATAGAGAGAGAGATGAACTCATAGCTACCGGTAGAACCCTTAGCCTCGAGAGAGAAATACTCCCTCCTCATCATGGGAATCAACAATGGTGATGGAGATGACGGTGGAGATCGATGGAGATGGCTCCGGGGGCACTTCCCCGTCCCGGCAGGGTGCCGGAACAGAGACTTTCTATCCCCCGAATCTCCCCTTCGGTGGCGGCGGCGCTGTGGAACTTTTCGTGGCTAGAGGCTTGACGATTTAGGGTTTATGCATCGGGAGGCTTCTTATAGGCGAAGAGGCAAGGTCGGTGGCCGGCCAGGGGGCCCACACCATGCCCTGGCGCGGCCTGGGCTGGGCCGCGCCAAGGGGGGTGTGGCCACCCTGTGGCCACTCTCCGACTCTCCTTCTGGCTCCGTGAGTCTTCCAGGAAATAGGAACTTTGGCATTTGTCCCGTCCAATTCTGAGAATATTCATTTTCTGACTTTCCTAGAACCAAAAACAGCAGAAAACAGGCAACTGGCACTGTGGCATCTTGTTAATAGATTAGTCCAAGAAATCATATGAAAAGTACTCCAAAGTTGGAACAAAACACAAGAAAGTAGATAAAAACAAGCATGGAACATCAAAAATTATAGATACATTTGCAATGTATCAACATCCCCAAGCTTAACTCCTGCTCGTCCTCGAGTAGGTAAGTGATAAAAAGAAAGATAATTTTTGAGGTGACATGCACCATCATAAACTTGATCAAAGTATTTGTAAAACATTCAAAGCTAGGATCATAGTACTTCAATCATAACATGAAAAAAAAGTTCTAGCAATAAGACAAAGAAACTATGTTGCAACATGAAAATGCACAAACAAAAGATTCATGAATAACAATGCTTTGCAAGACGTTTGTTTGTTTCACATAAAGAAAACATAGCATAATGGCATTCAGCTTGTCCCTCATAGAGTAGCAAATATAAATGCACAGGACACCTTCAAAGTTCATAAGAGTGACTAGATACAAATAGTTTAAAACAAGCAATATCAAGTTATGCATCAATCAACTAGTCTTGGGACAATGCACATAGAACTAAGAATGGCCACTATGCTCTCAAAGTAGGTGCATAAAGATAGAAGGTGGAGACTCAATATAATGGTGGAAGAAAGGCCTTCATAGAAGGAAGTAGAGATTCAAGTCTCATAAAGAGCTTCCAAAAATTATGGTACTTATAGCTTTCAGCTCTCATTGCCCCTACCATAAGCATCTTGAAGTGATTAAGGTTAAAGTGAACAAACTATGGTGTATATGCTTGACGAAGTATAAGTTAGAAATCTCATGTCCCTTGAATACGAGGGCCGCTCCTCATGCTACTCAAGTTTAGTCACCGGTAAGTTCTTGTCATTGTAAGTACATGTATATCATAGAGAACCGCCAACGGGGTACCCCTTGCCCGATGATACGGAAGAATCCCCATATCAAAATGACAAGGCAAGCAAACAACGAGCATCTCAGCAATCTTCTTATTTACCATGGGAATATGGTGCTTTTTTCTCTCTTTCCTCTTTGCATAATCTCATTTTTTCTCTTTTCTCTTTTTTTCTCAATATAGGACTCTTTTTTTATAAGAAGAATGCTTCATAGATAGCTCATTATGGTTACGCTGCAGGTTTCCACCATGTCAGCATGGATTAGACCAATGACCAGTGCTTTCTCTAACACATATACATAACTCCATGGACTTACAAGCTCCCCTTTCATTTCACACTGACGACATCCATATACAAAAGAGCATGATATCAACTAGGTACAAGTACCAAGTGCAATGTTGAAAGCGTTCCCCATGAAAGCATGGTTCTGCTAATTCCTGACAAATAAGTGCAAGCATATACAACATAGAAGACACAATGGTTCAAGTTTATTAAGGGCAAGAAAAGTAAAGTGTGCCATCAAGTTCGTGAGAGCTTTAATCACTAGCTTTCTCATAACAAGTTTAATTTGGAAGGTAAACAAAAGCATGAATATACTTGGAATAGCATAAGATAGTAGGTAGGTATGGTGGACTCTTTGGAATAACTTGGTTCAGGGAGTTGGATGCATGAGTGGAACTCATACTTTGTTGTGGAGGCTAGCAAAAGACTGAGAGCGACAAACTAAGAGAGCAATAATGGCCATAATCATGCAGAGCGACAAAACATCATTGATCAAAGCATAAAGTGATACTACAAGTTGAAAACTAAAGGTTCATAAAGTCTTATGGTGACTTTAGATAGTCATAACATGGTGTGATCATGTGCCAAGTCAACCCAAATAAAGCATCAAAGGAGAATACCACTATACTATGCTTTAATATGCTAAAACAACACAAGATTCATCCAAGCCACATTAAGCAATGTCAATTGTTTATAACAAGTCATGATACAGCAAAGAAATACTAAGCATAAAGCCAAAACAATATCAAGCATGGCATGACAAAGCATAGGCCACAGTCAAAAACGAGCTCTCTTTACCACTTAAGCATGAGCTTTCCTACTCTTTTCCAAACCAAACCAAACTATTTGAAAACCAATGTATGAAAGAGGGGGTCCAACCAATTTATTCAGAAAACTAAGCAAATGAAAAAACTAAAATGAAAACTAAAAATAAGACGCTCCAAGAACAACACAACTGTGCATGAAACAATAAAAATGAAGCGTTTGGAAGAAACCTGGAATTTTTATTGATGAAGAGGGGGATGCCTTGGGCATCCCCAAGCTTTGACGCTTGTACTTCTTGTATATTTCTTAGGGTGACACACGTGGCATCCCCAAGATTGAGCTTTAGTCCATCCTTCATCTCATTACTCATTCCTTCCATACACTTGAAATTTTTCCTTCATACAAAACTTCACACAATCTTTATTAGCAACATTAGTGCACTCAAGATAATAAGTCTTTAGGTTCAGTTATAACACCAATAAAACTTCCAATTAAACACAAGCTACTATAGCACTTCCCTCAAAAATCTCAATTCCCCAAAAGAACTCAAAAAGGAACCAATAAGAAGCAAATGCAGAAAATGGCAGAAATCTGTCAAAACAGACCAGCAGGTAAAGACGATTTTTTTCGAAAAAGTGTTGAACTAGCGAAAGTTAGATAACAACATGGGGCAGAAGCACAAAAATTCACGCCTCAAAAGGACGTACAGATATTTTACATGAATTTTTATGGTGAAGCACAGAAATCTGTTTCGGGACAACAACTTTCCCAATCATTACTTCTCTGTCATTAGAGGTTAATCTTGGCACAAAAAGCACTAAAACTTTTGGGTTATCTCCCAATAAGTACTTTTCTTTAACACCTTTAAGTTAGGCATGATAGTTTGAGAAGATGCTCACATAGGAAATATGAATTGAAGTAAAAGAGAGCATCAAGAAGCAAATTCAAAACACATTTAAGTCTAACCCACTTACTATGCATAGGAATCTTGTAAAGAAACAAGTCATGAAAGCACAAAGCAACAAGCTTAGAAAAGGAAAACAAGTGCAAATTCAAGACTTTCAACATAAAGAGGGGAAACTTAATAATGTTGAGATACATAAGCCCATGTTTCCCTCTCTCATAATTACTTTCAGTAGCATCATGAATAAACTTAACAATATAACTATCACATAAAACATTCTTATCATGAGCCACATGCTTAAAAGAATTAATACTCTCCACATAAACATAATCATTCTTATTGATTGTAGTGGGAGCAAATTCAACAAAATAGCTATCATTATTATTCTCATCACCATAATCATCAAATATAGAAGGCATATTGTAATCATAATTAATTTTCTCCTCAATAGTAGGTGGGCTGAAAATATCATATTCATCATTGTAATCATCATATATTGGAGGTTTGGTATCATCATAAGCAATATAATAGCTATCTTCCAAAGCTGGGGAACTAAAAAGATCATTTTCATCAAAACTAGCTTCCCCGAGCTTAGACTTTTCCATAGCATTAGCAATAATGGTGTCCAAAGAATTCATACTAACAACATTGCTATTAGCATGCAAATAAAGTTCCATAGGTTTTTTAATTTTCTCTTCAAACACTTCATCTCCTAACTCAAGATAAATGCTATAAAGCTCTCTAATTTTGTTGTTGTTTTCCATTAGTGAAAACAAGAAATAAAAAGACAAAATTGCAGAATCTAAAGAAAATAACTTCGAGCACTCACACCGGAGGATGTGAGTACCTTTTACCTTACCTCCCCGGCAACAGCGCCAGAAAATAGGCGTTTGCCGTGGGAGGTTCTTCTTCTTTAATCCTTCGGTGTGAATACCTTTTACCTTACCTCCCCGACAACGGCGTCAAAAAATAGCTTAATGTCTACGCACTTCTATTCTTGTAGACAGTTGTTGGGCCTCCAAGTGCAGAGGTTTGTAGAACAGCAGCAAGTTTTCCCTTAAGTGGATCACCCAAGGTTTATCGAACTTAGGGAGGAAGTGGTCAAAGATATCCCTCTCAAGCAACCCTACAATCAAGATACAAGAAGTCTCTTGTGTCCCCAACACACCCAATACACTTGTCAGGTGTATAGGTGCACTAGTTCGGCGAAGAGATAGTGAAATACAAGTGGTATGGATAATTATAAGTGGTAATGGTGATAGAAAATACTTTGATGGCGTGGAAGAGACTAAAGTAAAACTGAAATAAAGATAGCAAGCAAACATGTAACAGATCTAATAGGCAACGGTGTTTCAGTGCTTAGCAACAAGGCCTAGGGATCATACTTTCACTAGTGAACACTCTCATATAAATATCTTCTCTTTATGATACTACTCTTAACTACTCTCCGGTTGGACACTCTAATCGATGGTAAGGCTATAACAGCACACCTCAAAGTTCATCTTTCCCATCTAGAAAACCCCACACTATCACCTTGAGTACTAGATGAGTCCAACAAACACCACAATTTCATAAAGACATCCAACTCCAAATATAACTCATAACAAGTATTTGTAATCTCTAGCCTAAGTGCCACCATGGTGTGCACACTGTCAACTTCGCACACATCGGGAGAGCAGAGATCTATTAAGCACTTGAGTAGCAAGGTAGATCTATAGATTACAAGCTCATGATCTCAATAAAATCATGCATAGAGAGAGAGATGAACTCATAGCTACCGGTAGAACCCTAGCCTCGAGAGAGAAATACTCCCTCCTCATCATGGGAATCAACAATGGTGATGGAGATGCCGGTGGAGATCGACGAAGATGGCTCCGGGGGCACTTCCCCGTCCCGGCAGGGTGCCGGAATAGGGACTTTCTGTCCCCCGAATCTCCCCTTCGGTGGCGGCGGCGCTGTGGAACTTTTCGTGGCTAGAGGCTTGACGATTTATGGTTTATGCATCGGGAGGCTTCTTATAGGTGAAGAGGCAAGGTCGGTGGCCGTCCAGGGGGCCCACACCATGCCTTGGCGCGGCCTGGGCTGGCCCGCGCCAAGGGGGGGTGTGGCCACCCTGTGGCCCCTCTCCAACTCTCCTTCTGGCTCCGTGAGTCTTCCGGGAAAATAGGAACTTTGGCTTTTGTCCCGTCCAATTCTAAGAATATTCATTTTCTGACTTGCCTGGAACCAAAAATAGCAGAAAACAGGCAACTGGCACTGTGGCATCTTGTTAATAGGTTAGTCCAAGAAATCATATGAAAAGTACTCCAAAGTTGGAACAAAACACAAGAAAGTAGATAAAACCAAGCATGGAACATCAAAAATTATAGATACATTTGCAATGTATCACCACTAACATGTTTCTCCCAAATATCTTTCACCAACTCATAGAAACCATCACGATCCATCCATCCAAGTTCAAATTTAAAACTATGTTTGGCATATCGTGGTGGTGTTCCAACAGACAAAAGTAAAGGAGCATGATCCGACAACCCCTCAATACGCTCTAGAGCACGAACAGTTACCATAGGGAATTTTTCTTCCCATTCGATATACATAAGTACTCTATCAAGTTTTTCGTATGTAGGCTCTGGAAGACTATTAGCCCAGGTGAACTGTCTTCCTAACATCATAACCTCTCTTAAGTATAAACTGTCAATGACAACATTAAACATAAAAGGCCAATGCTCATCGAAACAGCCCCGACTTTTCTCGTGAGGGAATCTCGGCAGGTTAAAATCCCCATCTATAAGAATAGGGTATGGATTATCCTTGGCCAGCTTAACCAACTCACGCAGAAAATCCTGTTTAAAAACATCCTGGGCAGCCCCATATACAGCGACTAGAGACCATACGAAATCATCAGCTTTGTTACGAATATGGAGTTTAATAAAAAAGTCTCCATTCGAACTAGATAAGACTTCCATAGTCTCATCTCTGACGCCCAATAGGATTCCCTCGGATCTACCCCGCGGTGGACGTGATACCCACGTAAAGTCCACTCTGCCCGAAAGGCGATTGAGTTGGGCTTGTGAGAAATCACGTCTCCCGGTCTCAAAAATACCCAAAAAATCCAACTTATGATCTCTTACACAATCGGCGAAAAACTAATATTTAGCCAAGTCACGAAGATATCTGCTATTTGAGAACATGCAATTCATTGAAAAACAATAGGGGATTTGGATACACGAGACCTCTTGCGAGATTTTAGGTTCTTCGATTTCCGACTAGAAGCTTTAAGCTCATATAATGAGCCTAGCTCAGTCTCATCAAAACCCACTTCTGACACTTCACCAACTAAGTGAGATAAGAGTTGACCATCTACTATGGCATGCAACTCCTCCTCCTCCATTGATAAAGTATCAGGAACAAAACAAACCTTAGGAGTAACCGTTAGACGGTCAACCTCCATATGTCTCAAAATAGAACTAGAAAAATTAATTTCCTTTATAGAACTACCCATGCTAATAGCAACATTGGCTAGCTTATCAACTATAACAGGGGTAGAAAACGAAAGGAAGGATTTAGATGAACAGTTTATACCTTGAGAGTCGAGGTTCTTCTCCGCCTTCCTACGTATGGCCTTTGCCAAGGAGTCCTCGTCAGTTACCGATGCTCCAAGAGCATCAGTACCATGCCGAGAGCTCCTACGTGCTGGGGTGCCATCCGCCGAAAGCATGATCATGGAGCCACATGCGGCCCCGCCTGGACCGGAAGCCACCATACCAGGGGAGGAACCCGACCCCTCCTGGGCCAGATCTCCCCTAAGGTGCCCTCCGTCGTGCAAAGAACCACCACCATAGCCCAGCCCCGCCTGGGCCGAAGAGCCTCCTGTCGCTAGCTGGGCCATCGAGCCCAGCGACGGAGCCTGCCCAGCCGCAAAAGGTGCCCCTCCGAGCTATGCCTCCGACTATCCCGTGAGTCCATCCTCGCCCATAACCCCAGCTGCAGTCGTCGTCATGTGGGAGCACGGGCTGGTCGGCCCCTCCTGGGTCACAACCATGGCCGACCCACCGAGTGACCGAATAGCCAGCTCCGCCTGAGCCAGCCCACCGCGAGCCATCTCGCCGCCGACCTCCATCAGAATAGGACTCAGCCCACGCGTCGGCTGCCTAGGTATAGACCGACCCATCACATTCGGCCTACACCGAGCAGGAGAAGCCATCAAAATAGCATTCGGCAACCCCCTCACCGCCTGAAGAGCATCATGTAATTGTGCAGGCGAGACACGAGGGAAATCACAGGCCAACTTACTCCCATGCAGCGGGGAGTCTAAAGGCAATGCATTGAGAAGCTCAATTCCACACGGAGTAGTTGGGGAAGCATTAAACGGAGTAACTGCAAAGACTTGCACAGGAGCCTGACATGACGAAGATGGTGCAAAGTTCCCTTGCCCAGACAGCTGTCCTGAGGGCGCCCCATCCATAGAGTGAGGGAGGGTGTGATCCAAAGTATCCATAGCATCATTCACGTGACCATTCCCATCAGAATCATCATTGTGCTTCCTCCACAAGTACGGTGAGAAATCTGGCTCCGGAACGTACCCCTGAGGCTCCAACCTAAACCGAAGCTCATACCCTTTGAGCTTAACAACAACATTAGAAGTAAGAAAGGAGCCCAAAGAATCCTGGCACTTAAAAACAGTAATGTCAAACATGCCAACCAAGATGCGAACAACAGCCCTCCGCCGGAGACTCAACAGATCGACATCAAGAGGGGTTCCAAGAAGAGAACCAACAGCCCACAAACCGAGGAAAGTACGCAAGGAATGTGGAACCCCCTCCACATGTAACCAAACCTGATGTAACTCACACTTATGAGGCACCTCCTGAGTCTTGTATGCGGATACAGATAATTGTGTCTTGCCTAGAGGCATGGAGAACTGACTACCATCCACCCTATCAAGATCCTCAAACGACGGGAAGCTGACCAAGAACTCAGTATCGCCATGAGACACAGCCTCCCACTTCCACTATGACTGGACCTGACATCTCCTCACAATCTGACCCTGAACCACCTCCGCAGAGACCATATCACCAGTAACCTGGACCAAGGCAATAGGAGTCTAACTAGGCCCCATGTCGTCCCGAACCACGCTACCAGGAATCTGTGTGAACAAAGTCTTGTCATGTCCACAACCAACCATGTAAGAAGTCGGCCGCGGCTGCTTCAGAACAGGACACCTCAAAGTAGGGTGAGAAATAACATCACAAATATAGCAATAATGAGCAGCCTTGCAGTCCTTGGTGGCGTGGGAATCAACAGCGCACTTCCAACATCTGACAGCCTTTTTAGGTTTCTTAGTCACCACAACAGGTATCGGAACAGTCGCAGCCACCACGCCCCCAGTCTGTGAAGCATACTGCATGTGTTGAGGTTGGACCGGAGCTTGATAAGCTGGCCGAGAACCCGATCCCACGTTCTGCTGAAAACCAACCTGTTGCTGACCCATGATCAGAGGTTGAGGAGCCGCCAAAAGACCATTACCAAACGACCCAGACTGCGCACCCCCAATAACCTTCTTTTTCTTCTTCCTCTTCGGCACGACAGCCGCGGATGCACCCCCACTCGCAACAAACTACTGTCCTGCAATGGAAAGTGGCACGAGAGGAGCCCTGTACTGTCCCTGGGTCACCCCCTGCACCCCTCCTACAAAGCCAAGGGACGACCCTCCAACAAAGGACACGGGGGCCAGCCCCCGATAAGGAGCCTGGAGAGGCTGCAGCGGCAACTGCTGAGAAGTGGCAAAGTACGCAGCCGGAGGATGGAACTGCACCCCCGGGGGAAACACTGGAGGCCCAGCAAATGCAGAAGCAGGCGCTAAATTCTATCCACCGTAGGTCAGAGGGACCGCCATCGCGCCACCCGGCGCCGGAGCAACCGGCCTAGGCGTGGCCTGCGCCAGAGACGACGAAGCAGCAACACCACGAGGCACTAGCGCACCAGCCGCCTGGCCACGCAGATTGGGCACCACAGCATGGGGACCCCTAGGGTTTAGTCTCGCCATGGACGCCGGCGATGACACCAGCACCTCCACGAAAGATCGTCCAGGAGACGAAGGAGTCGCTACTGAAGAGCGCGTTCGAGAGGGGTCGACAGCAAGCGGCAGAGACCGAGGCATAGAGGAACCGATCGCCGAGATCGAATAGACAGGAGGGTTCATGTTCCACGTTGCATTTAGTCTTCTCGCAATACCGAACCAGGAGAACCAAGTCTCGTCTAAGTCGGAACAGCCTGCAGCGGTCCGAGCCAGACCCAAATCAGCCACCGAAGCCCCACCGCGGATCGCAGGGCCCACAAAACCACAGCCACGTCCGCCCTAGAGTGATCGAGCGCCTCCGTGATGAGCCGCCCAAGCAGCGGCGGAGCATAAGACCGCCGTCTAGGGAGAGGCCCCCGCCAAGGTCTCAACATCCCAGGCGAGATAGAAATCGCCCGGCGTGCACACCACTACGAGCCACCTCGCCTCCCCGTGACCATGGCTGGCTCTGGAGAAGAAGGCCGTGGCGACCCAGATCTCGGCGACGAGCAATCCTTCTCCTAGAACCGCGAAGCTTTTGTTGGAAAACCGATAACTTCCCAGAATCTTTGCCGCAATTCCTCGTCAGACAGCCGCCACCGCCGTGAAACAGTCGTCCAACCTAGGCCATCATCAACCTCATCCAGAGCCCCCAAAGCCTCCTGCGCTGCCACCGCCTCCTCCCCATCCGATCCTGTCTCCGATCCAAGGCAGTGGAACCGTGAACCAGAACCGGTGCCAGCCGGCAACGCAGCGGCGAGGAAACGGTCCCCAGGCGCAAGGGTAAGGCACCGGCGCCATCCCATTCCGGTAGTCGGGGGAGTCGGGTGATTGGCTATAGTAACTCCAGCGCATACTACTAGTTTGGCTATCGATTAATCTAGACTAGGTCAGGTGGGCACCGGAATCATGCCCACGCACGATGGTGCAACTATGCAAGGCTTGAGGGCTAAGGCAGCTGCTACCTGGGCCTTGGCCGGAGGAGTTACCTGATCGATAGCTTCCAAAACGCTGACAGTACATCCTGCATTAATGTGTGGAAGTCTAGAACGAGTAGTGCTGATAGTACAACCTGCACCAATGTGTGGACCCCGAGACCCCTCAGCAGCATCCATCTAGGCAAAAGAGCAGCTTGCTTGAGCAGAATTAGGCAAAAAAAAATCAAGTTACACACTGGAAGTCTAGAACAATGCAGAAGCACAACGGGTAAAACAATATTTCAACAATAACTAGACACTACCATGATAAAAAAAATTCAAAAAGGGGACAATCAATTAATTAAGAAGTTTTACATGGAACAAGAGATCTGAGGTTACAAAACAATTACTCTCGCGGCATGAATTCACCCAACCGCTTTGCTCCCGCGCACACCCACATACGGGCTTCGAGCTTAACCCTATCTAAGACTACAAGCGGTGGCGCAAGCTTCTTGTGCAAGACCCTATTATTATGCTCGTTCCAAACCTCCCAAGTGACGAGTAGGGTGAAGGATGCCATAGCTTTGCAGTTCGGAATCGGACCCTCCCTCAGTAACTCCCACCAATTTTTTATGGGAAGACCCATCCATTGAGATTGGTCCATTTCCGGTATACCAAT
Organism: Avena insularis; assembly: GCA_023614405.1. Lineage (NCBI taxonomy): Eukaryota > Viridiplantae > Streptophyta > Magnoliopsida > Poales > Poaceae > Avena > Avena insularis. Next base: position 368,545,316 of record CM042689.1, read on the forward strand.
CCAATATCTGATGAAGCCCAAACCCGCTTGGAAGATTGAGCATCAATGAATTTGGAATGAGCACACTCGTCATTATCTGTAGGCTTAGAAGATTGAGCATCAATGAATTTGCCAGACAACTATACCAACATCAAACAGAATCAACATCTGGAAGAAAGCATGGAAGTTCATGCATCACAATGCAAAAACAAATAAATATATTCTATATATACACTAGTATAAACGGGGCCTTTTGTCCCAGTTTCTAAGGGGCTTTAGTCCCGCTTGCCCAACCGGGACGGGGCAATCGGGACTAAAGCCCCAACCCTTTAGTGTCGGTTGGGCTACAGACTAGGACGTAAGGGCAATCCACGTGGCCGCTGGCTGGGACGAGGGGGGAGGGACATTCGTCCCGGTTCGTATCACGAACCGGGATCTATGTGTCTCTGTCACGACAACATTTTTGGCACTTTTTGTGCTGTGGCAGAGAATTCATTTTGTATATTTTCATTTATTTTATTTCCCCTTTATCTATTTCCTTTTTATTTTGTGTTTCACACTCAACAATGAAGGAACCATTATATTAGACAACATCTCCTGATTATATTACACAACAAGTACCGAACATATTACATTCATGCATATATACAGTATAAAGTCTTTTACAATCCCTATTACATTATCATCATCTTTCGATAATATTCTCCTTTTAGATCTAGGACATCTGCATAAAGAAGAAAAAGCGTTAATATATGTATATAGACAGCAGATACTTAATTAACTAATTAATATATATATGCACCTTGCCGGATTTTGTATTATTTAATGTTCGACCAGAGCCATCGACTTCTCCCTCAACGGAGTCGCTGGCTTCTCCCTCACTGGAGCCGTCGGCTTCTCCCTCACCTGAGCCATCTCTTTGGTCGAAATCCAAATCTCCCTCACCAGAGTTGTTCAGATACAACAAGGTGACATCGTTATCGATATGTCCTCCCTCGTTGATCATATCCTGCAGTGTCATTTCCTTTTCTTTGTATCTTGGTTCCATAGTTTCTACAAAAGGGGAAAAGCGGATGTGTCATGGTTTGACGATGAGATCACCTTAAATGTAACCCTAATACATGCTTGACAATTTAAAACGGGGTCCGAGGGATATAAATCGTAATTCGAAAAAACCCTAATATATGGTGCGTGTTGCCGCACCCTGAAGGAAATATACCCTAGAGGCAATCATAGAGATGATTGTATTTCATATGTATCCATGAGTTTTTCTAATGTTCATTGAATATCCATATATCAGGCAACTTGTATTGATTGGTAATTATGTGAATTGTTTGTGAAACTCTTTACTTGTATGGTTATCTAATAGATGTCCCTAGTCAGAGTTCATGTGAGGACACACATGAATATTAGACTAGCACATCGATTGTTTGACGACTTTGTTTCGCAAGTCGTAGACATGGAGATGTCAAACCAATGATGTGGACATATGTTATGAACATGGGGTTGGACTGACCCAACTTGAGACTGGCAATAATACTTGCAGCTCTCTCTACACACCGTGTACGTTTTGTCCTTAGACCTGAGATTGTCGCATGTACTTGAGATGTGGATCGACCTACTTTGGGGCTATCAAACACTACTCCGTAACTAGGTAGTTATAAAGGTAGCTTTTGGGTTTGTCCTGATACATGCTGCAAGGCATTGGTCAATGAAGATGTAATTTGCCCCTCTCTACTTGAGAGAGATATCTATGGGCCCCTCGAGTGATCGGATCCAGAAATGCATGGCCGTGCTACATATGGTTAAGATTTAACCTAGTAAAGGGATTCCAAATCATAGTATCGAGAAAGAGAGGTCAGCTTGGAGCCAGACCAAATATCATGAGGCAAAGGGAAAGACATGTACTCAACCTTGTGATAGCTCGTCTAAATGATCTTTATATGCGTTAAGGAGTTGCCACGTCTTGCTAGAGGCTGCTACCAACTATTGACGGAGTAAGTGTACTCATGGCATGTCTATACGTGTATGAACTTATAGGGTCACACACTTTAGGGGCTGGAAGCCTAATAAGGATTGGATCCGAATTATACCAGGCTTAGGGTGCTAATGGGCTGCTAACGTAGAAGCCCATCAGGGATGCCTATATAAGAGAGACTGAGGTGAGCTGAATAGGGTTGAGAATTCCACCCAGCCACCACTCCTCTCATGCATGTCTTGCACGTGCAGACCTAGTAGTCTGCCGTGTGACCTTCCACTCCGGACGTGTGGATACCTCGGAGGTATTGTAGCTATAGCACTTGGACGAGCCGCGCAAAGGGAGATGCTCATGGGACGAGGACAAGGAGGAGGCGTAGAACATCTACACTACACTGACGTGCTTCATCGAGTTTCGCAAATGCGCGTCTAGTTGTAATCCCGTGAACTATGACAATAGTATTCCTAGTTGACACGGTAGAATTTTTTGATTTCACGCTAGTGTAGCCTACCCGTTTTCCTTTAGTGGTATCAGAGCCGATGATGTTCAGTCATTGGTTCGGGAAGTTTGCATATGGTGATGTGCAGATTCATATGAATGTTTTGATTGTTTGTATGGCAGTGGTTCTGGATTGATCTATGATCTTGCTTTCCATGATCGTGATTCTAAGGTCGTTGAACGACTTACCCCTACTGTTCGGTTACCGCCATCGGGTAGACAGTGACACATAAATCCTATTGAATCACGCGAAGATCAATATGAGTGATCGAGTCAGGAACTCGATATGAATCGATGTACCGTGATCAAAGGAGTTTGGTCAAATCGGAACAATAGTCGGTTTATGGTAAATTTGATTTGTCGATCAAAATCCTTATGGTAAATTTGATATCGCTAGGGGCACTGCCCCTTCGAACCCCGTAGTGGGAGACCCCCTAGACCCCCTTAGTCGTAGACCCTTTTGAATCACGTTAAGGTTCATAGGTGCTGCGATTTCACATGATCCGTTAGAATGCGATTCTATGCACAACTTGTTTTTGCAGGATATATGTGATCAGTATGGCCCAAAATGTATGTGATGCATGTATGTATTTTTTCATGACCTGCGTGTCGTGAGTAGGGCAACACGACTAGAGCCATATGTGTTTTCAATTATTGTAATGGCCTGCGTGCCAACTTGTGATGATCCCAATACCATGTAATTTTGATTACTAGTTGTTAGGAGTAATAGCTTGTATTAGTTCTTGGAGAACGCATCACTTGGAGGATGGTCGCATAGAGCATGAAGATGGAGATCATCATGGTGGACAGGTTCTATGGGGATGGAGATCACCATGAAAAAAATGGGTCATACTGTATCACATCTATGTGAATGCTATTCTTATACGTTTTACTACTGTCCATGCTTAGATGATAGAAGTAGGACAATCCCTTAAAAAGTTTAAGTTAAACCATGCCCTCCCAATCAAAGCTTGCATCATACTATGCCCTGTATAATCGTTGGTGGGTCTATGAAATTATGGTGCCGCGGTTTTCCTTGGCTGGATGGGTTTGTATTGGATACCTACACGCATAAGGGTTGGTGAGCTTAACAAGGTCATCTTAACAGTTAAGGACCTTGGGGCATAAAGGTTGGGCGCCTAGTTTTGACATAGATATGTCACCCAACAACAAGAGTCATATGTGATATGATTAGAAAAGGTTTCTTACCGATTTACCTTGTCTTCTAGCAGTGATGCTAAAGCTCACTAGTCGACTTATTAATTGTGGATCTTGAATCACTTAGTATCAATAGAGGGATGTTGATTTAAGTGGGAGTATATGCTATTAACTTGTTTAATATGTTTTACTCTTTCATGGTTACATGGCTTAGTATTTTGCATGTTTTTATGTTGTAGATCAATGGCACCGAACACTTCATCACCTTTTGCTTTGCGTTCGATTCTTGAAAAAGATAAACTAAATGGAACAAACTTTTCGGTCCATAACCTGAGAATTGTTCTTAGGTCTGATAAAAAGAAAATTGTTCTGGATACCCCAATCCCGGATGAACCTGCTGATAATGCAACTGCTGCCCTTAAGAATGCCTACAAGAAAGCATGTGATGAATCTCTTGTTGGGTTTGCAGCATAGAAAACAAAAAAAATCCTACGATGGGAACTATACGCCAAGATCTATCTACTAGATACACGCAACGGGTGGATATACATCCATAGAGAACTTACCCTCGAAGACAACAAAGATTTGTTAATGAGATGGAACTCATGGATGATGTAGTCGTACACTTGCTGATCTCAAGATCGTGATGAAGTCCAGCAGGTCCGGCTCCAGCACGTCCATTATATCCAGCTCCAGCAAGTCCAGCACCACCAAGTCTAGCACCACAAAGTAGCGGTGCATCCGTGATCGCACACACGTCCGGTACCCCGATAACCTCCGTCCCTCGCTCCAGCAAAGTAGCGAAAGCAACAACTCCTTTCCAGATAAAGCCACCGGGAACATGTATCTCGCTAATCCGAGACCATGGGGAATAACTAGAGGGGGAGAGAGATCCTTCACGAGGAGGTGTGAGGAAGAAGGAGTGAGATGGGGGGACTTTTATAGGAGGAGGGGAGGGTACCCCTCCCATGGCCGTCACCCATGGAGGGTGTCCCTTCACCTCCCTCATTCATGTGGTGGTAACCCCCTCCACATTAAAATGCCTCTTCACATTCTCTTTTAAAGTCTCCACTTTAAATGCATTAAATTTCTCCAAATTTAATGCTCTCTCATTTAATAAAACTCTTTTATTAATTTTATTCAGAATTTTGTTAATTATTTTAATTAACAAACATTCACATAAAACCCCCTGCAACATTTCAATATTACATGTAGAACCAATTTCAGCAATTTCACCCGAAATAGTTTCGGTGTCTATTGAAATAATTCCAGCGCTTTCTTAAATCTTTATCTAAAACATATTTGCTCCAAATGGTGTCGGTATCCCTTAAGTGTGTCACCCTACGGTTCACGAATAATGCATACATGATCGAGACCCCTCTCAGATCAATAATCAGAAGCGGGACCTGGAGATCCATACTAACTCCTACACATTCAACGATGACTTCTATGATCGTGAGAACCTTTAAAGCTAGTAACTAAATCCCTTTGTCTCACGATATATTACATGTCCAAGATTCGATCATCGGTATCTCCATACCTAGTTTGATCTCATTGCCGACATGCACTCTTTTGTCGTTCCCGTGATATAACATTCTAGTGATCTCATCACTTGCTTGCAAGCTAACCAATGTGATATCACCGAGAGGGCCCAGAGTATATCTATCCGTCATCGGGATGGACAAATCCCACTCTTGATCCATGAGCCTCTACATAACACTTTCGTAGAACTGAACCCACCTTTATAATCACCCTTTCACGGTGTGACGTTTGATGTTATCAAGATACTCTTCCAGTGTTAGTGATTAACATGATCTCATGGTCTAAGGACTAGGATTACTTTGTTTGATGTTATAGCAATATAAACACAATGACTTTGATCGTAATGCTATACTCCGGATGAATGTTCATCACATCATTCCACTAATGTTGTGACCTTGTTATTAACAATATCCAATGTCCATGATCAGGAAACCTTGATCATCTTGTTAATGAACGAGCTAGTTTATAAGAGAGGCATAACTAGGAACTTTCCTTTTTTTATTAAACACACATGTATTAACGTTTCCAAATTAATACAATTATAGCATGCAAAATAAACATTTATCATAAACAAGGAATAAGATAATAACCACTTTATTATTGCCTCTCGGGCATATTCCCTTTCAGTCTCCCACTTGCACTAGAGTCAATAATCTAGTTTGAAAAACTTTGCGTATTGAACACCTATGGCTTTCTGGTGTTGCATATACGTGTTTGCTAGTGGTTAACATAATCTTTGGATCTGACAGTTTCAGGTCCGTGTGTATTTGCATGTCTTTGCGTCTCTACGCATCACTCATTATCAAATGAGATGGCATTGTATAAATTTGGTCCTTTGGTGAGACCTTTAGTTTGTTCGGGTTAAAATGTGTTGATATTATTGTCATACAATATATCTTCATAGTATTAGACCACTTTGAACCACACCTAGTTTGATAACAAACTACTTAACACAAATGCCCTCCTATGCTTCTACTATAGCAGTCATATACTTAGCCTTTTGTTGTAGTATCCGTCACAATGTCTCAACTTTGGAACTCATCCAAATCCATCATGGAACATCCTTTCCATTACATTGTGCCACCCATATTATAAATTGAGATAAATTTTAATTTGTATCTTGTGACAAATTAGTATCAATGTAACTCTTTACAATGAACTATCTCCAACTATTTGTCACTTATACATGATATATTCTTAGTTCTTCCAAATCTCATAAGAATATCTTTACTATCGTCCAATGATCATCTTATGAATCATTATGGTATGTGCTCATAACATTTAGAGCATAGGACATATCTGGATATATACATATCACGGTATAATCGATCAAAATCTTCATGTGATTTTACTCACCAACTGTTGAAACACTTGAATCTTTATACAATCATTTCCATGCAGAAAGAACCTTTCTTGTTGTTTCCATATTGAACCCTTTCAATATCTCATATATGTATGTCTAGCACAACCATATTAGCGTCTCAATCTATCCATATAGATATTGATGCCAAATATTCCAGTTTTGCGTAAGTCTTTCATCGAAATTCTATTTTAATGAAATTCTTAACTTGTGTCAATACAAGATACATCATTTCCAATCAACACCATGTCCTCTACATAATGTATTTGAAATATGTCTCAGCTCTCCCACTTAATTTCTTGTAAATGCAAGCATCTTCATCATCTCCGATGAATTTAAACTCCTTTAACATTTTCATCATGGTGAAGATTCCAACTCCGCTATGCTAACTTCAACTATTGAAGTTTACATGCCCTTTTAGCACCCTTTGAATTAACAAAACCCTTTAGACCGTGTCTTGTACACGTCCTAGGTAACCATTCTATTAGAAGAACATTGTTTTGTTTGTTCAACTAACATATACCAAATTATATGTAGTGGTTTCTACATTAATCCGTCAAGAGTAAATATCGCTATGAAAGATCAAATCTTGTCATAGTCAACTCCTTGAACATTGCCGTAAACTTCTTTCTAACATGTCGACTATTTCATAGATGTTAAACATCCATGTTTATTTCTTTATAGATCCAAACACGACCGATAGGCTTTACGCCTTTTTAGAGGGTCTTCCAAGTTTAGAAACTTGATTTCTTGTGTATGGATACTATCACAGATTCTATGACTTCTAGTCATTTTATGGAGTCAGGGCCCATCATCGCTTCTTTGCATGTAGCCGGTTCATCATTGTCAAAACAATAACGACTTGTTTATCAAATCTCACTATTTGACTCTTACCGACCCACATGGTTCAATAGGAACTCTAATCTCCGAGATCACAACCTTTGTAATCACGGGAGCCATGAGCATTGTGGCTGCCACCAGGACACTTTCCGGTGCTGCGCTACTCAGCACATGTTGCTTAGGTTCATCAACCTAATCAAAGATCTATTGTCCTCCCACTTAACTTTTTGCAAAAAATTCCTTCTCAAGAAACTTGACGTTCCAAGCGACAAACTCTTTTGTCCTTGGTGTTATGGAAGAATTCCCAACAAATTCTTTGGGATAACCTACAAAAACGTGCTTAACCGACTTTGGTTGTAAACATTTTACTTATGCATAGCATACCAAAATTTAAGAAAAGACAACTCGGGTTTTATCCCAAACCATAACTCATATGGTGTCATTTCAACGGACTCTTTTCAGAGTAAAAGCGGTAGTCTCTAAAGCTTTAATCCTTAAAACATAGTGGCAGTTTTATAAATGATACCTTTGATCTTACCATGTCAAACATGGTTTAATTTCATCTCTCGAATATGCCATACTCCTCTGGTTCATCGGGAAACACAAATCATGGAACAATTCCTAAAATCTTAGGTGTTTTTCTAAACTTGTAACTCAAATATATCCTTTATGATCCAATCATAAATTATTTATTTTTCTCGTTACAATGATTTTCCACTTCATCTTGAAAGTCTTTGAACAATTTTTAAATGTTTCATACTTCTTCCTTATTAAGTAAATATATAGATATATTCACTTAAATTTCTAGAGAAAGCATATGAAGCAAAAAGATCCATCGCATATGGCTACATATAATGGACTATGCACATTAGCATGTACAATTTCCAATAAGCTAGTCATCCATTCCTCTTTGGCCTATGAACGGAGTTTCAATTATCTCGAGGAAAGTCTCATAGGCGTCAATTGATCAAAATCAAAGACTCCAAAAATCCATCAACATGGATTTTCTTCATGTTTTCTTTCCAATATAATTTAAACAACGATGTCACTTCATAAGTGATCTTTCAATCATTTGTCTTGCGACATTTTAGCAATAGTGTTTATGGATATGATTTCTCCCACTAGACTTGTAAAAGTTCATTCATCCTTTATGGAATACGGTAATTATTTGAACAACCATTATTCTCATAATATCGGAACAAAATAACAATTATTAAAACAAATCTTGAAGGCTAGATTTGATGACAACAAAAACACAATAACACTTTATTTGTTTTCGATGAACACCATCACTTATTCTCTTGCTAGTTACTTAGGCCATTGCAGTTCATGAATTGCGTTGTCCTGTATGACACTTCATACCAACCAATTCGGTATCCAATATCGGTATCCAATACCTAAGAACTACATTGTTTAACAAGCAAGGAATACAACCATAACATGTATATCTTCCATATACCTAAGTTGGACATCTCCAACTTCTTATTTTCTGCCAAATATTTTATAGATTCTGTTTCAGCAATTCCTTTTCCTTTTAAAAGAATCTATCAACATCAATAGTGGTGTCATTCACATGACACATAGTACAAAGCGTGTATAGTCAAATACTAATACCTTTGGACTTGCACTTTGAAGTGGATCACCATCATCAAATGTTTGGTGTTCTTTCAAAAATCCATTCTTTAGTAATCTATTAGTGTAGTAAACATTTTACTTAAATCTTCTATTCATCCTTATCATGATAACGTTCATGATCAAGCTACTATAGCCTATAAGGAAGAATTGTGAGTATAATATCAGTTCCCAAAACCTTTTTGGTAGATTAGGATGCCTAGCATCTCCATCCTTCACAAATTCTCATACAATATGATAACATGTATTTTGCTAAATTATACTCTATCATAATGCAACCAAAAACTTTGTTTCAGATATCATAATATCTGATGACCCACAAGTATAGGTGGTGTATCGCAGTATTTTCGAGGGAAGTGAAACCCAATTTATTGATTCGACACAAGGGGAGCCAAAGAATATTTATAAGACTTAACAACTGAGTTGTCAATTCAGCTGCACCTAGAAACAATCTTGCTCACAACAGTTTATCAGTAGCAACAGTTTTGTAGTAGGAATAGTAAAGTCGCAGCAGTAGCAAAGTAAAGACAGTAGTAACAATAGCAGTAAACAGTGGGATTCGAGTGCGGTAGGCATAGGGATGGATGGACGGGCGTTGCATGGACAAGACAATTCACATAGCAATCAGAACATAGGGCAATTGGAGATAAATAAGATAAAGCATCCAAGTACTAGACAATCCTAGGCATGTGTTCCATATATAGTCATACGTGCTCGCAATGAGAACTTGCACAACATCTTTTGTCCTGCCAGCCTGTTTGCAGCGGGGCCTCAAGGGAACTACTGGCAATTAAGGTGCTCCTTTTAATAGAGCACCGGAACATAGCATTAACACTCCATGAACACATGTGATCCTCACATCAAAGCCATTCCCTCCGGTTATCCCGATTTCTGTCACTTCGGGGCCATTGGTTTCAGACAACAACGCGTGTATACAACTTGCAGATAAGACCATAAACAATAATATCATAATGAATCAATAACATGTTCAGATCTGAAATCATGGCACTCGGTCCCTAGTGACAAGCATTAAGCATAACAAGTCGCAACAAAGTCATAAAGCGCTAATAGAAGATACTAGGAACCATGCCCTAACAATCTGATGCCATTACATGAACGATCTCATCCAATCCCTACCATCCCCATAGCCTACAGCGGGGGATTACTCACTCATAGATGGGGGCAACATGGATGGTCGATGGAGAAGCGATGGTGATGATGAGGGCGATGATATCCTCCAATTCCCCATCCCGGCAGGGTGCCAGAACGGAGTTTCTGGTGCTGTTTTGTGGAATTTGGTGGTGGCGGCGGAGCGGAACTCCTTCTAGAAAAACGTCAAAACCTGATACATTGCAAATGTATCTATAATTTTTGATGTTCCATGCTTGGTTTTATCCACTTTCTTGTGTTTTGTCCACACTTTGGAGTACTTTTTATATGATTTCTTGGACTAACCTATTAACAAGAGCCACAGTGCCAGCTGCCTCTTTTTTGCTGTTTTGGGTTCCAGGAAAGTCAGAAAATGAATATTCTCGGAATTGGATGGGACAAAAGCCAAAGTGCATATTTTTCCATAAGTCATCAAGTGCCAGAATACGAGACGGAGAGGGGCCAGGGTCCACCACACATGGCACATGGCCAGGCTGGCCAAGGCCATGGGGGTGGTGTGGCCACTCCCGGCACCCCCTCGGCCTCCCCTTCCGCCTATAAGATTCCGTCGGGACAAAAACCCTAAGTGCCCGATCAAAAATCCACAAAAGAGTCTCTAGCCACCGTCATCTCCATCCCTAGATCGGGAGGGATCTAAAGCTCTTCCGACACCCTGCCGGAGAGGGGAATTCACCCTGGAGGCCTTCTTCATCACCATGCAAGCCTCCGGTGTGATGTGTGAGTAGTTCATCCTTGGACTACAGATCCATGTAGTAGCTAGATGGCTGGTTCTCCTCCTTTGTGCTTTCATGTTTAGATGTTGTGAGCTCCGTTCATGATCAAGATCATCTATTTGTAATTCATGTTGTGTTTGTGGGGATCCGATGGATATTGAGATTCTATTTCAGATTGATTATTGATTCTATCATGTCTTTGTTATTTGTGATCTTGCATGCTTTCCGTTGTTAGTAGATATCTTGGCCAAGTAGATGCTAGCAACTCCAAGAGTTAGTATTTATGCTCGATAGTGGGTTCATGCCTCTGGTAATCCGGGGAAGTGATAGAAATCTCTAAGGTACTAGATGTGCTGTTGCTACTAGGGAGAAAACAACAATCCTTTGTTCATAGAACAATTGTATTGTTTACTTTACACGCAGTTCGTAAAGCAATAATCTGTTGCTTGCAACTTAATACTGGAGGGGGTTCGGATGATAACCTGAAGGTGGATTATTAGTCATAGATGCAGTTGGATGGCGGTCTATGTATAATGTTGTAATGCCCAATCAAGTCTCAAAGGAGTCAAGATGATTAGTATATGCATGTATTTCTTTCTCGATGTTTATCAATTGCCCCATTATAATTTGTTCACCCAGCATGTTATCTATCTAAGGAGAGCCACCTCTAGTGAACTATGGATCCCGGTCCTTTCTTTACAATCTATCTACAAACTATTTACTTCTTTGTGTTTACTTTCTGCAAATTTTTACTTCTTTCCATTCGATACGTTTAATCCTTTGTTTTTAGCAAAACACGGTGAGATTGACAACCTCATCGCAAGTTGGGGACAAAGTTCTGTGGTTCTATTGTGCAGGTCTCCACGTTGCTACTAGCACCGGTAGTGCACCCTGCCAAAGCTCAGCTAGTAACACCTTTGGGGTGTTTCCTTGCTCCTACTGGTTCGATTAAACCTTGGTTTCATAACTAAGGGAAACTTGCTATTGTGCTCATCATACCTTCCTCTTGGGGTTCCCAACGAGGTCTACATCAACCACGCACCAACACTTTTCTGGGCGCCGTGCATTGAGCCATCAAGCATTTTTCTGGCGCCGTTGTCGAGGAGTCAAGGACATCTTCACAAGGGGAGTCCCTCATAAGCAATCTCTTTACTTTGTTGTTTTTGTTTTGCTTAGTTTCTTTTTTCTTTGTTTGCTTGTTTTGTTATCAAAAACACACAAAAAATTAGTTTTACAAGTTTGCTTTCTTATTTGAAAACCCAAAAAAAATGACTACTCTTGAAAATACTAAGTTGTGTGACTTCACTAGCACCAACAACAATGATTTTATGAGCACACCTATTGCTCCACCTGTGCCTGAAAATACTTTCTTTGAGATAAAACCTGTTTTCCTCAATCTTGTTATGAGAGAACAATTTTCTGGTATTGGTAAAGAAGATGCTGCTTCCCATCTAAATAACTTTGTTGAACTTTGTGAGATGCAAAAGCATAGGGATGTAGATGGTGATATTATTAAGCTGAAATTGTTTCCTTTCTCTTTGAGAGGAAAAGCTAAAGAATGGTTGAATTCCTTAACTAGGAATAGTATTGATTCTTGGACTAAATGCAAAGATGCTTTCATTGGAAATACTATCCTCCTGCTAAGATTATATCCATGAGAAGTGAAATAATGAAGTTTAAACAACTTGATAATGAGCATGTTGCTCAAGCTTGGGAAAGAATGAAATCTTTGGTAAAGAATTGTCCCACTCATGGACTGACTGCTTGGAGGATCATCCAAACTTTTATGCAGGATTGAACTATTCTTCAAGGAACCTATTGGATTCTGTTGCTGGAGGTACTTTTATGACCATTACTTTGGGTGCTGCAATGAAACTTCTAGACAATATGATGGTTAATTATTCTGAATGGCATACTGAGAGAGCTCCACAAGGTAGGAAGGTAAATTCTGTTGAGGAAACCTCCTACTTGAGTGATAAGATTTATATTATTATGTCTATGCTTGTTAATGGGAAAGCCCATATTGATCCAAATAATGTTCCTTTAGCCTCCTTGGTTGCTCAAGAAGAGCAAGTTGATGTGAACTTCATAAGAAATAACAATTTTGGCAATAATGCTTATAGGAACAATTTTGGTAACAACAATTATAAGCCATATCCTCTCAACAATGGTAATTCTTATGGAAATTCTTACAACAATAATAAGAGTGCTCCCTCTGAACTTGAAGTTATGCTTAAAGAGTTTATTAGTAAACAAATTGCCTTCAATAAAACTATTGAGGAAAAACTCTCTAATGCTGAAAGAAATATAGCATCTTTAGCTGAAGCTCAATCTTCTTTGAATAAAATGGCTGCTAAACCTAAAACTAATGATAATACCTTTGCAGCTACTAATGCTATACAAGTAAGAATTGATGAAAATGTTAGACTATTAGATGAATTACATGCTAAGTGGGAAAGAGAAGATGAAATTGCTAGAAACATTAGTGTTTCTACTATTACCACTACTAGTGTTGAGGGTAATAATAGTTCTACTAATTTAGATGATAAATTTGATTTTGATCTTGATGGTTGTAACATCTCTGAAGTTATTAAGTTCCTACAAAAGCTTGCTAAAAGTCCTAATGCTAGTGCTATGAACATGGCCTTTATAAAACACATTAGATGTTCTCATAAAGATTAAAGAAGAAAAGATGAAACATAAAGCTTCTATTCCTATAAAACAAGAAGATGGTTGGGAACCCATCATTAATATGAAACTGGATGACTTTCATTTCAAAGCTTTGTGTGATCTTGATAGTAGTGTTTCTATTATGCCTAGAAGGATTTATGATATGCTTGATTTGCCTCCACTTGAAGATTGTTATTTGATTGTCCCACTTGATGATAATGCTAAAAAGAAACTCATGGGGAGTCTTAATGATGTTCTTATTATGGTTAACAATTCCTATGTCCCCGTTGATTTCTATGTTTTGGATGTTGAATGTAATGCTTCTTGTCCTATTACTTTGGGAAGACCTTTTCTTAGAACTGTTGGTGCCATTATTGATATGAAAGAAGGCACCATTAGATATCAACTCCCACTCAAGAAAGGTATAGAACACTTCCCTAAAAAGAGAGAAAATATTTCTTTTGCTTCTCCTATGAAAACAAAATTTGGTCTTAATGCTTCTTTATTTGAGAACACTTGATTCTTTCTTTGGTTCTTATGCCTAACTTAAAGGCGTTAAAGAAAAGTACTTATTGGGAGATAATCCAAAAGTTTTAGATGAGTCTTGGAAGTTATTACCTCTGTAATAACCGCTCCTTATCCTTTTTATTTGCTTTTTGTGCCAAGAGTAACCTCTAATGAGAGAGAAGTAATGATTGGGAAAGTTGCTGTCCCGAAATAGATTTCTATGCTTCACCGTAAGAATTCATGTAAAATCTCTGAACGTCTTTTTGAGGCGTGAATTTTTGTGCTTCTGCCCCAGGTTGTTATCTAACTTCCGTTAGTTCAATACTTTTTGATTTGAGCAACAGAAGGTCTTCGAAAAAATTCGTCTTTACCTGCTGGTCTGTTTTGACAGAGTTCTGCCATTTTCTGCATTTGCTTCTTGTTGGTTCCTTTTTGAGTTCTTTTGGGTAATTGAGCTTTTTGAGGGAAGTGCTACAGTCGCTAGTGTTCTAATGGAAGTTTATTTGGTGTTATAACTGAACCTTAAGACTTATTTATCTTGAGTACACTAATGTTGCTAATAAATATTGTGTGAAGTTTTGTATGAAGGAAAATTTTCAGGTGTATGGAAGGAATGAGTAATGAGATGAAGGATGGACTAAACATCAAGCTTGGGGATTCCATGCGAGTCACCCCAATAAATCTCCAAGAAGTACAAGCGTCAAATCTTGGGGATTCCCAAGGCATCCCCTTCTTCATCAATAAAAATCTCAGGTTTCTTCCAAACACTTCATTTTTATTGTTTCATGCACAGTTGTGTTGTTCTTGGAGCGTCTTCTTTTTCATTTTCGTTTTGGTTTTCATTTGCTTTTGTTTGCTTAGTTTTCCAAATAAATTGGTTGGACCCCCTCTTTCATACATTGGTTTGCAAATAGTTTGGTTTGGTTTGGAAAAGAGTAGGAAAGTTCATACTTATGTGGTAAAAATAGCTTGTTTTTGACTATGGCCTATGCTTTGTCATGCCATGCTTGATATTGTTTTGGCTTTATGCTTACTATTCTTTGTTGTAGCATGACTTGTTATAAACAATTGAGATTGTTTAATGTGTCTTGGATGAATCATGCATTGTTTTAGCATATTAAAGCATAGTATAGTGGTATTCTCCTTTGATGCTTTATTTGGGTTGACTTGGCGCATGCTCACACCATGATATGACTATATCAAGTCACCATAGCCTTTATGATCCTTTAGTTTTCAACTTGTAGTATCACTTTATGCTTTGATCAATGATGTTTTGTCGCTCTGCATGATTATGGCCATTATTTCTCTCTTAGTTTGTCGCTCCTAGTCTTTTGCTAGCCTCCACAACCAAGTATGAGTTCCACTCATGCATCCAACTCCCTAAACCAAGTTATTCCAAAGAATCCACCATACCTACATACTAGCTTATGCTATTCCAAGTATATTCATGCTTTTGTGTACCTTCCAAATTAAACTTGTTATGAGAAAACTAGTGATTAAAGCTCTCACGAACTTGATGGCACACTTTACCTTTTTGCATCTAATAAACTTGAACCATTGGGTCCTTCTTTGTTGCGTATATGCTTGCGCTTTATAAGTTGAAATTAGCAGAACCATGTTTCATGGGGAACGCTTTCAACATTGCACTTGTACTTTGTACCTCGTTGATATCATGTTCTTTTGCTTACGGATCCCGGCGGTGTGAAATAAAAGTGGAACTTGTAAGATCATGGAGTTTGTATGTGTGTTAGAGAAATGCCTGGGCCGCTAGCCTAAGCCATGCCTAATCATGGTGGAAACTTGCAGCATCACCATAATGAGCACTCTATGAAGCATCCTCAATAAAAACCTATGCAGATAGTAAATAAAAAGATCGCTGAGATGCTCATTGTCTGCTTGCCTTGTCATTTTGATTATGGGAAAGTTCCCGTATCATGTGCAAGGGGTACCCCGTTGGCGGTTCTTAATGATACACATATATTTACAATGACAAGAGCTTACTCGTGACCGAAGTTGAGTAGCATGAGGATCGGTCTTCGTAAGTAAGGGGCATGAGATTTCGGTTTATAACTTGTCAAGCATATCCTCTTAGTTGTGTCACTTTAACCTTAATCACCTTAAAGATGCTTATGATAGGGACAATGAGAGCTGAAACCTATAAGTACCATAATTTTTGGAAGCTCCTTATGAGACTTGAATCCCTACTTCCTTTTACAAAGGCCTTTCTTCCACCATTATATTGAGTCTACACCTTCTACCTTTATGCACCTACTTTGAGAGCATAGTGGCCATTCTTAGTTCTATGTGCATTGTCCCAAGACTAGTTGATTGATGCATACTTCGATATTGCTTGTTTTAAACTATTGTATCTAATCAGTCTTATGAACTTTGAAGGTGTCCTATGCATTTATATTTTGTACTCTATTGAGGGACAAACTGAATACTATTATGCTATGTTTTCTTTATGTGAAACAAACAAATGTCTTGCAAAGCATTGTTATTCATGAATCTTTTGTTTGTGCCTTTTCATGTTGCATCATAGTTTCTTTGCTTATTGCTAGAACTTTCTCTTTCATGTTATGATTGAAGTACGATGATCCTAGCTTTGAATGTTTTACAAATACTTTGATCAAGTCTTTGATGGTGCATGTCACCTCAAAAATTATTCTTTCTTTTTTATCACTTACCTACTCGAGGACGAGTAGGAGTTAAGCTTGGGGATGTTGATACATTGAAAATGTATCTATAATTTTTGATGTTCCATGCTTGATTTTATCCACTTTCTTGTGTTTTGTCCACACTTTGGAGTACTTTTTATATGATTTCTTGGACTAACCTATTAACAAGAGCCATAGTGCCAGCTGCCTGTTTTCTGCTGTTTTTGGTTCCAGGAAAGTCAAAAAATGAATATTCTTGGAATTGGACAGGACAAAAGCCAAAGTGCCTATTTTTCCGGAAGTCATCAAGTGCCAGAATACGAGACGGAGAGGGGCCAGGGGGCCACCACACCACCTGGTCGCACGGCCAGGCCTGGCCCGCGCCAGGGGGTGGTGTGGCCGCTCCCGGCACCCCCTCGGCCTCCCCTTCCGCCTATAAGATGCCCTCAGAACGAAAACTCTAAGTGCCCGATCAAAAATCCATGAAAGAGTCTGTAGCCGCCATCATCTCCATCCCTAGATCGGGAGGGATCTGAAGCTCTTCCCGCACCCTGACGGAGAGGGGAATTCACCCTGGAGGCCTTCTTCATCACCATGCAAGCCTCCGGTGTGATGCGTGAGTAGTTCATCCTTGGACTACGGATCCATGTAGTAGCTAGATGGCTGGTTCTCCTCATTTGTGCTTTCATGTTTAGATCTTGTGAGCTCTGTTCATGATCAAGATCATCTGTTTGTAATTCTGCATGTTGTGTTTGCGGGGATCCGATGGATATTGAGATGTTATTTCACATTGATTATTGATTCTATCATGTCTTTGTTATTTGTGATCTTGCATGCTTTCCGTTGTTAGTAGCTATCTTGGCCAAGTAGATGCTAGCAACTCCAAGAGTTAGTATTTATGCTCGATAGTGGGTTCATGCCTCTGGTAATGGGAAGTGATGAAATCTCTAAGGTACTAGATGTGCTGTTGCTACTAGGGAGAAAACAACAATCCTTTGTTCATAGAACAATCATATTGTTTACTTTACACGCAGTTCGTAAAGCAATAATCTATTGCTTGCAACTTAATACTGGAGGGGGTTCGGATGATAACCTGAAGGTGGATTATTAGTCATAGATGCAGTTGGATGGCAGTCTATGTATAATGTTGTAATGCCCAATCAAGTCTCAAAGGAGTCAAGATGATTAGTATATGCATGTATTGCTTTCTCGATGTTTGTCAATTGCCCCGCTGTAATTTGTTCACCCAGCATGTTATCTATCTAAGGAGAGCCACCTCTAGTGAACTATGGATCCCAGTCCTTTCTTTACATACAATCTACAAACTGTTTACTTCTTTGTGTTTACTTTCTGCAAACTTTTACTTCTTTCCATTCAATACGTTTAATCCTTTGTTTTCAGCAAAACACGGTGAGATTGACAACCTCGCCATGAAGTTGGGGACAAAGTTACGTGGTTGTGTTGTGCAGGTATCCACGTTGCTACTAGCACCGGTAGTGCATGCCAAAGCTCAGCTAGTAACACCTTTGGGGTGTTTCCTTGCTCCCTCTTGGTTCGATTAAACCTTGGTTTCATAACTGAGGGAAACTTGCTGCTGTGCTCATCATACCTTCCTCTTGGGGTTCCCAACGAGCTCTACATCAACCACACACCAACACTTTTCTGGGCGCCGTGCATTGAGCCATCAAACCCCCCGGAGTTTTTAGGTCAGAAGGCTTCTTATAGGCGAAGAGGGAGACCGAGGGGGTGCCTGGGGGCCCACACCATGCCCTGGCGCGGCCAGGCCCAGCCCGTGCTTGGGGGTGGTGTGGCCAGCCCCTGGCCCTCCTCTGTCTCATATTCTGGCTCCGTGAGTCTTCCGAAAAAATAGGCACTTTGGCTTTTGTCCTGTCCAATTCCGAGAATATTCATTTTCTGACTTTCCTGGAACCAAAAACAACAGAAAACAGGCAGCTGGCATTGTGGCTCTTGTTAATAGTTTAGTCCAAGAAATCATATGAAAAGTACTCCAAAGTGTGGACAAAACACAAGAAAGTCGATAAAACCAAGCATGGAACATCATAAATTATAGATACATTTGCAATGTATCAATATCTTCCACACATGATGGTTTCTGAAACAATTATTTTAGCTCCTAGATAACCTCGATATTCAAACAACTTTAGAATATCAAGAATCATGGAGGCAGACATGATACTTTAGATACTAACATTGGAATTCTTACTCTTGATTTAATACTACTTATTAAATTTCATGGAGTAAATAGAGTTTGCTGAAAGTTTGCAATAGGACTTCTAAACTTTAAATTGACATTCAAAACAATACGATACAAGTTCGTAAAGTAAATATCCAAAATTCTATAGTTCTATTATCTCAATTAAAACTGAGCATAAGGTATAAACAGATGCCAATGACTACAGCAAATTATGCAAATTCACATTTATTTAGTTTATGACAAATTTGGTTCGACTAATCCAAATTAGAAATGAACTCCCACTCAAAAACGACATCTCTCGTGCCTTTTTGGTGATTACATGAACCAAATCCATTACACCAAGTCCGATCATCACATGAGTCGGTGTAGCTTCAAAGGCGAGCATCAATATGGCCATCACATCAACTATATGAATCATGCTTAACCTTTCGGTCCGTGTTCCGAGGCCATGTCTATACATGCAGGCTCACCAAGTAAGAACCTTAGTACTCTCATGTGTAAAACTATCTTACACCCATTGTATGAAAGCGTAGAGTCTAGTACACCCAATCATCACGTGATGTCTCGAAACACGATCCATAAAACAGTGCATACTAAAGGAAGAACACATTTTATCTTGATATTTAAATGAGGGATCATCTTATAATGCTACTAAAACGCCAAACAAGCAATATAAGATGCAAACATCATACGTGTAAAGTGGAATGATATGGTCCATGCATTTGACCATTATCATGTGCATCGTGGTATGATCTCTATCATTCCTTTGTGTGTAAGGCCAAGGTGTATGGAACTTAAACGTTAGGTGTGTTGTAAAGGTATCAACTATACATGAACTTACAACATTACCATATCATGACACTAGCCCAACAACGATCTAAACTAGACGCCTCTAATTTATCAATTGCAAGTTTTACATGGTTTAGGGCTTTCAAAGATAGAACTGTTCTTACCTACGAATATGGAACCACAACGATGATAACTAATTTATTAGCAACTCGTTGTAAATCAGATATTGACTATAGTAGGAGAGACAGACACCCGCCAGCCACTTATGCAAAACTAGTTGCATGTCAGTCGTGGAACCGGTCTCATGTGCGATGACATGTAAGGTTGGTCCCACTATGCCACCAATATCCAAAATACATGAAAGAAGCAATAACATGATCATCATCGCCCACATATAAACATATGTGTACTACCCATGCAAAGCACCTACGCATAGATCAGGCTCTGATATCACTGTTGGGTTCGCAGCATAGAAAAAAAATTCTACGATGGGAACTATACGCCAAGATCTATCTACTAGATACAAGCAACGGGTGGATATACATCCATAGAGAACTTACCCTCGAAGACAACAAAGATTTGTTAACGAGATGGAACTTGTGGATGATGTAGTCATACACTTGCCGATCTCAAGATCGTGATGAAGTCCAGCAGCTCCGGCTCCAGCACGTCCATCAGATCCAGGTCCAGCAAGTCCAGCACCACCAAGTCCAGCACCACAAAGTAGCGGTGCATCCGTGATTGCACACACGTCCGGTACCCCGACAACCTCCGTCCCTCGCTCTAGCAAAGCAGCGGAAGAAGCAACTTCTTTCCAGATAAAGCCACTGGGAACATGTATCTCGCTAATCTGAGACCATGGGGAATAACTAGAGAGGGAGAGAGATCCTTCACGAGGAGGTGTGAGAAAGAAGGAGTGAGATGGGGGCCTTTTATATGAGGAGGGGAGGGTACCCCTCCCATGTCCGGTGCCCATGTAGGGTGTCCCTTCACCTTCCCCATTCATATGGTGGTAACCCCCTCCACATTAAAATGCCCCTTCACATTCTCTTTTAAAGTCTCCACTTTAAATGCATCAAATATCTCCAAATTTAATGCTCCCTCATTTAATAAAACTCTTTTATTAATTTTATTCAGAATTTTGTTAATTACTTTAATTAACAAACATTCACATAAAACCCCCTGCAACATTTCAATATTACATGCAGAACCAATTTCAGCAATTTCACCCGAAACAGTTTCGGTGTCTATTGAAATAATTCTAGTGCTTTCTTAAATCTTTATCTGAAACATATTTGCTCCAAATGGTGTCGGTATCCCTTAAATGTGTCACCCTACGGTTCGCGAATAATGCAGACATAATCGAGACCCCTCTTAGATCAATAATCAGAAGCGAGACCTGGAGATCCATACTGACTCCTACACATTCAACGATGACTTCTTTGATCGTGAGAAAGTTTAACGCTAGTAACTAAATCCCTTTGTCTCGCGATATATTACATGTCCAAGATTCGATCATCGGTATCTCCATACCTAGTTTGATCTTGTTGCCGACATGCACTCTTTTCTCGTTCCCGTGATATAACATTCTAGTGATCTCATCACTTGCTTGCAAGCTAACCAATGTGATATCACCGAGAGGGCCCAGAGTATATCTATCCGTCATCGGGATGGACAAATCCCACTCTTGATCCATGATCCTCTACATAACACTTTCATAGCACTGAACTCACCTTTACAATCACCCTTTCACGGTGTGACATTTGATGTTATCAAGATACTCTTCTAGTGTTAGTGATTGACATGATCTCATCGTCTAAGGACTAGGATTACTTCATTTGATGTTATAGAAATATAAACACAATGACTTTGATCGTAATGCTATACTTCGGATGAATGTTCATCACATCATTCCACTAATGTTATGACCTTGTTATTAACAACATCCAATGTCCATGATCAGGAAACCTTGATCATCTTGTTAATCAACGAGCTAGTTTATAAGAGAGGCATAACTAGGAACTTTCCTTTTGTTTATTAAACACACATGTATTCACGTTTCCAAATTAATACAATTATAGCATGCAAAATAAACATTTGTCATAAACAAGGAATAAGATAATAACCACTTTATTATTTCCTCTCGGGCATATTCCCTTTCATCTCTTGAGGTTAGCTGTCTAATGCTTGCATGCATGGAATCTGATCTTCAAAAGCAGTTTGAGGATCAGGAAGCGTACGATATGATCATCGTGCTTAAGGACATGTTCCAGACTCAGGCTAGGACTGAGGGGTACAATGTTGCTAAGTCCTTTGTGGAATGCAAGCTGACAAAGGAAGAAGCTGTAGGCCCCCATGTGATCAAAATGGTTGGTTACAGTCAGACTTTGGAAAAGATTGGTTTTCCATTAGGTCAAGAGTTAGCTACTGATTTCATTTTGGCGTCACTTCTAGCTAGCTATGGGCATTTCATTTCGAACTACCATATGCATGGGGTGGATAAGGGCCTTAATGAGTTATGTGGGATGCTAAAAACAGCAGAATGTGACATTAAGAAGAGTGCAGGGCATAGCTGTGATGGCTATGCAGAACAAGCCTAACTTCAAGAAAAAGGGCAGTTCTTGGCATAAGAAGAAACACAAGGCTAAGGATACGATCCCTAAGCCAAACCCTGCACCCAAGCAAAAGGCTGGAACTGCAGGAGACACTGAGTGTTTCTTTTGTCATGAATATGGCCACAGAGAAACTGCAGCAAGTACCAGTCTTCTTTGAAGAAGAGTGGAAGTAAGAGTACTTCCAACTCAGGTATGCTTGTTGTAAATGTTGTGGACATTTTTATCGTAGATTCTTATGTTAGCTCGTGGGTATTTGATACCGGATCGGTTGCTCATATTTGCAATTCGATGCAGGGGCTAAAAAGGACTAGAGAAGTGCAGAAAGGCGAAGTGGACTTTCGCGTCGGAAATAAAGCAAGGGTTGCTGCATTATTCGTCGGCATCATGGAGCTTCACCTTCCGTCAGGATTTATTATGGAGTTGAATAATTTTTATTACATTCCTAGTATGGGTCGAAACATTTTATCACCTTCATGTTTGATGAGGGATGGTTATTCATTCGCGAGTACAAACAATGGTTGTGTAATCTCTAAGAATGATATGTTTGTGGCTGATGCTCCCATTTTGAATGGGTTATTTATTTTAAATCTTGATGATGCATCTGTTTACAATGTTAGTGCTAAAAGGCTACGACCTAATGATTTGAGTCCTACCTATTTATGGCATTGTCGTTTGGGGCATATAAGTGAAAAGCGCATGAAGAAGCTCCATGGTGATGGTCTTCTAACTTCGTTTGATTTTTAATCATACGAGACATGTCAAGCTTGTTTACTTGGAAAGATGACCAAGACACCTTTTACGGGTTTTCCCGAGAGAGCGACAGACTTGTTGGAACTCATACATACTGACGTATGTTGACCAATGAGCATAACAGCCAGAGGAGGATATCACTACTTCATTACTTTCACTGATGATTTCAGTAGATATGGCTATGTCTACCTGATGAAGCATAAGTTTGAAACTTTTGAAAAGTTCAAAGAGTTTCAGAGTGAGGTAGAGAATCAACGTGGCAAGAAAATAAAGGCCTTGCGATCTGATCGTGGAGGAGAATATTTGAGTCATGAATTTAGCAATCATCTTAAGAGTTACGGAATTGTTCCACAGCTCACGCCGCCCGGAACGCCTCAAAGAAACGGGTCTCTGAACAGCGCAATCAAACTTTGTTGGGCATGGTTTGTTTGATGACGAGCCAGTCGGATTTACCATTATCATTTTGGGGTTACGCTCTAAAAACAGCAGCTTTCATGCTAAACAGGGTACCGTCTAAATCCGTAGTTAAGACACCATATGAGATGTGGACTGGAATTCCCAGTTTGTCTTTTCTAAAGATTTGGGGTTGTGATGCATTTGTCAAGCGACTTCAGTCGGACAAGCTAACACCCAAATTGGATAAATTCATTTTTGTGGGATACCCAAGGGAAACCTTAGGGTATTACTTCTACAACCGAGAAGAGGGCAAAGTGTTTGTCTCTCGTAGAGGTGTTTTCCTAGAGAAAGAGTTTCTCACAAAGGGAACAAGTGGAAGGTTGGTGCGACTTGAAGAAGTTCAAGATGAGCTAGTCAGGGATGCTTCTACGAGTGATGCTATTGTAGCAAAACAAGTTGAGGAACCCGTGGCAATAGAAGCACCGCAACCACGAAGGTCGGCGAGGCTCCGCAAAGCGCGGGAATTATTATTGTTAGACAATGATGAGCCTCCGACCTATGCAGAAGCGATGGTGGACCCAGACTCTGAGAAATGGCTGATTGCCATGAGATCCGAGATAGAGTCCATGGGAGACAATCAAGTTTGGAACTTGGTTGACCTGCCAGATGGTTTTAAAGCCATGTAGTGCAAATGGATCTATAAGAAGAAGATTGATATGGATGGAAATGTTCACATCCATAAAGCTCGACTTGTTGCAAAAGGTTTTCAACAAGTTCAAGGAGTTGACTACGATGAGATTTTATCGCCCGTAGTGATGCTTAAATCAATATGGATCATTCTATCCATTGCTGCATATTTCAACTATGAGATATGGAAGATGAACGTCAAGATGGCTTTCTTAAATGGAATCCTCACTGAGGACGTGTATATGATGCAGCCCGAAGGTTTTTTCGATCCAAACAATGCTGGAAAAGTATGCAAACTTCAAAAGTCTATTTATGGGTTGAAGCAAGCATCTCGGAGTTGGAACATTCGATTTGATGAAGTTGTAAAGAAGTTTGGCTTCATCAAAAACAAACAAGAACCTTGTGTGTATAAGAAATAAAGTGGGAAATCGCTTGTATTTCTAATCTTATATGTAGATGACATATTATTGATTGGAAATGACATTCCTATGCTCAAGTCTGTTAAGACCTCATTGAAAACTAGTTTTTCTATGAAGGACTTAGGAGAATCAGCATATATTCTGGACATCAAGATCTATAGAGATAGAACAAGGAGGCTAATTAGATTAAGCCAGAGTATATAAGTTGACAAAGTGTTGAAACGGTTCAGCATGGAAGAGGCTAAGAAGGTTTTTTTTCCATGTCTCATGGCATTAAACTCAGCAAGACTCAGTGTCCTTGAACCACTGATGAGCGAGAGCGCATGAGTAGGGTTCCATATGTTTCGGCTAAAGGATCCATCATGTATGCAGTGACATGTACTCG
This sequence comes from Avena insularis, assembly GCA_023614405.1. NCBI lineage: Eukaryota > Viridiplantae > Streptophyta > Magnoliopsida > Poales > Poaceae > Avena > Avena insularis. The sequence goes on from CM042689.1 coordinate 368,570,276, forward strand.
CCTAGATGTTTTCTATGCTTTAAGTGTTACGAGCAGATACCAAGCCGATCTAGGTGAAAGCCACTGGACAGTGGTAAAGAATATCCTTAAGTACTTGAGAAGGACTAAGGATATGTTCCTAGTTTATGGAGGTGAGGTTGAACTCAGTGTAAAGGGTTACACAGATGCGAGTTACCTTAACGACTCAGATGACTCCAAATCACAATCAGGTTATGTGTTTGTCATGAATGGTGGTGATGTGAGCTAGAAAAGTTCCAAGCAAGATACAGTGGCCTCCTCTTCAACAGAAGCTGAATATATTGTCGCCTTGGAGGCTGCAAAGGAAGCTGTTTGGATTAGGAATTTCCTGATTGCTCTTGGTGTGGTTCAGGGCGCGTCCAATCCCTTGGATGTTTATTGTGACAACAATGGTGCTATTGCACAAGCCAAGGAACCTAGACAGCACCAAAAGAACAAACATATTCGAATGCGTTACCATCTAATTCGTGAGTTCATTGATGATGGTACTGTCATGTTATGCCAAATACATACGGACTCAAATGTTGCTGATCCATTGACAAAGCCACTCCCGCAGCCTGCGCATGAAGCGCACACAAGAGCAATAGTTATTAGATACTATCTAGATTGACTCTAGTACAAGTGGGAGACTGAAAGAAATATGCCCTGGAGGCAATCATAGAGATGATTGTATTTCATATGTATCCATGAGTTTTTATAATGTTCCTTGAATATCCATATATCAGGCAACTTGTATTGATTGGCAATTATGTGAATTCTTTGTGAAACTCTTTACTTGTATGGTTATCTAATAGATCTCCCTAGTCAGATTTCATGTGAGGATACATGTGAATATTAGACTAGCACATCATTGGTTGATGATATGTTTGGCAAGTCATAGACATGGAGATGTCAAACCAATGATGTGGACACATGTTATGAACATGGGATTGGAATGACCCAACTTGAGACTGGCAATAATACTTTCAGCTCTCTCTACACATCGTGTATGTTTTATCCTTAGACCTGAGATTGTCACATGTACTTGAGATATGGATCGACTTACTTTGGGGCTATGAAACACTACTCCGTAACTGGGTAGTTATAAAGGTAGCTTTGAGGTTTGTCCTGATACATGCTGTAAGGCATTGGTCAATCAAGATGGGATTTGCCCCTCTCTACTTGAGAGAGATATCTCTGGACCCCTCGAGTGACCGGATCTAGAAATGCATGGCCATGCTACATATGGTTAAGAGTTAACCTAGTAAAGGGATTCTGAATCGCAGTATCGAGAAAGAAAGGTCAGCTTGGAGCCAGACCAAATATAGTGAGACAAAGGGAAAGACATGTACTCAATCTTGTGATGGTTCGTCCGAATGATCTTTATATGCGTTAAGGAGTTGACACATCTTGTTAGAGGCTGCTACCAACTATTGACGGAGTAAGTGCACTCGTGTCATGTCTATACGTGTATGAACCTATAGGGTCACACACTTTAGGGGCTTGAGGATTGGATCCGAATTAGACCAGGCTTAGGCTGCTAATAGGCTGCTAATGTAGAAGCCCCACTAGGAATACCTATATAAGAGAGACTGAGGCGAGATGAATAGGGTTGAGCATTCCACCCAGTTGCCACTCCTCTCATGCATGTCTTGTACGTGCAAACCTAGTAGTCTGTCGTGTGACCTTCCACTCCGGACGTGTGGATATCTCGGAGGTGCTACAGTTGTAGCACTTGGACGAGGCGCGCAAAGGGGAGTTTCTCGTGGGATGAGGACAAGGAGGAGGCGTAGAACATCTACACTGCCCCGACATGCTTCATCGAGTTCCGCGACTGCGCGTCTAGTGGTAATCACGTGATCTATGACAATAGTATTCCTGGTTGACGCGGTAGAAAATTTTAATTTTATGCTAGGGTAGCCTACCCGTTTCCCTTCACATCCGTCTATCGTCCATATATGGCGCGCGTTGCCGCACCTGACCCTAAGACATTACTCCCCCGAACAAATGTGAAGCACCTGAATATCGCGACAGTCCACCAAATAGAGTTCGAGTGCGAATTCAATTAGGGTTCGATGATGCATGATGCAAAAGAGCAATCAGATACTACGGTTAGATTCGTGTCATCGATTTAGACATATCATTTGTCAAATTTGGGGTAACGGGTTAAAAGTTGTTAAATTGCATATTTAGGGCTAAAAGGGCAGAAATATCAATGTTGTAATAGATAGGGGTGTTTCTGCTAAATTTCACTTCAGCCATTTTAATTATCTCAGAAAATCATTTACTATTTATGGTAAAATTATTTGTAATTCAGAATTGTTTGAAAATTATCTGATTTTGAATGAATTTGAATTAAATGAATTAGAGAAGAAGAAAGTATTGGGCGTCGGGAAAAGGAGTTGGACCTGCTCCTCGGTTATCAGACGCACGTATGCGGTATGGGTCAGCTGGGCCGGCCCAATAACATGTTCGAGCGGGAGGACCGCAGGTTGAGAAGCAGAAAAAACCAGGGCTTTCTTTGGAAAAACATCATGAACCGTCGTTATCTGAATTTTAGATCTGAGCGTTTATAATGAAATTGGCCCAAGTTCAAAATAAGATTGCGATGAATTTGGAAAGAATTTGGAGATTACGGAAAACTGAAAGTTGTAGATCTCGCAAAGATGTACAACTTTGCAGAAAGAATTGTTTTTAAAGGAACAACGTACGCGCCGAAAAAAGTTTATGAATAGGAAGAATTCATGTTTTGAACAGAAAACCCAGAAAACGTCCCCGACTTTCGCAGATGATTTCTTCGGCTGTGGATCTCCAAATTGCGTGCGGTTTGTTGCCTTGAAAAGCTAGGAGATAGGCTACAAGTTTGTTAATATAGTTTTCGCAAACGAGCTACAGAGATGCCGGGAAAAAATCAGGAATTTAACCTGGGAGGTGTACGTGCTAGAGCTGTGCTTGCCGGTCTATTCCAGGATAGGGTAGTGAGCGCGTCGCGGCTCGTCGGCAAGGTCGTCTAGCGTGATCGAGAGTTAGATGGGAGATTCAGGGTGGAACGAGGAGAGGGTGCTCACTGGGAGGGGGCCGGGGTCGGAGACTCGCGGGAGGCGGCGACGATGATGATGGCGATCTGCGACCACTGCAGCGTGCGTCTTTGCGAGCTCCGGCTTGCTCCGGCTAGCGGCGTACGACGGTGGTGGTGGTGGCGGCTTGCCGGGGCGCGTGTGGGCGACGATGGCGGCGGTGGTCTGGTACGGTGGTGGCGGGGCGGTCCAGTGGCGAGCTCAGGCAGCCTGCTGACGTGGAATCAGGAATCAGGACGGCGTGCCTAGGACTTAGCAGATGAGATGGGGAAGGAGAGGAACAGGGATGCGCGCCTGGCACCAACCGGGACGAAAAGGTCTTCAATCCCGGTTGGTGGCACCAACCAGGACGAAAGGCCAGAGCATACGTCCCGGATGGAGCCACCAACCGGGACGTACGGTCTTTTTTCGGGCAACGAAGCGGTGCGCGGAGAGGATCTTTAGTTCCGATTGGTGCCACCAACTAGGACTAAAGACTCTTTTTCAAAGGTTTGTCAAACTTTTCAAATGTTTCCGTCTTATTTCTTGTTTAGGTGTTTAAATTTGAAATGGTTTGAATTTGAAAAAACTTTCTGTCTTATAAAATAATTATTCTAACTATTCAAACTAATAAATTTGAAATGGTTTAAATTTGAAATTTTTGAAATGGTTTGAGTTTGAATTTGAAAAAACTTTTAACATGGAAAGTGTTTGAATTTGACTAATTAATCCAAAACCATTTTCTGTTTTGTAAAATAATTGTTTAAACTATTAACCATTTTGCCATTTTCAAATAAAAATACATTAACTAATAATTCTTGCATATTTTTTAATTTGAAAAAACTTCAAACATGAAAAGTGTTTGAATTTGAATAACTAATCCAGAACCATTTTCTATTTTTTAAAAATAATTGTTCAAACTATTAATCATTTTGCCATTTTTAAATAAAAATGCATTAACTAATAATTGTTGCATTCCACACAAAAAATTGTTGCATATTTTTGAATTCGAAAAACTTTTAACATGAAAAGTGTTTGAATTTGAAAAACTAAGTCAAAACCATTTTCTGTTTTCAAACTGACAGGAGAGGCGGGATAAAAGTAGACGAGCAATACAGAATGAAAATAGTGGATCTCGACAATCTTGGGTACAAAGACGAATTATTCGTCCTAGCCAATGGCTTAGTCATAATCATATCTAGCTCTATAGTACACAGCATTAGGATCATCTTTCGAAACGTATTCGCCATCGTCGATATGGCATATTCCGGGGATCCTCAGCCCTTCCTCGGCTTGTGCACAGGAACCAGGGACCTTCAACCATGGCATATTCCGGGGACACCTTCCACTCCGGTCTCGGATTCACGACGCGCGAGGAGGAGGTCCCGGATTACGACGCCGCTACGCCTGCGGCCTTCACCACCGCCACCCTTCTTGTGGCTTTGCGGCGGGTGCAAGTGCGGGTACTGTAGGTGAGGATGCTCTCCCTCGGTGATGTAGCGCATCACACCGGTGATAGTCCGGTTCACCCAACACAAGCGATGACCGGCTTCGTTGTGGTTCACCGGGGGCGGGCCGTCACCCTCGTGTTGGGTTCGCAGCATAGAAAACAAAAAATTTCCTATGATGGGAACTATTATACGCCAAGATCTATCTACTAGATACAAGCAACGGATGTATATACATCCATAGAGAACGTACCCTCGAAAAACAACAAAGCTTTGTTAACGAGATGTAACTCATGGATGATGTAGTCGAACGGGTGCCAATCTCAAAATTGTGTGGAAGTCCTAGCACCGCAAATCAGTAGCGCATCCGTCCTCGCACACACGTTCAGGCCACCAAACAATCTCCACCCCTCGCTCCAGCGATGCAGCGGAAGCAGCAACTCCTTCCTGACGAAATGCTATTAGGAACATGTATCTCGCTAATCCGAGACCATGGGGCAATAATTCTAGAGGAGGAGAGAGATCCTTCATGAGGAGGTGTGAGGAAGGAGTGAGAGGAGGCCTTTTATAGGAGGAGGGGTTACCCCTCCCCATGGGGGTGACCCCTCCCCTCCCCCATTCATGTGGTGGTAACCCCCTCCACATAAATTTGCCCATTCACATTCTCTATTAAAGTCTCCACTTTAAATGCATTGAATTTCTCCAAATTTAATGCTCTCTCATTTAATAAAACTCTTTTATTAATTTTATTCAGAATTTTGTTATTACTTTAATTAACAAAATTCACATAAAACCGCCTACAACATTTCAATATCACATGCAGAACCAATTTCAGCAATTTCACCCGAAACAATTTCGGTGTCTATTGAAATAATTCCAGCGCTTTACAATTCTTTCGTCTAGAACATATTTGTTCCAAATGGTGTTTAGCAACCCTTAAGTGTGTCACCCTACGGTTCGCCAATAATACAGACATGATCAAGACCCCTCTCAAATTAATAATCAGAAGCGAGACTTGGAGATCCATACTGACTCCCACACATTCAACGATGACTTCTATGACCGAGAGAACCTTTAACGATAGAAACTAAATCCCTTTGTATTTTAATATATTACATGTCCGAGATTCGATCATCAGTATCTCAATACTTAGTTTGATCTCGTTACCGATATACACTCTTTTCTCGTTCATATGGTAAAACATCCTAGTGATCACATCACTTGCTTGCAAGCTATCTTAATCTTATATCACCGAGAGGGCCCAAAGTATATCTATCCATCATTGGGATTGACAAATTCCACTCTTGATCCATGAGCCTCAACATAACACCTTCGAAATACCCAAACCCAACTTTATAGTCATCCTATTATGGTGTGACGTTTCATGTTATCAAAGTATTCTTCCCGTGTTAGCAATTAACACGATATCATGGTCTAAGGATAAATATTACTTCGTATGATGCTATAGAAATATAAAAATAATGACTTTTATCATAATGCTATACTTCGGATGAATGTTCATCACATCATTTACCAATGTTGTGACCTTGTTATTAACAACATCCAATGTCCATGATCAGGAAACCTTGATCATCTTGTTAATCAACGAGCTAGTTTGTAGAGAGACATAACTAGGAACTTTCTATTTGTTTATTAAACACACATGTATTAAGGTTTACGTATTAATACAATTACAACATGCAAAATAAACATCTATCACATACTTGGAATACATATAATAACAACTTTATTATTGTCTCTTAGGGCATATTCCCTTCAGTCTCCCATTTGCACTAGAGACAATAATCTAGTTTACATAGTGATAAATCTAACACCCATGGAGTTCTGGTGTTGATCATGTTTTTCTCTAGGGAGAACTTTAGTGAAGGGATCTGCTACATTTAGGTCTCTGTGTACTTTAAAAATCTTTATATCTCCATCCTTGACATGCTCGTGGATGGAGTGAAACCGACGCTTAATATGCTTGGAATTCTTGTGAGACCTTGGTTCCTTGGCATTGGCTATGGCTCCATTGTTGTCACAATAGATCACCATTGGGTCCAACGCACTAGGAACCACACCTAGTTCCGTTATGAACTCCTTCATCCAAACTGCTTCCTGTGCTGCTTCTAAAGCAGCAACATATTCTGCCTCCGTCATTGATCCAGCTACCACAGGTTGTTTGGAAATCCTCCAACTAACTGCTGCTCCATTCAAGAGAAATACGTATCCGGATTGAGACTTAGAGTCATTCGTATCGGTGTCAAAGCTAGCATCGACATAACACTTAGTGACCAGCTCTTCTTCACCGTCGTATACAAGAAACATATCCTTAGTTCTTCTTAAGTACTTAAGGATATTCTTGGCCGCTATCCAGTGTTCCGAACCTGGATCGGATTGGTACCTACTAGTCAAACTGATAGCATGTGCCACATCCGGTCTTGTACATAGCATGGCATACATTATAGATCCTATGGCTGAAGCATAGGGTATCTTATCCATTATCTCTCTTTATTCCGCCGTAGCCAGACTTTGAGTCTTACTCAATGTCTTGTCTTGCGACATAGGTAAGAACCCCTTCTTACTTCTGTCCATATTAAACTTCTTTAATATCTTATCAAGGTATGTACTTTGCGATAGCCCAATTAGGCGCCTTGATCTATCTTTATAGATCTTAATGCCTAATATATATGACACTTCACCAAGGTCCTTCATCGAAAATTTTCTATTTAGATATCTTTTAACACTGTTTAAAAGATCTACATCATTTCCAATCAATAATATGTCATCCACATATAATATCAGAAATGCCACATTGCTCCCACTCACTTTCTTGTAAATACAAGCCTCTCCATAAGTTTGGAAAAATCCAAAATCTTTGATCACCTCATCAAAGAGGAGATTCCAACTTCGGGATGCTTGCTTCAGTCCATAGATGGATCGCTGAAGCTTGCATACCTTATTAGCATCCTTAGGATCTACAAAAACCTTAGGTTGTATCATATACAACTCTTATTAAATATTACCATTGAGGAACGTAGTTTTGACATCCACCTGCCATATTTTATAATCGAAATATCCAACAATTGCTAACATAATCCTAACCGACTTTAGCATCGCTATGGGAGAGAATGTCTCATCGTAGTCAACTCCTTGAATTTGTTGAAACCCCTTTGCGACAAGCCGAGCTTTATAGATGGTCACATTACCATCAGCATCAGTTTTTCTTTTGAAAATCCATTTATTCTGAACGACCTTTTGGTCGTGAGGTAAGTCCACTAAGGTCTAAACTTGGTTTTTATACATGGATTCCATCTCGGATTTCATGGCTTCTAGACATTTGTTGGAATCCGGGCTCATCATCGCTTCTTCATACGTCGCAAGGTCATCTATTTCATCAACCATGAAATTCATAACAGGATTTCCATACAGTTCAGGAGCTACACGTGTCCTGCTTGACCCGCATGGTTTGGTAGTGTCCTCTTTCAGAGTTTCATGATCATTATCATTAGTTCCCTCTTCATTCGGTGAAGTCAACTCTGGAACACTTTTCGACGCTGTGCCACTTGCCGTTTAATGAAGAGAAGGTTCAATAACCTCTTCGAGTTCTACCTTCCGACTAGACACGCCTTTCGCGAGAAAATCTTTCTCTAGAAAGGATCCATTCTTGGCAACGAAAACCTTGCCCTCGGATATGTGATAGAAGTAATACCCAATTGTTTCTTTATGGTATCCTATGAAGACGAATTTTCCGCTTTGGGTTCGAGTTTATCAGGTTGAAGTTTCTTCACATAAACATCGCAACCCAAAACTTTAAGAAATGACAGCTTAGGTTTGTTTCGAAACCATAATTCATACGGTGTCGTTTCAACGGATTTAGACGGTGCCTGATTTAAAGTGAATGCAGCGGTTTCCAGTGCATAACCCCAAAATGACAGTGGCAAGTCTGTCAAAGACATCATATATCAAACCATATCCAATAAAGTACGATTACGACATTCCGACACACCATTATGTTGTGGTGTTCCGATAGGTGTGAGTTGTGAAACTATTCCACAATATCTCATGTGTGTGCTAAACTCGTAACTACGATACTCACCTCCATGGTCAGACCGCAAAAAATTAATCTTTCTATTATGATGATTTCCACTTCATTCTGAAATTCCTTGAACTTTTCAAAGGTTTTAGACTCCTGTTTCATCAAATAGATATACCCGTATCTACTCAAATCATCTGTGAAAGTAACAAAATAACGATATCCACCTCGCGCCGACACACTCATTGGACCACATACATCTGTATGTATGATTTCCAATAAATCTATCGCCCGTTCCATTTAACCGGAAAACAGCGTTCTAGTCATCTTGCCCATAAGGCATGGCTCACATGTATCAAATGATTCAAAATCAAGTGATTCCAAAAGTCTATCAGAATGGATTTTCTTCATGCATTTAACGCCATTATGACCTATATGGCAGTGCCACATATATGTAGATATATTGCGGTGACCCAGCATACCACTTCATGTGTAGTACACTATAGTCGTTGACATGACATCCACAGAACACCGTTCCGTAAATATCACATCCCTCAGAGTGGTACAACAGAAACATTGTGGGTCCATATTACAATCATACACACTTCATTATTATTACAATACCAGAAATTCGAGACTTCAAGTGATTCAAACCTACAAACCCAAATAACTTATTTCATAAGTTCAGCAGAAGAATGAAAGACATAACGGTAATAAAGATGTGAGCTCAACAGCTATTTCTATAGGGTTCGTGCTAGTCGGCTCAACCTAGGTAACTACACTCTGGCCTGGCAACTACTCCGACTCGTTGTCTTCAGCTCCATAGTGTACCCCGTAGTCCACCCCTTCGATTCCACCGGACAGATCCGGCTCTTCATAGTAGACGTTGTTCTGGACCTCTGTAGCATACACCTTGTCATCCTTCTAGCCCTCAAAGTCTAGCAAGGGGTTCAAAGGAAAGGGCGAGTAACAGCATTACCCAGCAAGTTCACTATATGCAAGGTGGGAAGTTTGATGCTCTAACTACCACCTTAGACTATAAGTCCTTGGTACTATGCAGTTTTGGTAAACGTTTCATCAAAGATTGATTTTATTATCCAAAAACTATGCCCATCAGCGTTCACAGGTTGACCAAAACTTCATGGAGTTCCTTTCATGCCGCGTTCGTAGCTCCTTCCCGGAACAGGGAGTAACATGTCACAATTCTTACACTCTACAGAAGTGTGTTGCTTTACCCATAAGAGGTCAACTCCTTGTTGCACAACCGGGCGTACTTTCCCATCCACAATTAATAGGACCCAGTACATGATCCAAGCCAATCACTTCCCCTCTCCATGACCCCGCATGAAGACACGACCCTCCAAGACATGCCCCACCTCTGTCAAGCCCCTTATAGGACCGGCTATAACTCTGGTAGGCACCTGAAGACTCTATGAGACGGTTATGCCCTGGCAAGCTCCCTTAAAGGTCCAGCTAAACCACTGACAGCCTCTCAAGATAAACTAGACACCAAAATCACGGGAAACTAAGGGGTTCCACCCATGTGCTAGGTTTCTCCACGAGAAATCCTCAGCCTCATGATCAGGTCATCCGTCCATGCAAAAGGAAGAAGATCCAGCTGACTTCTCCATCCGATTCCAAATCTTATGGTCAACGTGTAATATACAGCTAGAATCACTGATGTCATGGGTTATTTATTGTTGGAAATATGCCCTAGAGACAAATAGTAATAAGGACTATTATCATATTTCATAAAGTTTATGATTAAGTTTTATATCATGCTATAACTGTATTGAGTGGAAACCTCAATACACATGAGATATATAAACAACCAGGGGTTCCCAGTGAAACTCTAGTCATTGGTTCATTGGTCAACAGATGATCATGTTTCCTGATCATGTGGCATTTATGCCAGTTGGAAGTGGAGTCAATTCATTCTGAGAATGAGATGATGAACCAATACCCAACCTAAACATCGTGACCCGATCATGTCACGAAGTTCAAGTTATGATGATTAGATATGGATCCTCATAGACTATTCCTTACACCGTGAGGCTATATAAATCACTGTCTCCCGAGAGTGCTTAGATAGCATCAAGCGTCATGTGGTAATATAGTGATTATAAAGGTGTGTTCAGGTACTCGGAGGAACTGTAGAAGGAATATATGTCTAGAGCGGGATTTGTCCGTCCACGTGACGGAAAGATACTCAAGGGTTGATGTCTACACACTTCTATTCTTGTAGATAGTTGTTGGGCCTCCAAGTGCAGAGGTTTGTAGAACAGCAGCAAGTTTTCCCTTAAGTGGATCACCCAAGGTTTATCGAACTCAGGGAGGAAGTGGTCAAAGGTATCCCCTCTCAAGCAACCCTGCAATCAAGATACAAGAAGTCTCTTGTGTCCCCAATACACCCAATACACTTGTCAGGTGTATAGGTGCACTAGTTCCGCGAAGAGATAGTGAAGTACAAGTGGTATAGATAATTATAAGTGGTAATGGTGATAGAAAATAGCTTGCTGGCGTGTGGTTGACGTGGGAAAAGACTAAAAGAAAACTCAAATAAAGAAGAAAGCAAGCAAACATGTAACAGATCTAATTGCAAACGGTGTATCAATGCTTAGAAACAAGGCCTAGGGATCATACTTTCAGTAGTGACCACTCTCATATAAATATCTTCTCTTTATGATACTACTCTTAACTACTCTCCGGATGAATACTCTAATCGATGGTAGGGCTATAACAGCACACCTCAAAGTTCATCTTTCCCATCTAGAAAACCCCACACTGTCACCTTGAGCACTAGATGGTTCCAACAAACACCACAATTTCATAAAGGCATCCAACTCCAAATATAACTCATAACAAGTATTTGTAATCTCTAGCCTAAGTGCCACCATGGTGTGCACGCTGTCACTTTCACACACATGGGGAGCAGATCTATTAAAGCACTTGAGTAGCAAGGTAGATCTATAGATTACAAGCTCATGATCTCAATAAGATCATGCATAGAGAGAGAGATATGAACACATAGCTACCGGTAGAACCCTTAGCCTCAAGAGAGAACTACTCCCTCCTCATCATGGGAATCAGCAATGGTGATGGAGATGGCGGTGGAGATCGATGGAGATGGCTCCGGGGGCACTTCCCTGTCCTGGCAGGGTGCCAGAATAGAGACTTTTTGTCCCCCGAATCTCCCCTTCGGTGGCGGTGGCGCTGTGAAACTTTTCGTGGATTTCTGATTGACTCATTAGGGTTTCTGCCTCGGGAGGAATATATAGGCGAAGGAGGCAAGGTCGGTGGCCGGCCAGGGGGCCCACACCATGCCCTGGGGCGGCCTGCGCTGGCCCGCGCCAAGGGGGTGTGGCCACCCTGTGGCCCCTCTCCGACTCTCCTTCTGGCTCCGTGAGTCTTCCGGGAAAATAGTAACTTTGGCTTTTGTCCCGTCCAATTCCGAGAATATTCATTTTCTGACTTCCTGGAACCAAAAACAGCAGAAAATAGGCAACTGGCACTGTGGCATCTTGTTAATAGGTTAGTCCAAGAAATCATATGAAACCTACTCCAAAGTTGGAAAAAAACACAAGAAAGTAGATAAAACCAAGCATGGAACATCAAAAATTATAGATACATTTGCAATGTATCAACATCACCAAGCTTAACTCCTGCTCGTCCTCGAGTAGGTAAGTGATAAAAAGAAAGAATGATTTTTTAGGTGACATGCACCATCATAAACTTGATCAAAGTATTTGTAAAACATTCAAAGCTGGGATCATAGTACTTCAATCATAACATGAAAGACAAAGTTCTAGCAATAAGACAAAGAAACTATGTTGCAACATGAAAAGGCACAAACAAAAGGTTCATGAATAACAATGCTTTGCAAGACGTTTGTTTGTTTCACATAAAGAAAACATAGCATAGTAGTATTCAGCTTGTCCCTCATAGAGTAGCAAATATAAATGCATAGGACACCTTCAAAGTTCATAAGAGTGACTAGATACAACTAGTTTAAAACAAGCAATATCAAGGTATGCATCAATCAACTAGTCTTGGGACAATGCACATAGAACTAAGAATGGACACTATGCTCTCAAAGTAGGTGCATAAACATAGAAGGTGGAGACTCAATATAATGGTGGAAGAAAGGCCTTCATAGAAGGAAGTAGGGATTCAAGTTTCATAAAGAGCTTCCAAAAATTATGGTACTTAATAGCTTTCAGCTCTCATTGCCCCTATCATAAGAATCTGGAAGTGATTAAGGTTAAAGTGAACAAACTATGGTGTATATGCTTGACGAAGTATTTCTCTCTTTCCTCTTTTCATAATCTTTTTTTTTCTTTTTCTGATTTTTCTCAATATAGGACTCTTTTTTATAAGAAGAATGCTTCATAGACAGCTTATTATGGTTACGCTGCAGGTTTCCACCATGTCAGCATGGATTAGACCAATGTGACGAGCGTTTCTCTCTAACACATATACATAACTCCATGGACTTACAAGCTCCCCTTTCATTTCACACCGACGAACATCCATATACAAAAGAGCATGATATCAACTAGGTACAAGTACCAAGTGCAATGTTGAAAGCGTTCACCATGACAGCATGGTTCTGCTAATCCCCATCAAATAAGTGCAAGCATATACAACATAGACAACACAATGGTTCAAGTTTATTAAGGGCAAGAAAAGTAAAGTGTGCCATCAAGTTCGTGGGAGCTTTAATCACTTGTTTTCTCATAACAAGTTTAATTCGGAAGGTAGATAAAAACATGAATATACTTGGAATAGCATATGCTAGTAGGTAGGTATGGTGGACTCTTTGGAATAACTTGGTTTTAGGAGTTGGATGCATGAGTGGAACTCATACTTTGGTTGCGGAGGCTAGCAAAAGACTGGGAGCAACAAACTAAGAGAGCAATAATGGCCATAATCATGTAGAGCAACAAAACATCATTGATCAAAGCATAAAGTGATACTACAAGTTGAAAACTAAAGGATCATAAAGGCTATGGTGACTTGGGATAGTCATAACATGGTGTGAGCATGCGCCAAGTCAACCCAAATAAAGCATCAAAGGAGAATACCACTATACTATGCTTTAATATGCTAAAACAACGCATGATTCATCCAAGGCACATTAAGCAATCTCAATTGTTTATAAAAATTCATGCTACATCAAAGAATACTAAGCATAAAGACAAAACAATATCAAGCATGGCATGACAAAGCATAGGCCACAGTCAAAAACAAGCTCTTTTTACCACATAAGCATGAACTTTCCTACTCTTTTCCAAACCAAACTAGACTATTTGAAAGCCAATGTATGAAAGAGGGGGTCCAACCAATTTATTCAGCAAACTAAGCAAACGAAAAACCAAAACGAAAACGAAAAAGAAGACGCTCCAAGAACAACACAACTGTGCATGAAACAATAAAAATGAAGCGTTTGGAAGAAACCTGGGATTTTTATTGATGAAGAGGGGATGTCTTGGGCATCCCCAAGCTTTGACGCTTGTACTTCTTGAATATTTCTTGGCGTGACACGCGTGGCATCCCGAAGCTTGAGCTTTAGACCATCCTTCATCTCATTACTCATTCCTTCCATACACCTAAAATTTTCCTTCATACAAAACTTCACACAATCTTTATTAGCAACATTAGTGCACTCAAGATAATAAGTCTTTGGGTTCAGTTTCAACATCAATAAAACTTACATTAAAACACAAGCTACTGTAGCACTTCCCTCAAAAAGTTCAATTCCCCAAAAGAACTAAAAAAGGAACAAACAAGAAGCAAATGCAAATAATGGCAGAAATCTGTCAAAACAGACCAGCAGGTAAAGACGAATTTATTCGAAGACCTTCTGTTGCTCAAATAGAAAAGTGTTTACCTAACTAAAGTTAGATAACAACCTGGGGCAGAAGCACAAAAATTCACGCCTCACAAGGACGTACAGAGATTTTATACGAATTTTTACGGTGAAGCACAGAAATCTGTTTCAGGACAGAAACTTTCCCAATCATTACTTCTCTCTCATTAGAGGTTACTCTTGGCACAAAAAGCAAATAAAAAGGATAAGGAGCGGTTATTACTGAAGTAATAACTTCCAAGACTCATCTAAAACTTTTGGGTTATCTCCCAATAAGGGCTAGTTTGGTTGTCCGGGAAAAGTCCGGGATCCCTGCCCAATCCCCGGGTAGCCGCCACCCGCGTAGATCTGGCCCAGGGTAGTTTCGCCGTGCATTTGGTTGATGACAGTGGGAGGGAAATAGCGCCCATCCCCGTCGAATCCCTGGGCTAAAAATAAGCTACTCGGGACTAGTGGAAGAATTCCCCTTTATCTCTAGACTCGAGTGCCCGGTCGATCTACCGCCTCTGTCGCGTCCTAGTTGCATCGCTCTCGCTACTGTACCGCTGAGCACGTGGCCGTGCCTCCCTCGCCACAACACCACCGAGCATGTGGCCGCTGGTGTCGCCACGACATGTTCGAGAACACCGCCGTCCTTGCCAATGAAGCGCCCGAGCTCAAGCTGGACTCCACCCGCTCAGCCACTTCCTTCTCCGTCATCTTCTCCAACCAGTTCGCCCTCTGCACTCGCATCATCTTCCTCAGGTCCTCCCCATGGACGACCATGAACCTCATAGAAGGAACATCTCCAGCGATTTTAGATATCGTGCCTGCGGA
This sequence comes from Avena insularis, assembly GCA_023614405.1. Lineage (NCBI taxonomy): Eukaryota > Viridiplantae > Streptophyta > Magnoliopsida > Poales > Poaceae > Avena > Avena insularis. The sequence goes on from CM042689.1 coordinate 368,585,498, forward strand.
AGCTGCGCCGACGTTGAAGACAATCTCGTATTTTCTCTATTTATTTTTTTCTTCTATGAATATGTTTGCTATTGTTCACGAAAATCACAGGACCCCGCCCCACCAGCCGATGTGCCAAACTGTACCGAGGAGACCCCTCTGGATTCTAAGGTGTCAGGGAAAATCAGGCCCATGATTTATAACCCTGGAAAATCTCTCCCAGACAACCAAACTAGCCCTAAGTACTTTTCTTTAACGCCTTTAAGTTAGGCATGATAGTTTGAGAAGATGCTCACATAAGAAATATGAATTGAAGTAAAAGAGAGCATCAAGAAGCAAATTCAAAACACATTTAAGTCTAACCCACTTCCTATGCATAGTAATCTTGTAAAGAAACAAGTCATGAAAGCACAAAGCAACAAGCATAGGAAAGCAAAACAAGTGCAACTTCAAAATTTTCAACATAAAGAGGGGAAACTTAATAATTTTGAGATACATAAGACCATGTTTCCCTCTCTCATAATAACTTTCAGTAGCATCATGAATAAAATTAACAATATAACTATCACATGAAACATTCTTATCATGAGCCACATGCATAAAAGAATTAATACTCTCCACATAAGCATAGTCATTCTTATTAATTATAGTGGGAGAAAATTCAACAAAATAGCTATCATTATTATTCTCATCACCATAATCATCAAATATAGGAGGCATGTTGTAGTCATAATTAATTGCCTCCTCAATAGTAGGTGGACTGAAAATATCATATTCATTATTATAATCATCATATATTGGAGGTTTGGTATCATCATAAGCAATACAATAGCTATCTTCCAAAGCTGGGGAACTAAAAAGATCATTTTCATAAAAACTAGCTTCCCCAAGCTTAGACTTTTCCATAGCATTAGCAATAATGGTGTCCAAAGAATTCATACTAACAACATTGCTATTAGCATGCAAATAAAGTTCTATAGGTTTTTTAATTTTCTCTTCAAACACTTCATGTCCTAACTCAAGGTAAATACTATAGAGCTCTCTAATTTTGTTGTTGTTTTCCATTAAGCCTAACTAGTGAAAACAAGAAACAAAAAGACAAAATTGCATAATCTAAAGGAAATAACTTCGAGCACTCACACCGGAGGATGTGAGTACCTGTTACCTTACCTCCCCGGCAACGGCGCCAGAAAATAGGCGTTTTCCGTGGGAGGTTCTTCTTGTTTAATCCTCCGGTGTGAATACCTTTTACCTTACCTCCCCGGCAACAGCGCTAGAAAATATCTTGATGTCTACGCACTTCTATTCTTGTAGACAGTTGTTGGGCCTCCAAGTGCAGAGGTTTGTAGAACAGCAGCAAGTTTTCCCTTAAGTGGATCACCCAAAGTTTATCGAACTCAGGGAGGAAGTGGTCAAAGGTATCCCCTCTCAAGCAACCCTACAATCAAGATACAACAAGTCTCTTGTGTCCCCAACACACCCAATACAATTGTCAGGTGTATAGGTGCACTAGTTCGGCGAAGATATAGTGAAATACAAGTGGTATAGATAATTATAAGTGGTAATGGTGATAGAAAATAGTTTGCTGGCGTGTGGTTGACATGGGAAAAGACTAAAAGAAAACTCAAATAAAGAAGAAAGCAAGCAAACATGTAACAGATCTAATTGCAAACGGTGTATCAATGCTTAGAAACAAGGCCTAGGGATCATACTTTCACTAGTGAACACTCTCATATAAATATCTTCTCTTTATGATACTACTCTTAACTACTCTCTAGTTGAACACTCTAATCGATGGTAGGGCTATAACAGCACACCTCAAAGTTCATCTTTCCCATCTAGAAAACCCCACACTGTCACCTTGAGCACTAGATGGTTCCAACAAACACCACAATTTCATAAAGACATCCAACTCCAAATATAACTCATAACAAGTATTTGTAATCTCTAGCCTAAGTGCCACCATGGTGTGCACGCTGTCACTTTCACACACATGGGGAGAGCAAAGGTCTATTAAAGCACTTGAGTAGCAAGGTAGATCTATAGATTACAAGCCCATGATCTCAATAAGATCATGCATAGAGAGAGAGATGAACACATAGCTACCGATAGAACCCTTAGCCTCGAGAGAGAACTACTCCCTCCTCATCATGGGAATTAGCAATGGTGATGGAGATGGCGGTGGAGATCAATGGAGATGGCTCCAGGGGCACTTCCTCGTCTCGGCAGGGTGCCGGAACAGAGACTTTCTGTCCCCCAAATCTCCCCTTCGATGGCGGCGGCGCTGCGGAACTTTCGTGGATTTCTAATTGACTCTTTAGGGTTCCTGCCTCGGGAGGAATATATAGGCGAAGGAGGCAAGGTCGGTGGCCGGCCAGGAGGGCCACACCATGCCATGGTGTGGCCTGGGCTGGCCCGTGCCAAGGGGGGTGTGGCCACCCTGTGGCCCATCTTCGACTCTCCTTCTGGCTCCATGAGTCTTCCAGGAAAATAGTAACTTTGGCTTTTGTCCCATCCAATTCCGAGAATATTCATTTTCTGACTTCCTGGAACCAAAAATAGTAGAAAACAGGCAATTGGCACTGTGGCATCTTGTTAATAGGTTAGTCCAAGAAATCATATGAAAAGTACTCCAAAGTTGGAACAAAACACAAGAAAGTAGATAAAACCAAGTATGGAACATCAAAAATTATAGATACATTTGCAATGTATCAAGGGCCCACTCGGAGAAGTTATATCCAATAGCTGCGCATTGTGTGATTTGATCACAGAGATATCACTTGTCAGAACGAGTCAAGTAGCATTGTTTAGTAACAAGATTGAACACGACATGGTGATGTCATTGATCAGATCTCGAGCAATGCAAGTATCATGAGACAAAGGGAATAAGACACGACTATCTCGGTTCAAACAACAAAAGATCTTCGTGGAACGCACAGGGGTCACATGGCCATCCAGGTCCCTCTGTCAATCATTGGTCCAGGAATGTCCCGACCATGTATGGAGTGTTCCCAAACCATAGGGTATCATTCTTAAGGGTTTGAATATGATTAGCGAGTGTTTATAGGATCGGAAGAATCGTCGAAGAATAGTAGAGAGAAAACCGGAAGGGTTTCGGTAAGTCCGGGGGATGTCCGGAGTGGAGGTGGAAAGTGTTCCATAGCCATGGAGATTGAATAATATGTGAATGAATGTTAAATATTGATTTAATAATTTATTCATAATTATTTAATAAAATATAAAATCAATTTAAAGGTCAAAAGGCTTAATGGGCCAATTCCGGAGGGAAGAGGGCCCATTAGGGAAAGGCAAGAGGGGAGAAGGGGCAAGGGGTGGCCGGCTGGGCCAAGCCCCCCATGCGGGGCCGACTAGGGCCGGCCGGCGGTGCCCCCCCTCTCCCTCTCCTTTAGTCCCACCCTGGGACTTTGAGGGATGTAGTACCTCCCCTCCCCTATATATAGTGGGGGTATTTGGCCAGATAGATACACACAATATTCAATAAAGGTTTCCTCACTTTTGGGGAGACCTCCAATTGATATTCTCTCTCTCTCTCTCTCTCTTGATCGTGGTCCCAAATTCGGACTGCGCGAACGAGAGACATCTTCACCGTGGAGCGCCGTCGCGCTGTGGGATTCAGATCCAGGAGCTCTACTTCCGCAACTGCTGCTGGATCGGGAAGCGGGAGTCATCGTCAGGCACCGGACGTGTGTAACTCCTCGCGAGGTGTCACACTTGAGGCACTCAAGTCGTTGGAGCCACAGGAGCGCAAGGACTTCATCATGACCTTGAGGTCGGCTTTGGCTCGTCTACATCAACCACGCTCTCCTGAGCGTTGACAACGCTTTTCGGTCTTCAAGGATAAGTTCACGAAAAGCCCCTCATGTTACTGTATTACTAATAGATAGGTCCTGGAAACATCAGGGGTTCAGGGGCATAGGGTAAAATTTATGTTTTCATACGCGGAACCCCTAAAGTGGTATCAGAGCTAGATCTATGCATAGTAATGCTAGTACGGGTAGAACACACGAGATGTTGCGTGTGGGCGTTGATCTTTTAGTTGTTACCCTCCCACGTGTACTTGTGTATACCGCAGTAATGCTTGCTAAAGCGGCCCCCAACCGACTTTACACGTTCATTCGCGAGACTGGTCCATGATACGTTGCAAACGTATCTATAATTTTTGATGTGCCATGCTTGTTTTATATCTACTTTCTTATGTTTTGTCCATACTTTGGAGTATTTTTACACATTTTCTAGAACTAACCTATTAACAAGATGCCACAGTGCCAGTTGCCTGTTTTCTGCAGTTTTTGGTTCCAGGAAAGCCAGAAAATGAATATTCTCGGAATTGGACGGGACAAAAGCCAAAGTCAATATTTAACCGAGGGAACACGGAGCCAGAAGACGAGACGGAGAGGGGGCCAGGGGCTGGCCACACCATGTGGTGGCGCGGGTCCCCCTGGCCACGCCACCAGCTGGTGTGGGCCCCTGGTCCACCCTCTGATATCGCCCCTTCGCCTATAAGAACCCTCCCGATGAGAAAACCCTAAATCATCCAGCCTCTAGCCACGAAAAGTTCCGCAGCACCGCCGCCACCAAAGGGGAGATTCAGGGGATAGAAAGTCTCTGTTCCGGCATCCTGTCAGGATGAGGAAGTGCCCCCGGAGCCATCTCCATCGATCTCCACCACCATCTCCATCGTCGTTGCTGATTCCCATGATGATGAGGGAGTAGTTCTTCCTCGCGGCTAAGGGTTCTACCGGTAGCTATGTGTTCATCTCTCTCTATGCATGATCATATTGTGATCATGAGCTTTGTAATCAAGTAGATCTACCTTGCTACTCAAGTGCTTTAATAGATCTCTGGCTCTCCCCACATGTGTGAAAGTGATAGCGTGCACACCATGGTGGCACTTAGGCTAGAGATTACAAATACTTGTTATGAGTTATATTTGGAGTTGGATGTTTCTATGAAATTATGGTGTTTGTTGAAACCATCTAGCACTCAAGGTGACAGTGTGGGGTTATCTAGATGGGAAAGGCGGACTTTGAGGAGTGCTGTTATAGCCCTACCATTCAGAGTAGTATCATGAAGAGAAGATATTTATATGAGAGTGTTCACTAGTGAAAGTATGATCCCTAGGCCTTGTTTCTAAACATTAAAACACCATTTGCAACTAAATTTGTTACATGTTTGGTTGCTTCCATCTTTTTGCCTTTAGTCTTTTCCTCCAGTCAAGCTCTTTTCTGGCACCATTGTTTTATATCCATACCACTTGTATTTCACTATCTTTTCGCCGAACTAGTGCACCTATACACCTGACAAGTGTATTGGGTGTGTTGGGGACACAAGAGACTTCTTGTATCTTGATTGCAGGGTTGCTTGAGAGGGATACCTTTGACCACTTCCTCCCTGAGTTCGATAAACCTTGGGTGATCCACTTAAGGGAAACTTGCTGATGTTCCACAAACATCTGCACTTGGAGGCCCAACACTGTCTACAAGAATAAGAGTGTGCGTAGACATCAGTCCACGCTTGACATACGGCTTGTACCATATAAAGTGGCTTAGGGGGGGTGTCTGTCTCTCTCGCATTAGTTGGTATGCCATTTGAAATGGAGGGCCCCAAAAGGGATGTAGTATAGACAACTACTTGATCAGTGTTGTGCTGATAGTTCATAGGTAAGAACGGTTCTTGTGCAAAAGCCCATTCAGCCACGTAAAACATGCAAAGATAAAGTAGAGGCGTCTAACTTTGTTTTGCAGGGGGCGTTGCTTTGTGATATGGTTGTGGCTAAGGTAAAGTGATTACCTTATGTTACATAGTAGTAGATAGTCATGGAGGTGGCGGACTACCACGCCGGAAAGACACCGGTACCCTGGTGTCTACGACGCTGGAACCCTAGCGCCAGAATCCGGTGACAATAGATGGAGATCACGACGTGAAGGACCATATCACATCGCAATTACATTCAATGTTATTGTTTGTATATCTTATTGTGTGCTAGTATTAGATACTCGACGGTAGCCTAATAAGATGATCCCTGTTAAAATTATGAATGATTGTGTTCCCCCTTAGTGTGCACCACCAAGAAAGTTCTTCTATATGAGGCAGGCCGTGATGATCTGGTGTCAGACATATCTACGTTCGCATACAGTGGGTGTAAGCCATGTTGCACAGAGAATACACTAAGGTTGAGTTGGCGAGCCTAGCACGTTATAGAGACGTGGCCTCGCAACACAGATGGTCTAAAGATCGAGCACGAGTCACATGAATGATGTGACCGACGTTTAGCATCGACCCTAGAACCCATATTGATGGCCGTGATGATCGGGGGAGATGTGGGCAAAAGGGGTCGTGTTATCACTAGGAACCCTCCAGGGGATAGGTGTTTCTGAGTGGAGTTATTATTAACTCATTTAATTATAAACTTAGTCTAAATTCCTTTTGCAAATATAAATGTAGAAAAGGTTCTCCCTGATGCAACCTTTCATGTTGACAATTTGTTGGTTAGAAGGAGAGAAGCTTAGGCTAGACGAATCAAACTTCTCTATATGGGTTGCACATCTCCACGTTCTCCTTAGCGAGAATAACGTGTTCCACTACATACTCGACGAGATGGATTTGGATCAGCCCAGTGATATAGAGACCCCAGAGCAAGCGGGAAGACCGCTATTACAGTCGGGAGATGGCCTCATTCATTTCAGTTACAATGCGTTTCGAAATGGTGGACGAGCTATTGCCTGTCGTGGGTAATGTCAACCCTCATATAGTAATGCTACAGCTTAGGACACATTTCGTGGAACAAGCACGCATATGGGAGCATGAGCTGATGGGAGACTTCCTCTCCATTAAGATCGAGGAGAACTCATCACTTGACGACCACTTGGAGCGCATGCATGATGCGTACATGAGGCCTGCATACTTCCTGGATAGCTGGATGGCGAGATCTTTTGCAAATGGCGTTGTGCTGCGGTCGCTGCCACCAAGCAACCAAGCACAAGTCAGGACTCCCATTATGAGAGGCGACGCGGAAACACAGGATTTCCACAGGTTCATATCACATCTCAGGAATGTGATGGTTGAACCCGTTGTCACCGAGGTCATCAATGACAAAGGTATATATTTGATATACAATTTTATAAATGTTATAATCTTGCAAACACATTTGCAGTGTTAAGTATATTTGATAGTTGTTCTGTTTTGCTGAAAACAGGTCCTTCTGCATGGAGGTGGTTGCTAGAGAGGAGGTGACGTTGCGTGTTGATGGCGAGCATGATGATGATGGCCAACGACACTCTCCCTCGACATTTATCACTTAGTTTATGTTTTAGGCTGATTATTGTAATCAAAAGATTGTGAACTTCTTTAGTGTGTCTCACATTTTGTGAGACGGTTATGCATATGAGCTTGTAACAAACAGTTGTTCTACTTTTATGAATGATTTCTATTTGTGTTCATATCTTGTTCGATTATATGTGAATTATCCTTGTTGTTTGGAACTAATTGATAATACATGAACATTTGTAAAATATTGAAATGCCTTAAAATACCCAACTTAATGATATATTCATTAATGAATGAAACCATTGTTTAAATTCAAAGTTATGTGATAATATGTGAAAGACATTTGATTTCTTGTCACATATGAATCATGCCTAAGTTCGGAAAAATAACTTGAACATCGTGTATTACATGAATACAAAGTGTTTAATGAATTGTTGAAAGTAAATACATATTCGATGTATTGTGTTTTGACAAAATGGTAATTATCATTATATGATTGTTTAAATGCGTAAAGTAGTTTACCAAAGGAAACATGAATATGAAACTATTTGATATGATCAAAGTGTTTCATAAACAAAGGGTATTAAAGATAAAAGAGAATCTAATTACTATGATTTGATCAATAGTAATGAAATTAGACTTTATAAGAATGGAATAAAAAGAAACGTCAAAATGCAAAGCATCATGATATGATATTAGATATCAAAGTGGGTGAAAATATGGCGCCAAATAAATAATCATAGTGTAGATGTAGAGACCATTAGTTAGAAATAGTTAGCACTCAATTAGAATATATAGTGAACCTTCTGGATTTGTGAGATCGACCCATATCTAGTATGGATCATCGTAAAAGTTTTGGGGTTATTCAATATAACCAAAACAATAGCGAATAAGTCCTTGTAGAGCATTCATTGCAAACTTTGAATACGAAATCCATAGCTAGAACCAAAAGGAAAGCAAAACTTGTATTGCTTGGATTTTGGTGCATTCTTGAGAAAGTTCACTTTTACTGATATTTCTCGATTATGGAGCAAATGGAAGATAGTGAAAACATGATGAGGATTCAAAACCCTGCATCAGAGTGTTGAGAAGCGCAACGGAAAACATTCCTGAATGATTCTCTTCACAAAAGGAAAGAATCAATGATAATGATCATTGTGATTTTCCCCACTGGTGTTTTCACTACTTAAAGTAGGATTCAAAATGTAACCCACACCTTGTATGGAGGCATTTGTGAATCATTTTTCATGATTCTTGGAATATGACATACCTACGAACTACTAACGAAATAATGGTAAACTAGAATTATGAGAAATCCTAGAAGCAAAATTCCCTTGAGATTAGAAAGAAATTCGTTGCAGAATCTCACAAGTAAAGGAGTTACTTGGATTTTCCCAAATGACTGCAAAGCCGTAGTGGAAAAGGGGGTGAATGACAAAATCACAATTTGTCAAGTATTGGACAAATTCAAATGAATTTGATTCAAGTGTGCTAAATGTCTAGTGGATTTAAAACTAGTAAAAGTACTAGTATCTCATAGTAAAACTCCAAGTTTGATATTTGATCAAAGGATTTTGAAATTGTTCAAAATAGTGAGTGGATATGCAATTTGCATGAAATCGAGTGGGAGCTATAGAAGTCTTCCTAAAACAATATGTGAATGACATATTTTTAAGTGGGAGCAATATAAGTCTCAAATTCAAATATGTAGGAACATAGTTTGAGTAAGAGTAGTGACTCATACCCAAATATGTTAGGAACATATTTTGAGTGGGAGCTTATAGAGTTATTCTTAAGTGTGTTAAGAATAAAAGTGCAAGTACCGATAAATAATGATTTATAAGGTATAGAAGTTGATAATAAGTTTATTATGATATTATGTAGTATTCCTTGAGGGATTCTGAAAAGGGTTTCAGAATATAAGTTAATTAAGGAACTGGTCCTTAATAACTCATGTTAGGAATAGTATTAAGTTTAACATCAATGGTTGAAAGAAAGAAAAGGATGATCATCATCCACTATGTTGAGACATAGGTTCTATCTTAGAAAACCATGATGATAACTTAACATAATATATGATCCAAGAAGGAATGTTTGAAAAGTGATTAAGTTTGAATCACGGAACGTTGAGCTAAGTTTGTCCGCAGTGTATAATAGAGAACTGCAGACATATTTTCTAGATACATAAAGGATGACATATATTAAATCATAAAGGGTTATGTTATAAGGGAATATGTTGGAAACTCCTGTAAATACCGATTAAAGTCAAGTAGGAAGCGAGGTGAACAAAAACATTGAAAGTTTCCCAGGGTGCACTTGTGTTTTGATGATTACATTTATAATAATAGATAAGGGTACCATCTAAAGTGTTGTATAATGTTATGGCGGGGCTAGTTTGCTTTTAACGTAGAATTATGTGTCCCAGGGCATAGTGCCCATGAGAAAGCCCTCGAGGTTGATCTAAAGTCATTAGGCTCCTAGAATCCATCCTTGTTCTGCTGCCATAGCGACAATGCATACACATAGATGTTATCATGTGATGATAAAGTGTTAATGTCAATCAAGGTGAAATTAGTAAGTTGCAAAGGATTTGGGAATGTAAAGTACAGGCCCAAGACTCAACCTCTTCCATGAGAAAGCATGTCCAGGGTACCGGATATATGGTGCCAACGATTAAGAACAAATGCAGCTAGTTTATTTGTACTCTAGTGCAAGTGGGAGACTGTTGGAAATATGCCCTAGAGAAAAATTGTAATAAGGACTATTATCATATTTCATAAAGTTTATATTAATTTTTATATCATGCTATAACTATATTGAGTGGAAACATCAATACACGTGTAATATATAAACAACCAGGGGTTCCGAGTGAAACTCTAGTCACTCGATCATTGGTCAACAGATGATCAAGTTTTCTGATCATGTGGCATTTATGCCAGTTGGAAATGGAGTCAATTCATTCTGAGAATGAGATGATGAACCAATACCCGACCTAAACATCATGACCCGATCATGTCACGAAGTTCAAGTTATGATGATTAGATATGGATCCTCATAGACTATTCCTTAGACCGTGAGGATATATCAATCACTGTCTCCCGAGAGTGCTTAGATAGCATCAAGCGTCACTTGGTAAAACAGTGATTATAAAGGTGTGTTAAGGTACTCGGAGGAACCATAGAGGCAATATATGTCAAGAGCGGGATTTGTCCGTCCATGTGACGGAAAGATACTCAAGGGCCCACTCGGAGAAGTTATATCCAATAGCTGGGTAGCGTGTGATTTGATCATAGGGATATCACTTGTTGGAACGAGTCAAGTAGCATTGTTCAGTAACGAGATTGAACACGACATGGTGATGTCATTGATCAGATCTTGGGCAATGCAAGTATGAAGAGACAAAGGGAATAATACACAATTGTCCTGGTTCAAACAACCAAAGATCTTCGTGGAATGCATAGGGGTCACATGGCCATCCAGGTCCCTTTGTCGATCATTGATCCGGGAATGTCCCGACCATGTATGGAGTGTTGCCGAACCGTAGGGTATCACACTTAAGGGTTTGACGATGCTTAGAGAGTGTTTATAGGATAGGAAGAATCGCCAAAGAATAGTAGAGAGAAAAGCGGAAGGGTTTCGGTAAGTCCAGAGGATGTCTGGAGTGGAGGTGGAAGGTGTTCCATAGCCACGGATATTGAATAATATGTGATGAATGTTAAATATTGATTTAATCATTTATTCATAATTATTTAATAAAAGAGAAAATCAAGTTAAAGGTCAAAAGGCTTAATGGGCCAATTCCGGAGGGAAGAGGGCCCATTAGGGAAAGGCAAGAGGGGAGAAGGGGCAAGGGGGTGGCTGACTGGGCCAAGACCCCCCCCCCATGCGGGCCCACTAGGGCTGGCCGGCGGCGCCCCCTCTCACCCTCTCCTTTAGTCCCATCCTGGGACTTTGAGGGAGGTATTACCTCCCCTCCCCCTATATATAGTGGGGGTATTTGGCAAAATAAATACACACAATATTCAATAAAGTTTCCTCACTTTTGGAGAGACCTCCAATTGATATTCTATCTCTCTCTCTCTACCTCTCTATCTACCTCTCTCTCCTATCTCTCTCTCTCTCTCTCTCTCTCTCTCTCTCTCTCTCTCTCTCTCTCTCTCTCTCTCTCTCTCTCTCGTGACCGTGGTCCCAAGTTCGGACTACGCGAACAAGAGACATATTCACCGTGGAGCGCCATCGCGCTGCGGGATTTGGATCCAGGAGTTCTACTTCCGCAACTGCTGCTGGATCGGCGAAGCAAGAGTCATCGTTAGGCACCAGATGTGTGTAACTCCCCGCGAGGTGTCACACTTGAGGCACTCAAATCGTTGGAGCCACATGAGCGCAAGGACTTCATCACGACCTTGAGGTCGGCTTCGACTCGTCTACATCAACCACGCTCTCCTGAGCATTGACAACGCTTTTCGATCTTCAAGGGTAAGTTTGTGAAAAGCCTCTCCCATTACTGTATTACTAATAGATAGGTCCTGGCAACATCACGGGTTCAGGGGCATAGGGTAAAATTTATTGTTTTCATACACGAAACCCATACAATTATGCCCTAGTTGTTCGACTATTGGAATCCTAGATTCCACTGTCATTCTTAGTATTTATCATCACTTAGGATGATAATAGCATTCATTTGTTTGGGAAAATATTTATTTTCTGTCTCTTTTAGAATATAGGTGATAACACACAATTTTCAAATACTTTCATAAAGACTCTTCAAAGGACATGAGCAAGTGGTGAACTTGCCTTGTGACTGCAAGGTAGTGAAGTCGGATACTTCCACCTGACCTTGAGCTCCGGTATCTACAGAAAACCATTATTGCCCGGTAAGGACAATATTTAAGGAAGCAATATGCAATGCATAGTAATGTCATGCCATGATTTGTTTTCTTTCTTCTTTGCGTGTTTTACCTACGTTGTAAAGGTTTTAAGTTTCTTTTAATTAATAAAAGAAAAGCATTACTCAAGAGTCATTAAATTCATATTATTTTGATATTTAGCATTTTTATAATATCTAGTATTATTCTAAGAGTTTAAAATGAGTTTATTTAATTTTTAACTCTTTTAAATATTTAACTAAAATTCCTTTAACGAAATAAAACTTTATTTTTATCACACTTGATTTACTTTTCAAAAAATACAAACTAGTATTTTTTTTCTATAATAGTACTTCCCTTTAGAATCTTAAAAATGAATTTTATTCAATTTTAAGTGTTTTGTATATTTTTATAAACTTCGAGAAGGAATATATACAATTTTAATAATAGATCTATATTTAATTACTTAAAATTACTATCTATTATTTTTATTGGATAGAGGATATTTTTGTGATTTCATAAATATATTATTTATATTTTTAGGATTTTTTTCTAGAGCCTAATTTATCTCAGGGATATAGTTCTAATTAGATATTTTACATAAGTCCTTCTTTTAACACACAGGTGTGGCCCACTAGGCTGGCCTAGTTTGACCTGACCCGCTTGGGCTGGGCAAACGCCCCTGGGTAGTAATGGGCTACTCACACCCGGCCTGGCACCACCCACTCGCTCGTTGTTCTCTCTCGCAAGACACCCTCTGTGGTCGCTAGATGTCGCCGCCGTCGCGGGTGATTCCGGCCGCCCTAGGCTACCGTGTCCATTGCCGCAGTGCAAGACAACATGGATGATGCCGCTGCTCGACGCTATCCCGCTCGATCTGGCACTGGTGCTCTCCGCTGGCCGCGCTGACCCCCACCTCGTGGCTAGGGTTTGGGGTCCGTCGTGCTCTGGAGCTCCCTCGATGATGTTGTGGTGCTCGTGGCACCGCTCTTCCATGGCCGCCACTGACGAGTGTAAGCGCGGGTTGCAGCACCCCCTCGGGGTTCTCCCCGTGCCGCCACCTCTCTGCCGCCGGCCTCCTCTCTGCTTCCTCTTCGATAACCTTACGAGGACCTCTATTCTATGCCATGGATTTCCCCATCTATGGTTCATCCCTAAATTCCTAGGGTTCATTCCCCCTACAGTGGTGATTTAACATAACTCTAGGGTTAATCTTGCCTATGCTAATCCTTTGATGTTGATCTACTATTAGTGTAGTGTCAATCTCTATTGAGCATGTTTGTTACATTGTTCTCTATCAGAGAACACTCTGCTGATCATGCTTTTGTTACCCTGTTCTCTGTCATAAAACTCTCTGTAAAAGCATGCTTAGTTTAATGTGGATGCCCAAGTTGTTGTGGTTGTGGATTTACTCCTATGGAGTTGAGTTGGGATGCTCTCTGTACTGATGCCATGTTAATTTCTTACTTGTGAAGCACTGATGTGTTCAGTCTCAGGATTTAATCATGTTACTGTGTAAATCTAAAGTTACTACTGCTAGTCTCTGCTCTTTGATAATAAGGATATGATTTATAAAGATATGATTCCTATATGCTTGTAGGAAGGTGATTAAACTTAGTGGTTTCTATACAGTGTGGCCTAGTGATAAACAACGTTGGTCTTTACTGTCCTTTCTAAAATAAAGTGTCTATTTATGATTCCTAAATCATTTAGGAAGATGATTATCTTTGTTGAAGAGGATATGCTTGAGATTGTACTCAAGCAGATATGAACCTGCTACCCTTCTGGGAACGTTCCCTATACCAACAACTGTGATGTGTATCTATCTAGATAAAAATAGATCATAGTGTCAGTGATGCTGGTCTAAGACCCTGCCTGTGCAAGAACATGTGCCTTATTGTCTGATATCCAATATGTCCACTTATCATGTGCTTGAAAGAAAATGAATGTGTAAGATGGAAAATGGAAAATGATTAGATCTAAATGTTGGGATATACCCTAGTAGCCTTGTCTTGATGTTGCCTTTTACTTCTGGCTTGTGGTAGCCCTAGATTTGTTTTGGCTTCCTCTTGGCCTTCTCTTGCTCCTCTTGGTGTTGTTGCTCCTGTGTGGCCTTGCTGTCCACCTAGTACATCCCCCTCCTCAAGCCACCATCTTTGCTGGTGATCTCCTAGGTTTTCTGTGGTGGAAAGTGACTTGATCTTGTGGTATGGTTGCAAGACCTGGTGCTGTTCTTGGATGTGCTGGTGACAAACTGTGGTTGGGCTCTCTGCGAAGTGAATAGAAAAGCTTGCTTTGCTCTATGCTGCTATGATTTAAACTTCCCCTTTGCTCTCTGCTGCTGACACCTCAATGCATGCATTTAGGTGAGTGAGATGCTTCACTATTTGCTTTGGCTATGGATGAGATCAAGTAAATATGGTTTAAACTCCCCCATCCTTTTACTATTACTTATCCTGGTGGAACTTACCACTTTTCTACTTGGCTTATAATGTGGCAGTGGAGCTATTTGCTTAAAACAACAGATACTACACATTGGTGAAACTTGCCCCTTTTAATTACTCTATGATGTAATATGACAGTGCACTTCACTGTTCACCACTGAGAGTAAAACTAATCAACTAAAATTTTATTTCTTTTTGAGTGGTTTAACTTGTTTTGCAGGAACAAGGTCTTGATGCTCAAGATGTAGTATAGGAATAGATAGGTAGTATAGATTCTTATTGTAATATCCTTCTATTCTTCTTGTAAAGAACCTTGTAACAATATTTCTATGATTTAATAAAGATTCATTTTATTGGACTCTATTCCTTGTAATATTCTGTCTTGGTGTAAATATCTCCATTTGTAATCTTATTATGGAATAAAGAAAAGAAATAAGAATTCATTTCTTATTTGAAGTTTCTTGTCTTAAATTCATATTGTTGTTTAATATATAATAAAGCAATGTTAATACATCCTTTTGGAAATCCACTTTATGTTTCTAACTTCTAATTTTCAAATATTCTTCAAATGGTTTAAATTTCAAATTGGAATTCAAAATATTTCCCCGCAAAACACAATAATGCCTAAAGGTCATGTCCAAATTTATAGCAATCACTTCAGAGAGCTATTCCTACCTGTGGTTAGTGAAAGAAACTCTGATCTCTTGAGGTTTTTATTTGGTGAAAATTTTACCCCGATTTTACAGATGAATGCATGCATAAGCATAGATTCCTATTTCTACCCTCCGTTGGTTCCTAAATGCTGGGGTGTTCTAGACTTCCCCCCTTAAATTAAACTTTGTCCCGAAGTTTGCTGATGTGTACCTGAATAGTTCTGGATATGCTTCTTTTAAATCATCCTCTTTCTCCCATGTGGCTTCTCGCTCCGGGTGATGTTCCCATTGTACTTTGCAGTATTTGATTACCCTGTTTCTCAACCTTTTCCAGTTCTCTTCCAGAATTTTACAGGGTTTCTCAACATAAGTCAAATCTGCTTGTAACTCAATTTATTGATGTGTAATTGCATCATCGGGAACTTTAAGACATTTTTGTAATTGTGACACATGGAAAACATTATGAACTTGAGCCAATCTTTTTGGGTACTCCGTGCTTACTTACTATCTCCTTGACATAGATTTCTACTAACTTTTCGGCATTATCTTTTTGATTTACCGGGATAAAATGTGCACTTTTCGTGAATCTATCCACAATCACCCATATCATATCCTTCCGCTTCGGTGTCATGGGTAATCCTGCGATAAAATTCATACCAATTTCTTCCCATTTCCATTATGGAATTTCTAAAGGTTGTAATGGTCCTACTAGACTTTGATGTTCTGCTTTTACCCTTTGGCAAGTATGGCATTCAAATACATACTTTGAAATATCCCTTTTCATGTTGTTCCACCAGAATAATTCCTTAAGATCCATGTACATCTTGATACTCCCTGGATGGATTGAATATGGTGTCTCATGTGCTTCTCGGAGTATCACCTCTCTGATCTCCAGTACATCTAGTACACAAAGACGTATTTGGAACCATAAAGATCCATAATCTCCTAGGTGAAAAACTGATTTTTGTCCATCAAAAATTCTTCTGATTTCTTCAACAATAAATGGATCATCAAGTTGATGTCGATAGATCTCATGACGAAGATCACTGCTTTGCTCTTCTACAACCCTCATGGTAGCTAAGCCTACACGAACTTCTGTCCTTAAGAATTGTATTTCTAACCTTTCCAAATCCATTTGCAACTCTTTTGGTAATTCTCTATTGATGGGTTGAGTATCTGTACTCTTCCGACTTAAAGCATCTGCTATTACATTGGCCTTTCCCAGAGTATAGTTAATTTTAAGATCATAATCCTTTATCAACTCCAGCCATCTTTTCTGCCTCATGTTCAGCTCCTTCTGAGTAAAGTAATATTTAAGACTTTTATGATCTGTGTATAGTTCACACCTTACTCCATAGAGAAAATGTCTCCATCCCTTTAAAGCAAAGACCATTGCTACTAACTCCAAATCATGTGTTGGGTAGTTGACTTAATGAGATTTGAGTTGTCTAGACCCATAAGCAATTACCTTGCGATCTTGCATTAGCACCCATCCTAGTCCTTCTTTGGATGCGTCACAATATACTGTGTAATCTTTTCCGGTTTCCGGTATAGCTAGGATTGGTGTGGTTGTTAATCTGGTTTTCAATTCCTGAAAACTTGCTTCGCACTTCTCATCCCATATGAATGGTGCATTCTTTCTAAGCAATTTGGTCATTGGTCCAGCTATCTTGGAAAAACCTTCAATGAAACTCCGATAATAGCCTTCCATGCCTAAGAAACCTCAGATTTGTTTCACATTAGTTGGTGCATTCCATTCCAATATTGATTGAACTTTGGACGGATTTACCACCATTCCATCCTTATTGACTACATGACCAAGAAATTCTACCTTGTCCAACCAAAATTCACACTTGATGAATTTAGCATACAACTTATGTTCTCTCAAGATTTGCAACGCTATCCTCAAATGATCAGCATGCTCTTCTTTATCCTTTGAGTATTGATACATTGCAAATGTATCTATAATTTTTGATGTTCCATGCTTGGTTTTATCCACTTTCTGGTGTTTTGTCCACACTTTGGAGTACATTTCATATGATTTCTTGGACTAACCTATTAACAAGAGCCACGAGTGCTACCTGCATTTTCTGCTATTTTTGGTTCCAGGAAAGTCACAAAATGAATATTCTCGGAATTGGATGGGACAAAAGCCAAAGTGCCTATTTTCCGGAAGTCATCAGATGCCAGAGTACGATACCCCCTTGGCCTCCCCTTCCGCCTATAAGATGCCCTCGGGAAGAAAACCCTAAGTGCCCGATCAAAAATCCACAAAAGAGTCTGTAGCCACCGTCATCTCCATCCCTAGATTAGGAGGGATCTGAAGCTCTTACCGGCACCCTGCTGAAGAGGGGAATTCACCCTGGAGGCCTTCTTCATCATCATGCAAGCCTCCGGTGTGATGCGTGAGTAGTTCATCCTTGGACTACGGATCCATGTAGTAGCTAGATGGCTGGTTCTCCTCCTTTGTGCTTTCATGTCTAGATCATGTGAGCTCCGTTCATGATCAAGATCATCTATTTGTAATTCTGCATGTTGTGTTTGCGGGGATCCGATGGATATTGAGATGCTATTCCAGATTGATTATTGATTCTATCATGTCTTTGTTATTTGTGATCTTGCATGCTTTCCGTTGTTAGTAGCTATCTTGGCCAAGTAGATGCTAGCAACTCCAAGAGTTAGTATTTATGCTCGATAGTGGGTTCATGCCTCCGTAACTGGGAAGTGACAGAAATCTCTAAGGTACTAGATGTGATGTTGCTACTAGGGAGAAAACAACAATCCTTTGTTCATAGAACAATCGTATTGTTTACTTTACACGCAGTTCATAAAGCAATAATTTGTTGCTTGCAACTTAATACTGGAGGGGGTTCAGATGATAACCTAAAGGTGGATTATTAGTCATAGATGCAGTTGGATGGCGGTCTATGTATAATGTTGTAATGCCCAATCAAGTCTCAAAGGAGTCAAGATGATTAGTATATGCATGTATTGCTTTCTCGATGTTTGTCAATTGCCCCGCTGTAATTTGTTCACCCAGCATGTTATCTATCTTAAGGAGAGCCACCTCTAGTGAACTATGGATCCCAGTCCTTTTCTTTACATACAATCTATAAACTATTTACTGCTTTGTGTTTACTTTCGGCAAACTATTACTTCTTTCCATTTGATACGTTTAATCCTTTGTTTTCCACAAAACACGGTGAGATTGACAACCTCATCGCAAGTTGGGGACAAAGTTCTGTGGTTGTGTTGTGCAGGTGTCCACGTTCCTACTAGCACCGGTAGTGCGCCCTGCCAAGGCTTAGCTAGCAACACCTTTGGGGTGTGTCCTTGCTCCTACTGGTTCGATTAAACCTTGGTTTCATAACTGAGGGAAACTTGCTGCTGTGCTCATCATACCTTCCTCTTGGGGTTCCCAACGAGCTCTACATCAACACTTTTGACACTTTTTCAGGCATGACCTTTGAGCCATCAAGCATTTTTCTGGCGCCGTTGCTGGGGAGTCAAGGACATATTCACAAGGGGAGTCCCTCATAACCAATCTCTTTACTTTCTTATTTTTGTTTTGCTTAGTTTATTTTTGCTTTGTTTGCTTGTTTCTTTATCAAAAACACAAAAAAATTAGTTTTACTAGTTTGCTTTCATATTTGAAAACACAAAAAATGACTACTCTTGAAAACACTAAGTTGTGTGACTTCACTAGCACCAACAACAATGATTTTATGAGCACACCTATTGCTCCACCTGTGCCTGAAGATACTTTCTTTGAGATAAAACCTGCTTTACTCAATCTTGTTATGAGAGAACAATTTTCTAGTATTGGTAATGAAGATGCTACTGCCCATCTAAATAACTTTGTTAAACTTTGTGAGATGCAAAAGCATAGGGATATAGATGGTGATATTATTAAGATGAAATTGTTTCCTTTCTCTTTGAGAGGAAAAGCTAAAGAGTGGTTGAATTCCTTAACTAGGAATAGTATTGATTCTTGGACTAAGTGCAAAGATGCTTTTATTGGAAAATACTATCCTCCTGATAAGATTATATCTATGAGAAGTGAAATAATGAAGTTTAAACAATCTGATAATGAATATGTTGCTCAAGCTTGGGAAAGAATGAAATCTTTTGGTAAAGAATTGTCCCACTCATGGACTGACTGCTTGGATGATCATCCAAACTTTTTATGCAGGATTGAACTATTCTTCAAGGAACCTATTGGACTCTGCTGCTGGAGGTACCTTTATGACCATCACTTTGGGTGCTGAAACAAAACTTCTGAACAATATGATGGTTAATTATTCTAAATGGCATACTGAGAGAGATCCACAAGGTAGGAAGGTAAATTTTGTTGAGGAAACTTCCTCCTTGAGTGATAAGATTGATATTATTATGTCTATGCTTGTTAATGGGAAAGCCCATATTGATCCAAATAATGTTCCTTTAGCTTCTTTGGTTGCTCAAGAAGAGCAAGTTCATGTGAACTTCATAAGAAATAACAATTTTGGCAACAATGCTTATGGTAATAATAATTATAGGCCCTACCCTCCTAATAATACTTATGGCTATAATGGTAAACCTAGATTACCTAGTGAAGGAAGAATTTTAGAAGTTGAAAGAGCCACTAAAAACTTCATGCAAATGCAATATGAGCAAAATAAACTATTCACTAAAACTATGGAGGAACAATCTACCATTTTGAAGAACGTTAGCCATCAACTTGAGAGTCTAAATAGGAAAATTCCTAGTTTACAATCGAAACTCTCTAATGCTGAAAGAAATATATCATCTTTGTCTGAAGCTCAATCCTCTTTGATCAATAAAATGTCTGCTAAACCTGAAACTAATGATAATCCCTTTGCAGCTACTAATGCCATACAAGTTAGAATTGATGAAAATTTTAGACTATTAGCTGAATTACATGCTAAGTGGGAAAGAGAAGATGAAATTGCTAGAAACATTAGTGTTTCTACTATTACCACCACTATTGTTGAGGCTAGTAATAGTTCTACTACTTTAGATGATAAGTATGATTTTGATCTTGATGCTTGCAATATCTCTGAAGTTATTAAGTTCCTACAAAAGCATGCTAAAAGTCCTAATGCTAGTGCTATGAACATGGCCTTTACAAAACACATTACTGATGCTCTCATAAAGATTAAAGAAGAAAAGATGAAACATAAAGCTTCTATTCCTATAAAATAAGAAGATGGTTGGGAACCCATCATTAATATGAAAGTGAACGACTTTGATTTCAAAGCTTTATGTGATCTTGATAGTAGTGTTTCTATTATGCCTAGAAGGATTTATGATATGCTTGATTTGCCTCCTCTTGAAGATTGTTATTTGAATGTCGCATTTGATGATAATGCTAAAAATAAACTCATGGGGAGTCTTAATGATGTTCTTATTATGGTTAACAATGCCTATGTCCCCGTTGATTTCTATGTTTTGGATGTTGAATGCAATGCTTCTCGTCCTATTACTTTGGGAAGACCTTTTCTTAGAACTGTTGGTGCCATTATTGATATGAAAGAAGGCACCATTAAATATAAACTCCCACTCAAGAAAGGTATAGAGCACTTCCCTAAGAAGAGAGAGAAGATTTCTTTTGCTTCTCCTATGAAAACAAAATTTGGTCTTAATGCTTCTTCATTTGAGAACACTTGATCCTTTTTCTTGCTTCTTATGCCTAACTTAAAGGCGTTAAGGAAAAGTACTTATTGGGAGATATCCCAAAAGTTTTAGATGAGTCTTGGAAGTAGTAATAACCGCTCCTTATCATTTTTATTTGCTTTTTGTGCCAAGAGTAACCTCTAATGAGAGAGAAGTAAAGATTGGGAAAGTTGTTGTCCTGAAACAGATTTCTGTGCTTCATCATAAAAATTCGTGTAAAATCTCTGAATGTATTTTTGAGGCATGAATTTTTGTGCTTCTTCCCCAGGTTGTTATCTAACTTTAGTTAGTTCAACACTTTTCGATTTGAGCAACAGAAGGTCTTTGAATAAATTCGTCTTTACCTGCTGGTCTGTTTTGACAGATTTCTGCCATTATTTGCATTTGCTTCTTATTTGTTCCTTTTTAGTTCTTTTGGGGAATTGAACTTTTTGAGGGAAGTGCTATAGTAGCTTGTGTTTTCATGGAAGTTTTATTGATGTTGAAACTGAAACCAAAGACTTATTATCTTGAGTGCACTAATGTTGCTAATAAAGATTGTGTGAAGTTCTGTATGAAGGAAAATTTTAGGTGTATGGAAGGAATGAGTAATGAGATGAAGGATGGTCTAAAGCTCAAGCTTCGGGATGCCACGCGTGTCACCCCAATAAATATCCAAGAAGTACAAGCGTCAAATCTTGGGGATGCCCAATACATCCCCTCTTCATCAATAAAAATCCCAGGTTTCTTCCAAACGCTTCATTTTTATTGTTTTGTGCACAATTGTGTTGTTCTTGGAGCGTCTTATTTTTCCTTTTGGTTTTTCTTTTCATTTGTTTGCTTAGTTTGCTGAATAAATTGGTTGGACCCCCTCTTTCATACATTGGTTTTCAAATAGTTTGGTTTGGTTTGGAAAAGAGTAGGAAAGTTCATACTTATGTGGTAAAAAGAGCTCGTTTTTGACTGTGGCCTATGCTTTGTCATGCCATGCTTGATATTGTTTTGGATTTATGCTTAGTATTCTTTTCTGTAGCATGAATTGTATAAACAATTGAGATTGCTTAATGTGCCTTGGATGAATCATGCGTTGTTTTAGCATATTAAAGCATAGTATAGTGGTATTCTCCTTTGATGCTTTATTTGGGTTGACTTGGCACATGCTCACACCATGTTATGACTATCTCAAGTCACCATAGCCTTTATGATCCTTTAGTTTTCAACTTGTAGTATCACTTTATGCTTTTATTAATGATGTTTTGTCGCTCTGCATGATTATGGCCATTATTGCTCTCTTAATTTGTCGCTCCCAGTCTTTTGCTAGCCTCCACAACCAAGTATGAGTTCCACTCATGTATCCAACTCCCTAAACCAAGTTATTCCAAAGATTCCACCATACCTACCTACTAGCTTCTGCTATTCCAAGTATATTCATGCTTTTGTTTACCTTCCAAATTAAACTCGTTATGAGAAAACTAGTGATTAAAGCTCTCACGAACTTGATGGCACCCTTTACTTTTTTGCATCTAATAAAATTGAACCATTGGGTCCTTCTTTGTTGCGTATATGCTTGCGCTTTATAAGTTGAAATTAGCATAACCATGTTTCATGGGGAACGCTTTCAACATTGCACTTGTACTTTGTACCCCGTTGATACCATGTTCTTTTGCTTATGGATCCCGGCGGTGTGAAATAAAAGTGGAACTTGTAAGATCATGGAGTTTGTATGTGTGTTAGAGAAACGCCTAGGCCGCTAGCCGAAGCCATGCCTAATCATGGTGGAAACTTGCAGCATCACCATAATGATCACTCTATGAAGCATCCTCGATAAAAACCTATCCAAATAGCAAATAAAAAGATCGCTGAGATGCTCATTGTCTGCTTGCCTTGTCATTTTGATTATGGGAAAGCTCCCGTATCATGTGCAAGGGGTACCCCGTTGGTGGTTCTTTATGATACATGTGTACTTACAATGACAAGAGATTACTTGTGACTAAAGTTGAGTAGCATGAGGATCAGTCTTCGTAAGGAAGGGGCATGAGATTTCGGTTTATAACTTGTCAAGCATATCCTCTTAGTTGTGTCACTTTAACCTTAATCACCTTAAAGATGCTTATGATAGGGGCAATGAGAGCTGAAAGCTATAAGTACCATAATTTTTGGAAGCTCTTTGCAAGACTTGAATCCCTACTTCCTTCTATGAAGGCCTTTCTTTTACTTTTATGTTGAGTCTCCACCTTCTACCTTTATGCACCTACTTTGAGAGCATAGTGGCCATTCTTAGTTCTATGTGCATTGTCCCAAGACTAGTTGATTGATGCATAACTTGATATTGCTTGTTTTAAACTATTTGTATCTCGTCACTCTTATGAACTTTGAAGGTGTTCTATGCATTTATATTTGCTACTCTATGAGGGACAAGCTGAATGCTATTATGCTATGTTTTCTTTATGTGAAACAAACAAACGTCTTGCAAAGCATTATTATTCATGAATCTTTTGTTTGTGCCTTTTCATGTTGCATCATAGTTTCTTTGTCTTATTGCTAGAACTTTGTCTTTCATGTTATGATTGAAGTACTTTGATCCCAGCTTTGAATGTTTTACAAATACTTTGATCAAGTCTTTGATGGTGCATGTCACCTCAAAAATTATTCTTTCTTTTTATCACTTACCTACTCGAGGACGAGCAGGAGTTAAGCTTGGGGATATACATTGCAAATGTATCTATAATTTTTTATGTTCCATGCTTGGTTTTATCCACTTTCTGGTGTTTTGTCCACACTTTGGAGTACTTTTCATATGATTTCTTGGACTAACCTATTAACAAGAGCCACAGTGCCAGCTGCCTGTTTTCTGCTGTTTTTGGTTCTAGGAAAGACACAAAATGAATATTCTCGGAATTTGACAGGACAAAAGCCAAAGTGCCTATTTTTCGGAAGTCATCGGATGCCATAGTACGAGACGGAGAGGGGCCAGGGAGCCACCACACCACCTGGCCGCGCGTCCCAGCCTGGCCCGCGCCAGGGGTGGTCTGGCCGCCTCCGGCACCCCCTCGGCCTCCCCTTCCGCCTATAAGATGCCCTCGGACGAAAACCCTAAGTGCCCTATCAAAAATCCACGAAAGAGTCTGTATCCGTCGTCATCTCCATCCCTAGATCGGGAGGGATCTGAAGCTCTTCCCGGCACCCTACCGGAGAGGGGAATTCACCCTGGAGGCCTTCTTCATCATCATGCAAGCCTCCGGTATGATGCGTGAGTAGTTCATCCTTGGACTACGGATCCATGTAGTAGCTAGATGGCTGGTTCTCCTCCTCTGTGCTTTCATGTCTAGATCTTGTGAGCTCCGTTCATGATCAAGATCATCTATTTGTAATTCTGCATGTTGTGTTTGCGGGGATCCGATGGATATTGAGATGCTATTTCAGATTGATTATTGATTCTATCATGTCTTTGTTATTTGTGATCTTGCATGCTTTCCGTTGTTAGTAGCTATCTTAGCTAAGTAGATGCTAGCAACTCCAAGAGTTAGTATTTTATGCTCGATAGTGGGTTCATGCCTCTGGTAATCTGGGAAGTGACAGAAATCTCTAAGGTACTAGATGTGTTGTTGCTACTAGGGAGAAAACAACAATCCTTTGTTCATAGAACAATCGTATTGTTTACTTTACAAGTAGTTTGTAAAGCAATAATCTATTGCTTGCAACTTAATACTAGAGGGGGTTCGGATGATAACCTGAAGGTGGATTATTAGTCATAGATGCAGTTGGATGGCGGTCTATGTATAATGTTGTAATGCCCAATCAAGTCTCAAAGGAGTCAAGATGATTAGTATATGCATGTATTGCTTTCTCGATGTTTGTCAATTGCCCCGCTGTAGTTTGTTCACCCAGCATGTTATCTATCTTAAGGAGAGCCACCTCTAGTGAACTATGGATCCCGGTCCTTTTCTTTACATACAATCTATAAACTGTTTACTGCTTTGTATTTACTTTCTGCAAACTATTACTTCTTTCCATTCGATACGTTTAATCCTTTGTTTTCCGCAAAACATGGTGAGATTGACAACCTCATCACAAGTTGGGGACAAAGTTCTGTGGCTGTGTTGTGCAGGTCTCCACGTTGCTACTAGCACCGGTAGTGCGCCCTGCCAAGGCTTAGATAGCAACACCTTTGGGGTGTTTCCTTGCTCCTACTGGTTCGATTAAACCTTGGTTTCATAACTGAGGGAAACTTGCTGTTGTGCTCATCATACCTTCATCTTGGGGTTCCCAACGAGCTCTACATCATCACCGCACCAACACTTTTCTGGCGCCGACACTGAGCCATCAAGTATATCAAAATATCATCAATAAACACTATGACAAACTTATCCAGATACGGCATGAAGATTTTGTTCATCAGGTTCTTGAATATTGCTGGTGCATTGGTCAATCCAAAAGGTACGACGAGATACTCATGATGTCCATACCTTGACACAAATGTTGTTTTTGGAACATCTTCAGGTTTGATTTTTATCTGATGGTATCCCGATCTTAGATCAATCTTGGAAAATACTCCCGCTCCTTTTACTTGATCAAATAGATCTTGAATTCTTGGCAATGGATATTCTTGATGGTAACATTGTTGAGATTTCTGTAATCACCACACATTCTTCGTTCTCCATCTCTTTTATCCACAAAAATTAACGGAGTTCCCCATTGGAATACACTTTCCTGAATAAATCCTTTTCTGGCTAACTCATCAATTTGCTCCTTAAGGTCTTTTAATTCTTTTGGTCCCATCTTGTACGGTGCTTGGGCAATTGGTGTTGTACCAGGTATCAGGTCAATAGTGAACTCTATTTCTCGATCATGTGCCATTCCTAGTAACTCTGCTAGAAAAACATCTTGAAATTCCTTCACAATAGGAATATCTTCCAATTTGACCTCCTTCATTGAGTTCAATTGCAGATCTACCATAATATGACTATGTTTATCTTCCTGATAGACTATCCTTCCTCCATTTGGAGACTTGATTGAAACGGTTTTATCCTCACAATTGATCTGAGCCCCATACTCAGCCATCCAATCCATTCCCAACACTACTGCTATTCCCCTTAATGGAATCACGTAAAGATCTGCATAATAGATTTGGCCACAGATTGAGATAACTTGATTTAATTTTATGTTTCTCACTACCACGATCCCTCCAGCGGTAACTATGGTCATAGGTTTTTCTAATGGTGCCCTTCTAATCCCGAACCTATCACAAAATTGTTCAGATATGAATGAAGTAGTTGCACACGTATCAAATAGAACTTTTCCAGGATATGTGAGAATATTGAGCGTACCTATCACCGCTTGATCCGAGTTATCCACCTCCTCCAAGGTTGCGCAATTCAGCTTTCCAGTAGGTCTGCCTCCCTTGCCATTGTTGTTTTTGACAAAATTCCCTCCTCTATTAGGTTGTCCACCTCCGCCTCTTGCTTGACCACCGTCTGATGTAGGCCAACCACCTGGTGCTTTCTTGGGACAATCGGGCTTCATGTGCCCCTTCTGACCACACCAATAGCATATGATCACCGGCTTTAGACAATCCCTACAAAAGTGCCCTGGAAGCTTACAATTGTGACAAATGACATTCCTCCTGGTTGTGGTTGCACCATGATTGAGGTTGTTACCATTGTTAAAGGACCTATTTCGAGGTTTGAACTCCATATTAGATTTAGGTTTACTTGCTTGGATCCTCTTAGTTTCCTTCTTTGCTCTCTTCCTTCGGTCCTCTTGGACATTCCTATAATCATCCTCAAAGGTTATGGTTGCATCAAGTAGCTGTTGAAAAGTCGCTTTATTGGCTAGCCTTGGCTGCATCTTCACAAATGGATTTAAACCACGCAAGAAACGCTTTTTCCTCTTTTCCTCAGTGCTCACTTCATAATCAGCATAACGAGATAGTTGACTAAACTCCTGGATGTACTTCATGACCCTGGTATATCCCTGCTGAAGTTCTTCAAACTCCCTACGCGTTAGTTCAATAACACTTTCCGAAACATGATATTCACGGAATTGCTACTTAAACTCCTCCCAGGTATACTCACTTCCTGGAGGTTGCATTGCTAACCGATTCTCCCACCATGATGCTGTAGGTCCAGTTAAGAGATGTGTTGCATACCTCAACTTTTCCTCATCATTGCATCCTACAGTTTTCAACTTTCTCTCTGTATCTGCTAGCCAATCCTCTACATCCATTGGCTCAAGGGCTGATGCAAAAGGTAACGGCCTTGCATTTTGAAAGTCAGAAAGACTGACACCACGTCCTTTAGGTTCCCTCTGATGTCCCACTCGATCCACTAATCCCTCCATAAACTTGTTCTGGGACTCTTGCATCATCTGCATGTACTTCATAAAGTTCTATTCCATCAACGGCCTCATTGGTGGTGGTGGTAAATTTGCCTGCATTCTGGCGTCTTCATCCGCCTTTTCCTTAGTTTCGCGCTCCATGCGCTGCTATTCGGTCTCGTCCTCTACACCCGTTTCCATACCCCCTAGTCCTGTAACATAAAGTGAACACTCATAATTACATCATGCATATGTGTTCTGAGCTTAACTTCATGCATAGAACTAGTCACACAAGGGAAAACAAGATCCAAATAAGAACCAAATATGCATTTCACATATTATACATTACAAACAACATAGTTAGTATAATGTCATTACAAGCCCATACCATTTAGGTATTACAAACTCATGTGGATGCTATCCCACTTATTTAGTTACATCAAGTGCTCAGACTCTAACTCCCATATCATCATTGGGATACTCCTTATCAAGGTCACGCTCCCTAGAAGTTGCGACGTTCATCATACATACCCGGAGTACAACCGTTCTGACGTGAAGTACGACGCACCATTTGTGGAACGACTTGCCTCTTCGATGGACGATATTCAGTATCCGAAGTATCTGGACTTGACACATCATCCAGCTGAAGTGCATCCATACCTTCCAACTCATCTGAGGTATCTTCAGTATCATCCTCATCACTGTCTTCTTTAATCTCCTCCTGCATCCCTACTCCAGAATCATCAATAGAATATTCCGCTTCTGGTGCTCCCCAAGTACTCTGCTGGGTACGATAGTCCTCAACTATAATTGGATAATGCATGTTATCTGGAGTAGGATAATGTTCTGGTGACTCAAACACCCTTTCTTCAGGATCTTCCTTATCGGACTCTACATCCTCTACATGGACATCCCTTCCATCAACAGAATAAGATCTCACTCCCATGTGACTAGTTTGCCCGGTATCCCCAACTGAGTCTTCCATAGGAATAGGATTCCCGGCAGATCCATCCATTGATCCATACCTCCATCTTTCGGAATTTCCAATAGGTAGTCCTAAGTCCTCGGTTCCCCAAGAATTCTGTGGTACTGGATGACTAGTGTCCTCATCAGGATATCTAGTGGGTTCCGTCATAGGTGAATAAGAATATGGTGTAAAAGATGCTGGATCTATAGGTATATCCTTAAAAGTTGGGCTAACCCTACCCACTGCTTCGTTCTCCAGTTGAGATGCTAACTTATCTCTAAATTCAGGATTAGTGAAATCCTCTAACATATCAATCTGATCCTCTACAATAACCTA
Organism: Avena insularis; assembly: GCA_023614405.1. NCBI lineage: Eukaryota > Viridiplantae > Streptophyta > Magnoliopsida > Poales > Poaceae > Avena > Avena insularis. The sequence goes on from CM042689.1 coordinate 368,613,999, forward strand.
ATGTGTCTTATACAAAGACCCAACTATCAGTCGATACTGATCCATAAACTTGGAAGCTAGTTTTGGATGCTTCTTTACTAAAGTAAGATGATCCGGAACTGGTTCCGTGTCTATAGAGTCGTGAGGAATCACAAAATATGTGCTTCCAGCTAACTCTTGTGCCTTGTGCTCCCGAACATTGGATATCGCCTCTAGAATAGCAACATGGTATGCTGCTAGGTGACTTCTACCTTGACCCATAGGTAAATTGTGATATAAACCAAGCTTATATGGTAGTTGGATGCTAACACGGTATTTGGCTAACATACGCCCATCATGGTATGTCATGGTACTAACTGGAATAGTAGTTGTGCAACCAAAAACCCTCAGAAGTTCTCGAAGCTGTTCAGTTAAAGTCCCCTGATAATCATCGAGAGTTTCTTCTTTCCTTACCAAAGTCCGTTTTGAAAACTTTGGAGCCATTTTAACTGTATACAAAACATTCATAATTAGTAACCAATAGTTGTAATGATGCATCGTAATAAAGAATTATCGCACTAAAAAATATAACAAAATATTTCCAAATGAATTCATCATATAATCTAGAGAACTCTTTACTATTGCCCTAAGACTCCTACATGTAGTTCTCTTTACTAGGTTTCCAACCTAAGTTCAAAGCAATTGCTCTGATACCAGCCCTCGGTGACCCAGCATACCACTGCATGTGTAGTACACTATAGTCGTTGACATGACATCCACAGATCACTGTTCCGTAAATATCACATCCCTCGGAGTGGTACAATAGAAACATTGCGGGTCCATATTACAATCATACACACTTCATTATTATTAAAATACCAGAAATTCGAGACTTCAAGTGATTCAAACTTACAAACCCAAATAACTTATTTCATAAGTTCAGTGGAAGAATGAAAGACACAACGATAATAAAGACATGAGCTCAACAGCTTATTCTATAGGGTTCGTGCTGCTCGGCTCAACCTAGGTAACTACACTCCGACCTGACAACTACTCTGACTCGTTGTCTTCAGCTCTATAGTGTACCCCGTAGCCCACCCCTTCGATTCCATGGGACAGATCCGGCTCTTCATAGTAGACGTCATTCTGGACCACTGTAGCATACACCTGGTCATCCTTCTGGCCCTCAAAGTCTAGCAAGGGGTTCAAAGGAAAGGGTGAGTAACAACGTTACCCAACAAGTTCACTATATGCAAGGTGGGAAGTTTGATGCTCTAAGTACCACCTTGGACTATAAGTCCTTGGTACTATGCAGTTTTGGTAAACGTTTGTTCAAAGATTGATTTTATTATCCAAAAACTATGCCCATCTACAGTGACCCAACATACCACTGCATGATGTAGTACACTATAGTCGTTGACATAACACTAATGAAACACCGTTCACTAGTATTACATCCCTCAGAGTGGTACAACAGAAACACAATAGGTCCAAGACATGATTATAGATTACAACTCGACTCTTTACAAAAGATCTAGAGAACACTCTAGGTTAGAGAAGAGGAAAATAACTTCTTACAAAGAAGAACCAAAAATAACAAATCCGAACTATCTGGCTAAAAGTACTAATATCTAAACCATAAGGCTTGCAATTGCTACTAATGCAATGCTCTACAGAAGTAGGTTTTGTGGCTAGAGTATCTACTCCTATCAAAACAGACACTTTATCTCCACTTCAGCTGATGTATATGTTGACTTCATTGACTTTATCGAAGAACTTGAGCTATCGGTGATGGTTTCTTGAGCAGAAATTGATGTTGACGTCGTCTTCAACGGCTTAAAACCTAGCTAGGGTTAAGAAGGTACGGTTGAGTACGAGCGTACTCAGCAAGTTCACTAAAAAGGAGTGTATGATGCACTATCTCTACAGCCCAAGACCATAGGTCATAGGCAATGCAGGTTATCATAAAAATTTCTTCAAAGGTTGCTTTTATTTTGAAAACTATGTCCGACAGCCTTCACAGGTTGACCAGAACCTTCATGGGGTTCCTTTCCTGCCATGTTCGTAGTTCCTTCCCGGAACAGGGAGTAACGTGTCAAAATTCTTACACTCTACAGAGGTGCGTCACTTTTCCCATGAGAGACCTTAAGCTTTGTTGCACGACCGAGAGTATGTCCCTGTTCAAACTTCCATTGTTTGAGGCCCAACCTAAGATGCAAGCCAATCACTGCCATCTTCGCGATCCCATATGTCTGCACGATCCTTGGGAAAGCTACAACCCTGATGAGTTCCCGAAGACTCTATGAGCCGGTTATGCCCCTGGCAAGCTCCATAAAGGTCCGACTATACCTCCGGTAGCCGCTCATAAATAATCTAGATACCAAAATCGTGGGGCCTAAGGGTGCCCACCCATATGCTGGATCCGCACAAGGAATCACATCGTCACGTTAAGGTCATCTTGCCTACATATGAAAGGAAGAAGATATATCTGACTTCTCTGTCCCATTCCAAATCTCATGGTTAACGCGTAATATACGGTGCTAGAATCACTGGCGACATTGGATGTTAAGTCCTAGATACATTACTAGGAAACAGCTTATAGATAGACAAGATATTCAGTGGCGCATATGTAAAATTATGCGCCACAGATATATATCAGTGGCGCACTAGAAAAAATGCGCCACAGAAGTTTGGCACTTCAGTGGCACATGAAACCAATATGCGCCACAGAAGTCCATATTTCTGTGGCGCATATTTTCGTGTGCGCCACAGAAGTTTCTGTGGCGCATATAGACATATGCACCACAGAAGGTTGATGGGACCAAGCAGCAAAAAAAGCGGGAGAAACTTCTGTGACGCATGTGTCCATATGCGCCACAGAAAGTGATGTTTTTGTGGCGCATATAGGTGTATGCGCCACAGAACAAGCATATAGGGGGGAAAACAGATCCCCCCTGTGGATCGCCTTTTCAGTTTTGTAAAAAATAAACAAAAATGATAGAAACTTTAAAAAAATAATTCCTTTGAGTTGTAGTTAGATTTTAGGGTATAGATCTAGACAAAATTGAAAAACATAAATTTCGATGTATTTTGCAAAAATAGGTCATGGCACGGTAAAACGGCTCTAACTTTTGCATACGATGTCATGCAAAAATCTTTAACCTATCAAAATGTTCATCTGTTCATCTCGAAATTTTTTACTCGATTTCAACAGTAACCTATCAAGCCGTTGAAGATTTTGTAGATTCCCCAAATTCCAAAAGAGTAAAATGTTATGGTAGACTGAAGATTTTTTCCTGCAAAAAAAAGGGGGAGAAACTTATGTGGCGCATTTCCCCCATATGCGCCACAGAAGTCTTGGGCGGGATTCGAAATTTGAATCCCACTGGCGCCCTTCTCCCTCCCTTTTTCCTTTTTATCCCCCTCCCAACTTCTTCTCCCCTCCCCACTTCTCCTTCCCTCCACACTTCTCCCCTCCCTCCTCCTCCTCCACCACCAACTCCGGCGACCAACTCCGGTGACCACCTCCTCCTCCTCCTCCACCACCACCAACTCTGGCGACCTCCTCCTCCTCCACCACCACTTCGGCAACCTCCTTCTCCTCCTCTTCCACCACCAACTCCGGCGACCTCCTCCTCCTCCACCACCACCACCAACTCCGGCAGCCTCCTCCTCCTTCTCCACCACCAACTCCAGCAACCTCCTCCTCCTCCTCCACCTCCTCCTCCACCACCAACTCCGGCAACCTCCTCCTAGCCCTCCTCCTCCTCCACCTCCTCCTCCTCCACCACCAACTCCGGCAACCTCCTCCTAGCCCTCCTCCTAGCCCTCCTCCAGCCACCACCACCAGCCACCAGCCACCACCACCACCAACTCCGGCCAGATCTAGATCTGGCCTGGGTTTTTTTTGAAATTTGAAAAAAACTTCTATGGCACATATTGGCCATATGCGCCACAGAAGTTTGAGATCTGGCCCACCTTTTTTTTGAATTTTGGAAAAAAACTTTTGTGGCGCATATTGGCCATATGCGCCACTGAAGTTTGAGACTTCTGTGGCGCATTTTGAAATGCGCCACTGAAGTTAGTTATCAGTGGCGAGGTATCAGTGGCGACTAGGAAATGCGCCACAGATGTTGAAAAAAGGTGAGCCAGAGAAGAGTTGTTTCCTAGTAGTGATATTATGTTCCTTTACCACTGGAACTGTATCAATAGATTATTACCATTTCGTAAATAATCCGTAATCAAATTATTATGAAAATAGTGTTTTCTGACCTTTTTGAAATGCAGGTGATGACAACATTTGAGTTACAAGCATTTGATAGAAAATAACCAAAGGACTTGAGAAAGTTGTGAACTTGCCTTTTGTGATTGCAAGACTATGCACTCACAGTCTTCGGAATAATAGAAGATCCAAATTCTGTAAACAGCATCATTGGTCTGGTAAGGACTAATATTTAAAGAAGCAAGATGCAATGATGCATAAGTAATGTAATGCAATTTGATAAATGTGAATCCCTAGACTAATTGTATCTGATCTAGGGTTTGGAGTTTGTGATGAGTTCTTTGGAATGTGTTGCACTTTTATACTAGTTGTACACATGTGCTTCTTATTAAGGCTTGTGAGAGTGTGTGAAACAATTAAGTAAACACAACAAGTAGCATACAGTACTAAAGCACTCAACTGGGTCATGGTATCTGAAATATTTCTTAAGCAAGATTAAGAATAAATTAGATATTTTAAAGAAGTGTTCAAGGATCATTTTTTAATGTTTCCTAAAAGAATAACTTTTGAGGAAAATATTGCTTTACAAAGTAAAAAGTATTTAAATTTAAGGCTAACACTTTAAGGTTTTCTTTTTAATTATAAGTATTAAAGTAGAAAACAATTAGTAATTTTAAATAACTATTCCACTAGCAAGTGGATACTTTTAACACTTCATGAAGGTGAAACAAAAGTATTATGTCTTTATGGAAGTGGTATTCTCTTGATTTATAAGTGAATATAATCACTTACTTATTATAGAATTAATATTTATTTCTATAAACATGGGAATGGCATCATATTAAATACTTATAAACTTTGTTTAACTTTTAAAGTGGATTTCCAAATTGTAAAAGAATTCGTACTCAAATCTTGATGATTTTATAATTGATAAAATATTTTTGGAGAGTAAGATTTACTTAATTCTAAATGGTAGTTTTAGTAAGTATAACTTAAAATGGTTAGAACTATCTTAACTTTACTTAAACATTAATTGAACTTGTTATTAGATTTTTAGACTTTAAAAAAATAACGGCAAAGGCAATAGTAAACATTTATATATTTTTAATGAATTAAAATAAAAGAAAAGAGTTAAAATATGATTTATTAGACCTTTACCTTTTATTTGACTTCAATTAAGAAAAAGGATATTTTTAATGTGTATAATTTATTTTTGTGATCATTTTGGTATATTATATGTATTTTTGTGATTTTTAAATAATAAGATATAATTTTTATAAGTTTAATCACTTCACAAAAATTAAATAAATAATAAATATTTAGTTAAGTGACAGAAAAATAAATGAAACAAGTTTGTAACTGTAGATTTTGTTTTTCTAAGAATTTTGGTATATTATTTATATTTTTCTTATTTATCAATATTAAAATATTAATTTTCAATGTATTATTACCTATAAAATCTTTATTAAATAATAATTATTTAAATAGTTTACACAATAATGTTTGTTAATAAAGTTAAATTATAGATTTTATTTTTCTGAATATTTTTATATATTATACCTATTTTTCTGAATTATAAAACAAAAGATATAGAATTAACAAGATTTAATCCTTTTATTAAATTTCTGGAAATTATATTTATATTTAAACTTATATTGATTTGTTATTTATTAAACAGGCAATACATTCTTATGCTACCTAGCCACAGCCACTGACCAGTGGGGTCAGAGACACGTTGGCACGCCAGGTTGGCTAAGACCAGCCAAACGGCTTTTGTTACTAACCCTATTTCTACCCAAGTTCAATGACAAGCGGGCCCGAGGCCACGTCACTTGCCACATGGGCAAGGACCAAGTCAAATGCGACTGGCAGGGCAGGGATGACGTGGGCTTGACATCAGCATGATGTCAGCCAGTCTCCACCGCTAGGAAGTGGTCGCCAGCGGCGAGCCAGACCTCACCGACAAGCGCAAATGGCTGCACTAGATCCGCAAGGACGCGAGCAATACGTTTGTAACCGCACCACCCTCTAATGGTCACCGAATGCTCACCGGCGACGAGCTTTTGTGGTGGCACGGACGGGCTCACGTGGCTAGGAAGGTTCGGCAAACAATCGATCGAAAGGAAAGGTGCTAGACTGTAACATCCCAAAACTTTAATCCAAGCTTATCAAGATCCAATCATCCAAAATTGGGGTTAACAAAAACTTTTCCAAATTTAGAAGGAAAGCATTCTTATATGTGTGCATTTAATTTAGGAGTTGTTTGAATTGCCATGATTGATTGATCCAATGCTTGTAAAATGTTTCTTAGGTGATTTAAACATCATCTACATCATTCCCAAACTTTTCCTAAAGAAAATCAAATCAAAAAGAATTAAAATGAAAGAATGGTCATTTTGACAAATTTAACTCTCATGCCTACTTTGGCTATTCCTAGTACTCAATTCTTAACAGAAACAATTCTTGATCTTTGCACCACTTGCTAGTACACATAATGAGGTACCAAGGCCCACCTTTTGATCTACTAAAAACATTCTGTAAACTATTTTAAATGACAGTTTAAAATGGAATCTAATGCATATGCATAGATCACCCCTATTTCAAAAACCATCTAATTGAGCACCATTTTCAAAACCCTTGCAACCAGAGACTACCTAGCACTAGTGGAGATCACCCAAAAATTTTGAACTCAAAATTCAAAACTTTTTCTCTTACGGCCATTTCATCAAACACTTGGCAGGCAGATTTCAAACTAAACAAATTTCACTATTTTAAATAGTGTTCTGGCCAAACTTGTTCCCCAACTTGCCACCAAAACCTCTCCACTACTCCCCCTAACCCCTCTCTAGCCTAGCCACCCACTGTGCCAAGACCAAATGGTCATGGCCATTAAGGCCGAGCCCCCACTTGGGCACCCCACCGGCGACAGCAAGCCACAGCCGCCGCCCCCGCCATCCATCGTGTCCTGGAGATAGCCCGTGGTCCACCTCCACCGCCCAACCAGTCCCAGCCCAAGGACAGCGACCAGAACGACCAGGAACCGCCGCGCCCCGAGCCTGTCGACCATGCCAACGCTGCCCGCAGAGCATGCACTGTCCCCGCTCGCACCGATCGCCCCTTGGCACCAGCCCGCGCCCACCGCTCCTCCTCGACCTGGAGAACACCCCAGACACCTCCGTTCGCCGCCCAAAGCCCCATAGCTACCGCTCGCCGTGGACACCGCCGCTTAGGCCGCGCAGAGCGCCACCTCGCCTGCCACATGCCACCGCTCACGCCACATTGAAGCACTAGAGCACCGCCAGAACCGCCACCAATCGCAGCCATGCCGCTAGCTCGCCATAGCCATGTCGCCGCCGTCGACCGCCCATCCCGCTCGGTCTCACCGTCGAGCCTATAAAAGGAGCCCTCCCCAGCAATAAAGACTCACACCATTCCACTCCCCTCACCTCTCTGGACCTCACCCACCTCTCGCCGGAGCAAGTGGAGCAGCAGTTCGCCGGAATTGGAGCCGGAGCCGCCGCCTCTAGAGAAGAAGGGTGCCGTTGATTCCGGCCACCCCAAGCTCCGCCGCGACCACGCCTCGCCTCGCCGTCGTCTTCCACTTTGTTCGCCCGCATCACCGACCCTGCTGGAGCCCTGGTACACCCCCAGTAGACCCCCACCGAGCCGCTAGGGTTCGAGCTCAGTGACCTGTCTGCGTCGACGACGCACCTCAGTAGATCTAGCCTCTAATCGCACGCCCACCCAGCATACTGCTTTCACATTTTAAGTGTCGCTGACAAGTGGACCCCTCGTCAGCTGAGCAGCCAGCGTGGCGCCACTAGGCCCCATTTCCTTCCAGTAAAAGCCGTAGATTCAAATCTAGATTTTTCTTTTTAGTTAGAATATAGTTTCTATCCAGTGTTTCAAAATTCAATTTTGTGAGTTTGACAAATCCAAATTACATGAAACTAATTTTGTCTGAAAGGTATTGAAATGCTATATCCAAGCCCGTTGGATTTAATTCATTTAGAGTTATATATTTCTCCTAATAAAAATAGGAAGACAGAAGCTTTTGCAACTTGAAACATTTTTGTAAAATCAACCAAGCTAGCTTTTGAGTTGATTCCAACTCTCAAAAATCACATTTCATCCTATCTATCCAAGTATGTAATAATATTAAGGTTTACAGGCAGTGACTTTGGACTAGTACCAAAATAATGCTATATAGGCATTTCTAGTCACTTTAAATCATTAAATAATAAACTTAAACCAAAGTAATATTGATCCAACCTTTAAATCTCATTCCAACATGTTAGAATATGTGGTGAGGACATGTGTCCACATGATCCCATATTTTGGTGGTGAATATTAAATTTTAGTTATTTTTCAATGAGTAGAAATTACTTTTCCAAAATAAAAAGGTTGAAACTATTGAATTAAACTTGTGATGTTTGGGATGATAATAGATCATCAATTGTGTGGTTTAGAATACTACTTAGCCTAGTTAAGTATTGTTTGGTGATTGTGCACTCCCTATGTATTTCTAGACGATAGTACCGACCAAGCCCTCGAGGAGGAGGAGTTCTACCAAGAAGAAGAAGAAGAAAACTTCAACCACTGCACCAACCAAGGGAAGCTATTAGTGGCAAGCTAACCCTTGCAAACATGCTTTAGTAAGCTATTGTTAGCAAGCTAGAATAAAACTAGATGGTTTAGTAAAAATGCCTTAAGCATACTTTGATCACACCCCTTTAACTATTAGTACCCCAAGTCTTATTGACAAGTTTTACCCCCCTTAGTTTACACAAAGTTCTTTAATTAATTTTGAAGGTAGCATAAAGAGTATAAAACTTGACCTACTTAGAAACCTTTAGATGTCATTCTATGGCATGAGATTGATCCCATCTTTCCACCTTAGTGAACACTCTTAACTTAGTATTTTAGAGTATCTCAAAAACTTGAGTCACTTTAGATAGGAACACTTGGTGAAAATGAGTTATGAAAACCTTGGAATGATGAGTCATTCTATTGAGATGTTTTGACATGTGTTGAGAAACACAATGGGTTTATGATGATGAAAATGATAAGGCATGAGCCTTAACCCTTTTATAAAACTGATGGTTGGATTCGGATGCGATACCATTCCAAATTTACCGTATAACCACATTACCTGAATTGGGTAAGGCTTAGCTAGAAATTTATATGCATTAGTATTAGTTCCCTCATGGGAGAGGTTTGAGATGAGGCTACCTCTCAATGATGTCCACCTATGCAGTGCCCAAGATGACTGATGGTCATGGTTGGGAGGCCATGCTCATAGGAGAGGTGCTTGTACTAGGGTGTGTAAAGGGAAGGTTATGTTTGATTATCTGCATACTAAGTATGATGATTCAGGGTTATCCACATGATGTATCGAATCTTGTGGTGAAAGTGTACCACCTCTGCAGAGTGTCAAACTATTCGAATAGCCGCGTCCGCGGTTATGGACAGTTGGAATGGCCATACTGTTTCGTTGTCAGATGTTTTCTAAATAACTTGAAATGAATGATGACCTTTGACTTGACCACAACAGGGTTGTGTTAATGAAATTAGCTTCCCAACTTAATTGATTCTAGAACTTTACTTTATCTTTTCTTGCTTCAGAACTCAGCTTAGGTTTCAAACTTAACTTGATAGTTATTCTTTAAATTCACCACTTTAACTTAGAATTACAATCCTTGTTAGTAGTAGTTTGCGAGTACTTAAAGAGTACTCATGGCTTTTGTCCCTGGCTATTATCATGGCCAGACTATGAAGGAGATTATCAAGATGATGGTCAGCAGGACGGCTATGATAACTAGGACTATCTGCCTTCGTCAGCATTGCTTGTGCCCCTGAAGATGGACCCCACCGCTATGCTATCATTTATTTCCGTTGTTTGTTGTATTAAAGACTGGATCATGAGATCCTTTTTTGTGTAAAACCGTATGTATGGTTTGTAATGGATGATGTACTGTGATATCCAATCCGTTATGTCTCGCAAAAATGGTAATCCTGGGATTGCGAGGTATGGCATAACGGGCATCTGGGATTAAAAATCCGGGTGTTGACAAGTTGGTATCAGAGCCATCCTGACCATAGGAGACCCTAGTTAGAATGGACGTCCAAACCAAAAACTTAGCTTCAAAACCAAAGTGAGTATTTATGAAAAACTATTTCCCCTCTTACCCTTGTGAACTCATTCTTTCTCAAAAATACATGTTCCTCAAAATTCTTACATTACTACTTAAAATTTGACACACTTGATAACTTCACTAATTTCCTCATCCTAAATTCTTGTAGATGGAGACTCAGTTCAGCAAGTTTTACCAGTTGGGAAACGGAGGTCAGCTGATCTTCGAGAGGGATCTGGATTTACTGTCAGAGTTACTAGGACGCCCACATCCGGAGTTTCTCGGAGCTCAACTTCCAGGACCCCCAGGAGGAGACCTACAATGGCTAGTCACCGCAGATCTTCGAGGAAGCATTGAAGCACCAACTTCTGGGAGAATTCAGTTCTCCATGAGAGAGAACAACTGGCTAGATGGATTAGCCAGGGCAATGCATGAAGCTCTCGCACGTCTATGTGCCCTCAGCGTCAACAAGATTCAAGGCACCCGTTTTGCCCACTATGCAAGACGTGACTTCATGGGAATGCCGATGGAGATGCCAAGTCACCCAGAGTTGAGGCGTCAAGTGGAGAACCTTGACTTCTTGCTTCATGACCGACAGCAGGAACTGGACAATGACAGAGAGTTAGCAAACCAGAACCGTGCCATTGCCGACCAGAAGGCCCAGACTTTCGCACTGCTTGTCCAAGATCGTCAGTCTCTTTGTCGCCAGCGTGCAAAGAAGGATCGCACCATCGCCCGTCTTCGCAAGAAGGTGGCCGACCTCGAGAAGACCGTCAAGGAGCAGGAAGCTCAGCTTGCCGCCAAGGAAGAAGATGATGAGGGAGAAGACATCCAAGGAGATATGGATTCTTACCTCAGCAACGATGACGATTTTCGGTAGAGGATGCTGTGGACTTCTACACTGATGATGAAGACTCCGACTTCATCGACGATGAGTAGATGCACTAGAGCACTGTCGTAGCATGAGATGTATCATCTCATTGTATCGTAGTTTGCAGAATGGTTCTTCAAACCATCTGTTTTTCCCCTTTGCTTGTTGTGGTGTGTGTTGTATCGTGTGCTTGCTTGCATGAATGAAAAAGAAGTTAGTTGAAAAACCTGAGTTTAACTCCAAGCTTTAGTTTTGAAAACCCTAAACCATGAACCTTATAATTTCCCTCTTACCCCTATATCTATCTCAATCTTCAGATGACTCGTGGAAACCAAGGAGGGAGTAGCTCATCGCAGGACCCAATGCTGCAGATCTTGCAGAATCTCATCGCGGACCATGAAGCAAGCAGGGACGAGCGTCAAGCCAACTTAGCAACATTGCAGCAGATCGCCCAAATGGCTCTCAACAACCAAGGACATGGAAATCAGGATCACCATGGATCTAAACTCAAAAAATTTCAGAACACCAATCCCCCAATCTTCAACCAATCTGAAAACCCATTAGATGCTGATGACTGGTTACAGACCATGGAAAACAACCTCGAAGTTGCAGGAGTGGAGGAGAATGAGAAAGTTCTTTTCGCCACCCACTATCTGGCGGGAGATGCAAGAGCTTGGTGGAATAGCATCCGCAACATGAACCATGGCCAGGTGATGACCTGGGAAGCATTCAAGGTCAAGTTCAGCCGCACCCACGTGCCGCAAGGTCTTGTCAACGGGATGAGAGATGAATTCCGTGAACTGAAGCAAGGAAGATTGACTGTAGTAGAGTACCGTGACAAATTCTTGTCACTTGCCAGATATGCACCGGATGAGATCAACACGGAGGCCAAGAAGAAAGAGAGATTCTTAAACGGACTGCATGATGAGATGCAGACTGTCCTCGTCAACATCCGTTTCTAGGATCTTGAAGAGCTAGTTGACTCTCCCATTCAGATGGAAGGGAAGATTAACCAGGCAAACGACAACCGCAAGCGTCGTATGATGCAGCGATCGTATCCGAGAGTCACCGTACCGTCCTAACCCTCAACAGGATATGCACCAAGGAACAACCGACCCCAAATTCTCGCCAAGCTACCCCAACCAGAAGGAGGAAATGTGAAGCCGGAAGAAACAATCACAACTCCAACGCCAACAACTTCAACCGTGCTCCTCCTAAGAGCAACAACAACACCGCCCCAGGCGGCAATGTTGTACTGTCACGATCAAGGACAAGTCCCAGATCACTTGTTTGAGTGTGGAGTGAAGGGTCACTACTCAATGAGTGTCCCAAGAAGACTGCCGCCAACGCCTCGTGAATGCCCCAGCTCAGAAGCGGCGTCGTGTTCAACCAGACGGAGATTTGCCCAGGAAACCCGCAAGCAACGGTCGTCTCTTCCACATGAACACGAAGAAGCCAGAAGCACCGGATGTCATGTGGGTATGTTTACTATCAACTCAGTTTTAGCAAGAGTATTGTTATATTCAGGAGCAACGCAATCATATTTCACCGAAGAATTTGTATGCACTAGTAAGATTCGCCCAACCAACCTGAAGCATGTCATGATAGTTCAAATCCCTGGTTCAACTACAAAAGCTAGAAAAATTTGCAAAGTTGTACCTATCAGAATTCATGGGATAGATTTTTATGCCAACCTAATTCTACTTGGAACCAAAGGTTTGGAAGTAGTACTAGGTATGGACTGGATGTCAAGGCATAAAGGACTGATAGACTGTGCTAAGAAAGCCATCACCATGACCAGTTACGGAGTAACAGAGAACATATCTGAAACCTTACCCCGTCAATTCAAATGCAACAAAAGTGTAGACCTGCCTACCATTGACCAAGTCAGAGTAGTCTGTGAATACCCCGACGTATTCCCAGATGAATTGCCAGGTATGCCCCCGGATAGGGATATTGAGTTCATTATCGAACTAATCCCCGGAACTGGACCTATAGCCTAGAGACCCTATACCATGAACCCCTCAGAGTTAGTAGAACTGAAGAAGCAGTTGGATGCCATGTTAGCAACCGGCTTGATTCAACCAAGTGCATCGCCACGGAGATCACCAGTGTTATTCGTCGACAAGAAAGATGGAGGCAACCGTCTGTGTACAGACTACAGAAAGTTGAATGATGTCACCATCAAGAACAAGTACCCCTTGCCAAAGATAGAGAATCTATTTGATCAGTTGACTGGAGCTCAGGTATTCTCAAAGATTGATCTTAGGACTGGTTATCACCAACTTAAGATTCGTGCAACGGATATTCCGAAGACCGCCTTTACTAACCGCTATGGTTTATACGAGTATACGGTTATGTCTTTTGGATTAACCAATGCCCCTGCTTATTTCATGAATCTCGTGAATAAGATCTTTATGAATTTCCTAGATAAGTTTGTAGTTGTGTTTATCGACGACATTCTTATCTACTCCAAGTCAGAAGAAGAGCATGAGCAGCATCTGAGAATCATCCTAGAAACCCTGAGAGAGCATCAGTTATATGCCAAGTTCAGCAAGTGTGAGTTTTGGCTGAAAGAAGTAGGATTCCTAGGACATATTGTGTCTGCCGGAGGAGTCTCTGTTGATCCCAGCAAGATCAAAGATGTCGAAGAATGGGAAGGACCAACCAATCAAACCCAAGTTCGTTCATTTCTCGGATTAGCGGGATATTACCGCAAGTTCGTAGAAGGATTCTCGAGCATAGCCCGACCAATGACCCAATTGTTGAAGAAGGACAAGAAGTTTGAATGGACAGACAAGTGTGAAGCCAGTTTCCAGGAGCTGAAGAAGAGATTGATATCAGCCCAAATTTTGATCATACCCGACATCAAGAAGCCGTTTGATGTGTATTGTGATGCATCCAAGATTGGTCTAGGATGTGTATTGATGCAGGAAGGCAAAGTCATCGCGTATCTGTCTCGACAACTAAAGCAGCATGAGCAGAACTATCCGACCCATGATCTTGAGCTAGCAGCCGTGGTTCTAGCATTGAAGACATGGCGTCATTATTTGATGGGTAATCGCTGTGAGATTTACTCCGATCATAAGAGCTTGAAGTATATCTTCACCCAAAAGGAGTTGAATATGAGGCAAAGAAGATGGATAGAGTTAATCAAGGATTATGACCTTGACATTCACTATCACCCCGGCAAAGCCAATGTGGTAGCGGATGCTCTTAGCAGATTGCCGTGTAGGCTGAACGCCATGATCAAAGAGAAGCAACCAAGTTTGTATGAGGAGTTGGAGCAGTTCAAGACTGAGTTAGTTAGCAAAGGATTCCTAGCTAGCATTGAACTTCAACCCACTTTGATTAGCCAAATCAAGGAAGCCCAGAAGGGGAATGAAAGTATCGACGGAATCAGACGTCGTATTGGTACAGGCAAAGTACCTGGATTCACCGAAGACGAACAAGGTGTATTATGGTACAAGGGACATATTTGTGTGCCAGTAGATTCGGAGCTGAAGGAAATTATCATGAAGGAAGATCATGATACTCTTTATTCTATCCACCCAGGAGGAACAAAGATGTATCAGGATTTGAAAGAGCAATTTTGGTGGCACAAGATGAAGAGAGAGATCGGAAGCTACATCACCAAATGTGACATCTGTCAAAGAGTCAAAGCAGAGCATCAGAGACCTACAGGATTGTTGCAACCATTGCAGATTCCGGAATGGAAATGGGATTCCGTCAGAATGGACTTTATCACCGGTTTACCTACTTCTAGTAGGGGAAATGACTCAATCTGGGTCATAGTTGATAGACTATCCAAGGTAGCCCACTTCATACCAGTCAAGACAACCTACCAGAGTGCAAAACTAGCAGAGATGTACATTGCTAGGATTGTTAGTCTGCATGGAACCCCCAAGACGATCGTATCAGATCGAGGAACTCAGTTTACTTCAAGATTTTGGCAGAAAGTTCAGGAAGGATTAGGAACCCAGTTGAACTTCAGATCACGTATCACCCTAAGCAGATGGATGGACAGACTAAGAGAGTCAACCAGATCTTGGAGGATATGCTTAGAGCTTGTGTGTTGGAATACGGATCAAAATGGGAAGACTGCCTGCCTTTCGCAGAATTCTCATATAACAACAGTTATCAAGCTAGTTTGCAGATGGCACCATTTGAATTCCTATACGGAAGAAAGTGTCGTACCCCTTTGAATTGGTCGCAAGTAGGAGAGAGTCAGATCTTTGGACCCGACATCCTCCGAGAAGCAGAAGAGAAAGTTCATAAAGTTCGTGAGCACCTCAAGACCGCCCAATCTAGACAGAAGAGTTATGATGACAAGAGAAGGAGATACCTGACTTTCAATGTCGGAGATTTCGTATATCTCAAGGTTTCACCATTGAAGGGAACCCAACGCTTTATTCTGAAGGGAAAGTTAGCTCCCAGATATATCAGACCTTTCAAGATTCTGAACTGCCGAGGAGAAGTATCGTATCAGCTAGAATTGCCTGAAGAGATGTCAGCCATCCACAATGTGTTCCATATCTCGTTACTTCGCAAATGCTTGGAAGTGCCTGAGAAGACTGAAGTTTTCAAGAATATCGATCACAGAGCAGTGGAAATCAACAATGACCTGACCTATCGGGAAGTACCCATCCGCATCTTAGAAGAAGCCTACAGAACCACCAGGACCAGGAGTATCAAGTTTCTCAAGATTCAGTGGAGCAACCATACTGAGGAGGAAGCCACTTGGGAGCGCGAGGATTACATTAGGACAGAGTCCCTAGATCTCTTTAGTTCCTAGTTTTCTTTGTAAATCTCGGGACGAGATTTTGTTTAAGGGGGGAAGGTTTGTAACATCCCAAAACTTTAATCCAAGCTTATCAAGATCCAATCATCCAAAATTGGGGTTAACAAAAACTTTTCCAAATTTAAAAGGAAAGCATTCGTATATGTGTGCATTTAATTTAGGAGTTGTTTGAATTGCCATGATTGATTGATCCAATGCTTGTAAAATGTTTCTTAGGTGATTTAAACATCATCTACATCATTCCCAAACTTTTCCTAAAGAAAATCAAATCAAAAAGAATTAAAATGAAAGAATGGTCATTTTGACAAATTTAACTCTCATGCCTACTTTGGCTATTCCTAGTACTCAATTCTTAACAGAAACAATTCTTGATCTTTGCACCCTTGCTAGTACACATAATGAGGTACCAAGGCCCACCTTTTGATCTACTAAAAACATTCTGTAAACTATTTTAAATGACAGTTTAAAATTGAATCTAATGCATATGCATAGATCACCCCTATTTCAAAAACCATCTAATTGAGCACCATTTTCAAAACCCTTGCAACCAGAGACTACCTAGCACTAGTGGAGATCACCCCAAAATTTTGAACTCAAAATTCAAAACTTTTTCTCTTACGGCCATTTCATCAAACACTTGGCAGGCAGATTTCAAACTAAACAAATTTCACTATTTTAAATAGTGTTCTGGCCAAACTTGTTCCCCAACTTGCCACCAAAACCTCTCCACTGCTCCCCCGAACCCCTCTCTAGCCTAGCCACCCACTGTGCCAAGACCAAATGGTCATGGCCATTAAGGCCGAGCTCCCCCTTGGGCACCCCATCGGCGACAAGCCGCCACTGCCATCCATCCATGTCTGAGATAGCCGTGGTCCACCTCCACCACCCAACCAGTCCCAGCCCAAGGACAGACAGAACAACCAGGAAGAACCGCCGCGCCCGAGCATGCCATGCCGCCACTGGCCGCACCGCACTGCAGCCCACTGGCACCAGCCAGCGCCCACGCTCCGCCTCGACACGAGAACACCCCAGACACCTCCGTCACGCCCAAAGCCCCACAGCCACCGCTCGCCGTGGACACCGCCGCTTCGGCCGCGCAGAGCGCCACCTCGCCCCGACCGCATGCCACCGCCCCTACGGCCGCATTGAAGCACTAGAGCACCGCCAGGGAACCGCCCACCGATCGCAATCCCCAGCCATGCCGCTAGCTCGCCATAGCCATGTCGCCACCGTCGACCGCCCATCCCGCTCGATCTTACCGTCGAGCCTATAAAAGGATCCCTCCCAAGCACCAAAGACTCACACCATTCCACTCCCCTCACCTCTCTGAACCTCACCCACCTCTCACCGGAGCAAGCAGCAGTTCACCGGAATTGGAGCCGGAGCCGCCACCTCTAGAGAAGAAGGGTGCCGTTGATTCCGGCCACCCCAAGCTCCGCTGCGACCACGCCTCGCCTCGCCGTCGTCTTCCACATTGTTCGCCCGCATTGCCGACCCTGCTGGAGCCCTGGTATGCCCCCAGTAGACCCCCACCGAGCCGCTAGGGTTCGAGCTCGCCGACGACCTGTCCGTCGTCGACGACGACCCTCAGACGTAGATCTAGCCTCTAATCGCACGGCCCACAGCGCGCGTACCGTTTCGCGTTTTAAGTGCCGCTGACAAGTGGACCCCTCCTGTCAGCTGAGCCTCGCACCACGTAGCGACACTGGGCCGGCCCATTTCCTTTCCCGCGCAAGCCCGTAGATTCAAATCTAGATTTTTCTTTTTAGTTAGAATATAGTTTCTGTCCAGTGTTTCAAAATTCAATTCTGTGAGTTTGACAAATCCAAATTACATGAAACTAATTTTGTCTGAAAGGTATTGAAATGCTCTATCCAAGCCCGTTGGATTTAATTCATTTAGAGTTATAGTTTTCTCCTAATAAAAATAAGAAGACAGAAGCTTTTGCAACTTGAAACATTTTTGTAAAATCAACCAAGCTAGCTTTTGAGTTGATTCCAACTCACAAAAATCACATTTCATCCTATCTATCCAAGTATGTAATAATATTAAGGTTTACAGGCAGTGACTTTGGACTAGTACCAAAATAATGCTATATAGGCATTTCTAGTCACTTTAAATCATTAAATAATAAACTTAAACCAAAGTAATATTGATCCAACCTTTAAATCTCATTCCCACATGTTAGAATATGTGATGAGGACATGTGTCCACATGATCCCATATTTTGGTGGTGAATATTAAATTTTAGTTAATTTTTCAATGAGTAGAAATTACTTTTCCAAAATAAAAAGGTTGAAACTATTGAATTAAACTTGTGATGTTTGGGATGATAATAGATCATCAATTGTGTGGTTTAGAATACTACTTAGCCTAGTTAAGTACTGTTTGGTGATTGTGCACTCCCTATGTATTTCTAGACGATAGTACCGACCAAGCCCTCGAGGAGGAGGAGTTCTACCAAGAAGAAGAAGAAGAAGAAGAAAACTTCAACCACTGCACCAACCAAGGCAAGCTATTAGTGGAAAGCTAACCCTTGCAAACATGCTTTAGTAAGCTATTGTTAGCAAGCTAGAATAAAACTAGATGGTTTAGTAAAAATGCCTTAAGCATACTTTGATCACACCCCTTTAACTATTAGTACCCCAAGTCTTATTGACAAGTTTTACCCCCCTTAGTTTACACAAAGTTCTTTAATTAATTTTGAAGGTAGCATAAAGAGTATAAAACTTGACCTACTTAGAAACCTTTAGATGTCATTCTATGGCATGAGATTGATCCCATCTTTCCACCTTAGTGAACACTCTTAACTTAGTATTTTAGAGTATCTCAAAAACTTGAGTCACTTTAGATAGGAACACTTGGTGAAAATGAGTTATGAAAACCTTGGAATGATGAGTCATTCTATTGAGATGTTTTGACATGTGTTGAGAAACACAATGGGTTTATGATGATGAAAATGATAAGGCATGAGCCTTAACCCTTTTATAAAACTGATGGTTGGATTCGGATGCGATACCATTCCAAATTTACCGTATAACCACAGTACCTGAATTGGGTAAGGCTTAGCTAGAAATTTATATGCATTAGTATTAGTTCCCTCATGGGAGAGGTTTGAGCTGAGGCTACCTCTCAATGATGTCCACGTATGCAGTGCCCAAGATGACTGATGGTCATGGTTGGGAGGCCATGCTCATAGGAGAGGTGCTTGTACTAGGGTGTGTAAAGGGAAGGTTATGTTTGATTATCTGCATACTAAGTATGATGATTCAGGGTTATCCCTGACAGATGTATCGAATCTTGTGGTGAAAGTGTACCACCTCTGCAGAGTGTCAAACTATTCGAATAGCAGCGTCATGATTATGGACAGTTGGAATGGCCATACTGTTTCGTTGTCAGATGTTTTCTAAATAACTTGAAATGAATGATGACCTTTGACTTGACCACAACAGGGTTGTGTTAATGAAATTAGCTTCCCAACTTAATTGATTCTAGAACTTTACTTTATCTTTTCTTGCTTCAGAACTCAGCTTAGGTTTCAAACTTAACTTGATAGTTATTCTTTAAATTCAGCACTTTAACTTAGAATTACAATCCTTGTTAGTAGTAGTTTGCGAGTACTTAAAGAGTACTCATGGCTTTTGTCCCTGGCTATTATCATGGCCAGACTATGAAGGAGATTATCAAGATGATGGTCGGGGACTATGATAACTAGGACTATCTGCCTTCGTCAGCATTGCTTGTGCCCCTGAAGATGGACCCCACCGCTACGCTATCGTTTATTTCCGCTGTTTGTTGTATTAAAGACTGGATCATGAGATCCTTATTTGTGTAAAACCGTATGTATGGTTTGTAATGGATGATGTACTATGATATCCAATCCGTTATGTCTCGCAAAAATGGTAATCCTGGGATTGCGAGGTATGGCATAACGGGCATCTGGGATTAAAAATCCGGGTGTTGACATAGAGCATTAAAAACTCACCAGGAACACAACAAGGTCGAGGGCGAGACGAGGCGTGGTCGGAATCAATGAGTATGACGGCGGCCGAACTCCGAGAAGAAATGGTCATGGCTGACAACTGGAAACTCCCCTATTCGATTCCTTTGGCCAGAAGGTTCAGGAGGGCAAGGCGATGACACGAGCTTGATCGACAAGACCCGGGGAGGCTCGGAGCAATGATGATTTGGGGTGGCCGAGAGCTAGGGTTTTGGCTGTGTGGGACATGGAGATAGAGAGAGCTTCAGAGAGGGAGAGGATTTAGGATGAGGACTAGGGAGGCGTTGCGGTGTCGTTCTTATCCTCGGCCAGAACGGTGGCGGACATCGCAACGGTCGATTTCTGCTGACGGCAGTAGACGGTCATCGGCGAGCACACGCAGCTGCCTGTGTGCGTGTGAATGACAATGACGATGCTTTTGCAGAAAACCACCTAATGTCTCTACGTATTAACCCACGGTCCATTTGTGGCCCCACATGTTAGTGAGAGAGAGGAAAGTTGGGCTGCTGCTATTGGGCCAGTGTGGGCTAGGTGGGCTGCAGCCGAGCGAGCGGGAGATGCATGAGGTTGCTCGTGTGCGTTGAATAGGGTCTGGGGTGCGGGCTAGTTCTTTCTCTTTTTTCTGATTCCTTTTCTATTTCTGTTTTCTGTTTTCTTTTTTCAATTCAAACTTCCTCAATGATTTAAATATTCAGAGAAGTTGTAGATCAAGAATCTTATTGTCTAAAGCAAGTATGACCCTCTACTCCTTTTAGTTTTATTTTATTGTGTATAAAGATATTCATAATTATATGAAGGGTCCTCCTCATTAGGAAGTATTAATAAAGATTAGGGTTTTAGGAATTTGTTTCTTATAATAAGATTTCACAAAGATAATTTTGTTTTTACTTGATAATTTTAATGGTAATGACTTGAAATGGTCTAGGATATATATTAAATCCCATGGATAGTTAGCATTATATTCGAACTCAAATATATATATCCATTCTAATACATTAAACCTTGGGGCTAATAATGTGGTGATTTGAATTTGATGATTCTCAATATTTTTTTTATTTCTCTTAATCAAACTCTACTTAGTTTGTGGGGTTTACAACTAGCATAAAACAATCTTGGTTGAGTATTTATGCACAAACAACAATCACTGGTGGAGAAATACTAAGGTTTATTCAAATATAGGTATTATGGGTTCTGAGAGGATTTAATAACTCATATTCAATTAGAGATATGGATGATTATTAAGGCTAGACATATTGCCACCATGTTTTGTGATCCTGAATAACCACTCAACTTAAAGTGAGTTGTTGGGATTGCTTTCATAATGTGATCCTGATAGTTCTATCATTCTAGGTTTCTATTAGGTCTTAAGACAATAAGGTGAACAAGGCTTCCATCAATACACTCTCAACTGGTATTCTATTTATCTCTTAGACATTTCATTTGACTAAGAGATACTATCCATTGGTTGCCTAAAAATAGGAATTGGTTTAACTACCTTCTTTATTCTAGGGTTTTAAACAAAGAGGTAGACATGGTTCTGTCATGGTTTGATATGATCTTAATTAAGGATTTCTCCAGAACTCCTATCCTTAATACCTTACTAAGCTTATCTTGAGATAAGGAATTCCTTTTCTAAATATACTCTATAAATCTCTCTTATCTTATTCACAAAGATCTCATCTTCCTAATTAAAACAATCATCTGGCTCCACCATATCCATCATCATATGATGACATGGTCATGCCACTTCAACATTACTCCTTCATATTTACCTTGCATCTACTTCTATGGCTTACAAGATTACAATCCTCACTGTAGATAACAAGGGATATAAATCTTCTAGAATAGGTATGGTACTACTCTCCATGATACAAGTTTGTTCTTGTACTAACTTGGTTGAGCTACTATGCTTTCAAGCACTCCATACAACTCATGTTATATACTTCATCACACTCTAGCTTGACTTCTCAGGATCAAGCTAGATGATTTATCTTACTAGGGCTTTACCTAATTTGGTATACTCACAACTCTTCTTTAATACCTAATCATCTATTCTCAATTGACTTGAGAATAATGACCACCATCCTTTGTTCAAACAAAGCTTAGGCTTCTAATTGTTTGATCGAGATCTATACTCTTCCTATAAGGCTTATATTGCTAAGGAAACTTACTTCAAATTTATACCTACTTGGTTTAACAAGATTATTATTTGATACACAAATACTACTAGCCTTCTCATGGCTCCTCAATTACTATCTAAACTCTTGGGTTTAAATACTTCTTCTAGTTAACTCATGAGTGAGTTAACTCCTCTAATACCAAATGGTTTGATCCCCACTAAGGATCACATTCCATTGATAATGGGACACTCTACCATATCTAGTTCCTTCTTCTTATTAATACTTAAGGTATTTGGGAAGGTCAATACAATAGGTCAAAGCTATGAGTCAATAAGTGCTAGGTCAAGAATTGATCACACACATTGATGATCAATAGAGACTAAGACTTGGTTAAATAGGATTGCCATCTATTAACATGACACTAAGGGTATGTGACGGATGGTCTTGGTTTGACTTCCCTTTCGACTCTATTTGTAATAAGATTTAATGTTTAGGAACTACCATGGTACCCATGGCAGGAACAACTATAGTAAACAAGTGTTTCTAGATTTAGTTATGAGTTTCTTTTACTTAAGTTATATACTTGACTTGGGATTCAGGGTTTGTGGTAGATAATACCTTGATATGAGCTTTAGAATATTAAGTAGTCATCCTTGAGTTGTGGTATGGAATACCATGTAATGATCTCTAGAAGATCAAGTACTCCCTATTAAGTAGTGTGTTGTGACTTAGTTTTATTACATTTGATCTACCCTTAGATAAAATTATATTACCCAGAGATAAGGTTTTAGCAAAGGTCATATTGAAACTTATCGCAGTCAACTTGATGATCTATTTTAGTTCCACCAAGTTAAGAGAAGCTTGAATCTCTTTCACAAGTTTTTTTTAAAAGAACGAAAATTATTCGGATTTTCTATGCACGAATGCAATGCACACACCTGTGTTCAGCTTATTTCTAAGCTCTAATGCTGGGGTGTTACACCATCAGCCTTCACAGGTTGACCAGAACTTCATGGAGTTCCTTTCCTGCCGTGTTCGTAGCTCCTTCCTGGAACAGGGAGAAACATGTCACAATTCTTACACTCTGCAGAGGTGCGTTGCTTTACCCATAAGAGATCAACTCCTTGTTGCACAACCGGGCGTACTTTCCCATCCACAATTCCATGATGTGGGGCCTAGTAGATGATCCAAGCCAATCATTGCCCCTCTCCACGACCCCGCGTGAAGAAATGACCCTCCAGGACATGCCCCACCTCTATCAAGCCCCTTATAGGACCAGCTATAACTCTAGTAGGCTCCTGAAGACTGTATGAGATGGTTATGCCCTGGAAAGCTCCCTTAAAGGTCCAGCTATACCACTGACAGCCTCTCAAGATAATCTAGACACCAAAATCACAGGAAACTATGGGGTTCCACCCATGTGCTAGGTTTCTCCACGAGAAATCCTCAGCCTCATCATTAGGTCATCTGTCCATGCGAAAGGAAGAAGATCTAGCTGACTTCTCCGTCCTATTCCAAATCTTATGGTTAATGCGTAATATACAGCGCTAGAATCACTGATGTCATGGGTTATTATTCCCTAATTGTTCGACTATTGGAATCCTAGATTCCATTATCATTCTTAGTATTTATCATCACTTAGGATGATAATAGCATTCATTTTTTTGGGAAAATATTTATTTTCTGTCCCTTTTAGAATATAGGTGATAACACACAATTTTTAAATACTTTCATAAAGACTCTTCAAAGGACATGAGCAAGTGGTGAACTTTCCTTGCGATTTCAAGGTAGTGAAGTTGGATACTTCCACCTAACCTTGAGCTCCTGTTTCTACAGAAAACAATTATTGCCCGGTAAGGACAATATTTAAAGAAGCAATATGCAATGCATAGTAATGTCATGCCCTGATTTGTTTTCTTTCTTATTTGCGTGTTTTACCCACCTTGTAAAGGTTTTAAGTTTTTTTAATTAATAAAAGAAAAGCATTACTCAAGAATCATTAAATTCATATTATTTTGATATTTAGCATTTTTATAATAACTAGTATTATTCTAAGAGTTTAAAAAATGAATTTATTTAATTTTTAACTCTTTTAAATATTTAACTAAAACTCCTTTAAGGAAATAAAACTTTATTTCTATCACACTTGATTTACTTTTCAAAAATACAAGCTAGTATTTTTCTATAATATTACTTCCCTTTAGAATCTTAAAAATGAATTTTATTCAATTTTAAGTGTTTTGTATATTTTTTATAAACTTCCAGAAGGATAATATACAATTTTAATGATAGATCTATATTTAATTACTTAAAATTACTATCTATTATTTTTATTGGATAGAGGGTATTTTTGTGATTTCATAAATATATTATTTGTATTTTTAGGATTTTTATTTATTTTTTATAGAGCCTAATTTATCTCAAGGATATATTTGTAATTAGGTATTTTACATAAGTCTTTCTTTTAAAACATGGGCCTGGCCCACTAGGCTGGCCCAGTTCGTCTCGACCCGCTTGGGCTGGGCAAACACCCCTGGGTAGTACTGGGATGCTCACACCCGGCCCGATACCACCCACTCACTCTCTCTTCTCTCTCGTGTGCACCCTCTCTCTGGCCGCTCGATGTGGCTGCTGTCACGGGTGATTCCGGCCACCCCAGACCACCGTGTCCGTTGTCGTGGTGCAAGACGACACGGATGATGCCGCTGCTCGACGCTATCCCGCTCGATCTAGCGCTAGCACTCTCCGCTGGCCGCACTGACACCCACCTCGTGGCTAGGGTTTGGGGTCCGCCGTGCTCTAGAGCTCCCTCGATGATGCTGTGGTGCTCGTGGCGTGACTCTTCCATGGTCGCCACTGCCGTGTGCAGGCGCGGGTTGTAGTGCCCCCTCGGGGTGCTCCCTGTGCCGCCACCTCTCTACCGCCGGCCTCCTCTCTACTTACTCTTCGATAACCTTATGAGGACCTCGAGTAAGTGCCCTATTCTCTTCTATGTTCTCTACCTTGCCTCTATTCTATGCCATGTGGTCACTTCGATGGATTTCCCCATTTTGGGTTCATCCCTAAATTCCTAGGGTTCATTCCCCCTCCAGTGGTGATTTAACATAACTCTAGGGTTAATCTTTCCTATGCTAATCCTTTGATGTTGATCTACTATTAGTGTAGTGTCAATCTCTGTTGAGCATGTTTGTTACTCTGTTCTCTATCAGAGAACACTCTGCCGATCATGCTTTTGTTACCCTGTTCTCTGTCATAAAACTCTCTGTAAAAGCATGCTTAGTTTAATGTGGATGCCCAAGTTGTTGTGGTTGTGGATTTACTCCTATGGAGTTGAGTTGGGATGCTCTCTGTACTGATGCTTGGTTAATTGCTTACTTGTGAAGCACCGATGTGTTCAGTCTCAGGATTTAATCTTGTTACTATGTAAATCTAAAGTTACTAGTGCCAGTCTCTGCTCTTTGATAATAAGGAGATGATTTATAAAGATATGATTCCTATATGCTTGTAGGAAGGTGATTAAACTTAGTGGTTTCTATACAGTGTGTCCTAGTGATAGACAGCGTTGGACTTTACTGTCCTTTCTAAAATAAAGTGTCTATTTATGATTCCTAAATCATTTAGGAAGATGATTATCTTTGTTGAAGAGGATATGCTTGAGCTTGTACTCAAGCAGATATGAACCTGCTAGGTATAGAGGTGCTACCCTTCTGGGAATGTGCCCTGTACCAGCAGCTGTGATGTGTATCTATCTAGATAAAAATAGATCATAGTGTCAGTGATGTTGGTCTGAGACCCTGCCTGTGCAAGAACTCATGCCTTATCTATCTGTTTATTATCTGTTGTCCAATATGTCCAGTTATCATGTGCTTGCAAGAAACTGTATGTGTAAGATGGAAAATGATTAGATCTAAATGTTGGGATATACCCTGGTAGCCTTGTCTTGATGTTGCCTTTTACTTCTGGCTTGTGGTATCCCTGGATTTGTTTTGGCTTCCTCTTGGTCTTGTCTTGCTCCTCCTGGTGTTGTTGCTCCTCTGTGGCCTTGCTATCCACCTAGTACATCCCCTCCTCAAGTCACCATCTTTGCTGGTGATCTCCTAGGTTTTCTATGGTGGAAAGTGACTTGATCTCGTGGTATGGTTGCAAGATCTGGTGCTGTTCTTGGATGTGCTGGTGACAAACTGTGGTTGGGATCTCTGCGAAGTGAATAGCAAAGCTTGCTTTGCTCTATGTTGTTGTGATTTAAACTGCCCCTTTGCTCTCTGTTGCTGACACCTCAATGCATACATTTAGGCGTGTGAGCTGCTTCACTATTTGCTTTGGCTATGGATGAGATCATGTAAATATGGTTTAAACTCCCCCATCCTTTTACTATTACTTATCCTGGTGAAACTTACCACTTTTCTACTTGGCTCATAAGGTGGCACTAGAGTTATTTGCTTAAAAGAACAGATAATACACATTGGTAAAACTTGCCCCTTTTAATTACTCTATGATGTAATATGAACAGTGCACTTCACTGTTCACCACTAAGAGTAAAACTAATCAACTAACATTTTATTTCTTTTTGAGTGGTTTACCCTATTTTGCAGGAACAAGGTCTTGATGCTCAAGATGTAGTTTAGGAATAGATAGGTAGTATAGATTCTTATTGTAATATCCTTCTATTCTTCTTGTAAAGAACCTTGTAACAATATTTCTATGATTTAATAAAGATTCATTTTATTGGACTCTATTCCTTGTAATATTCTGTCTTGGTGTAAATATCTCCATTTGTAATCTTATTATGGAATAAAGAAAAGAAATAAGAATTCATTTCTTATTTGAAGTTTCTTGTCTTAAATTCATATTGTTGTTTAATATATAATAAAACAATGTTAATACATCCTTTTGGAAATCCACTTTATGTTTCTAACTTCTAGTTTTCAAATATTCTTCAAATGGTTTAAATTTCAACTTTGAATTTAAAATATTTCCCCACAAAACACAATAATGCCTAAAGGTCATGTCAAAATTTATAGCAATCACTTCAGAGAGCTAGTCCTACCTCTAGTTAGTGAAAGAAACTCTGATCTCTTTAGGTTTTTATTTGGCGAAAAAATTACCCTGATTTTACAGATGAATGCATGCATATGCATAGATTCCTATTTCTACCCTCCATTGGTTCCTAAATGCTAGGGTGTTACATATATCATCATCAAGTTTAATCCTTTTAGCATCAACATTATGAATATGTGTAACACTATTATCGAGATCCAATAGAAATAAACCATTCATCACAGGTTCATGACCATAAAAGATATCATTCATATAAATCGAGCAACCATTGTTTCCGGACTTAAATGAATAACCACTTCTCATCAAACACGATCCGGATACAATGTTCATGCTTAGTTCAGGCACCAAATAACAATTATTTATATTTATCACTAATCCCGATGGTAGGTGGAGAGGCAGCATTCCGATGGTGATCACATTAACTCTTGATCCATTGCCGACATGCATCTTGACCTCACCCCTTGCTAGTGGTCGCATGTTCGGTAGCCCCTGATTCAAGTTACATATATTAGAAACCGATCCAGTATCAAAAACCCAGGTGCTACTTCTGCAGTCTTAAGCATTGTCAGAAGCGCGGGGAGAGACTTCTTCATGCCCTGCATGTTATAGTTCATCACGAAGCTCTTGTAGCTAGGTGGCAGATATTGGAGAACACGATGTATGCCTAAGTCAATGGGAATCGTTATTCCCAAAGACACAAGCTTATCGGCGTACCCAGACATTTTGAGTACATGCTCACCAACAGAGCTGTCTCTTCCATCATGCAGCTAAAGAACTTTTCTGAAGCATTATAACTCTCTACGGCAGCATGGGTATCGAAAATCATTTTCAATTCACCCATGGTATCAAAGGCATTGCCGTTTTCAAAATGCTTTCAAAGTTTCGGCTCTAGCCCATACAGTATGCCACAATGAACTAAGTTGTGGTCCTCCTGACGAGTTAAATAGATGTTCTTTTCCTCGTCAGGGGCATCACGAGCTGGTGGGGGGGCCTAGCGGCGCTTCTAACACATATTGCTTTTGTGCAGCAGTGAGGAGAATCCTAAAATTCATGGCCCAGTTGGTAAAGTTGCTACCATTTTCCTCAAGTTTCTCTTTCTCCATGAACACATTGAAATTAAAAGCAGGTGGTGCCATCTACAATAGAATTTGTAAAGTTTAGATTAACTTTATGATAGATCAAGTTCAACTAACCAAATTATGAATGAACTCCCACTCAAAAACAACACCCTCGGTGTCTTTTTGGTGATTACATGAACCAAATCCACTACACCAAGTCCGATCATCACGTGAGTCGGTGTTGCTTCAAAGGCGAGCATCTATATGGGCATCATATCAACTATATGACTCATACTTAACCTTCCGGTCCGTGTTCTGAGGCCATGTCTGTACATGCTAGGCTCACCAAGTAAGAACCTTAGTACTCGCGTGTGTAAAACTATCTAACACCCATTGTATGAAAGCGTAGAGTCGAGTACACCCGATCATCACGTGAAGTCTCGAAACACGATTCATAGAATGGTGCATACTTAAGGAAGAATGATACATTGCAAATGTATCTATAATTTTTGATGTTCCATGCTTGGTTTTATCCACTTTCTTGTGTTTTGTCCACACTTTGGAGTATTTTTCATATGATTTCTTGGACTAACCTATTAACAAGAGCCATAGTGCCAACTGCCTGTTTTCTGTTGTTTTTGGTTCTAGGAAAGTCAGAAAATGAATATTCTCGGAATTGGACGGGACAAAAGCCAAAGTGCCTATTTTTTCAGAAGTCATCAGATGCCAGAATACGAGACGGAGAAGGGCTGGGGGCCGGCCACACCACCTGACCGTGCGGCCAGGCCTGGCTGCTGGGTGGTGGCCGGCCCCAAAGACCCCTCGGCCTCTCCTTCCGCCTATAAGATGCCCTCGACAAAACCCTAAGGCACCGATCAAAATCCATGAAAGAGTCCAGAGTAGCCGTCATATCCATCCCTAGATCGGGAGGATAAGCTCTTCCTGCACCTATTTGGAGAGGGAATTCACTCGGGAGACCTTCTTCATCACCATGCAAGCCTCCGGTGTGATGCGTGAGTAGTTCATCTTTGGACTACGGATCCATGTATTAGCTAGATGGCTAGTTCTCCTCCTTTGTGCTTTCATGTCTAGATCTTGTGAGCTCCGTTCATGATCAAGATCATCTATTTGTAATTCTGCATGTTGAGTTTGTGGGGATCCGATGGATATTGAGATGCTATTTCAGATTGATTATTGATTCTATCATGTCTTTGTTATTTGTGATCTTGCAAGCTTTCCGTTGTTAGTAGCTATCTTGGCCAAGTAGATGCTAGCAACTCCAAGAGTTAGTATTTATGATCGATAGTGGGTTCATGCCTCTGGTAATCTGGGGAAGTGACAGAAATCTCTAAGGTACTAGATGTAATGTTGCTACTAGGGAGAAAACAACAATCCTTTGTTCATAGAACAATCGTATTGTTTACATTACACGCAATTCGTAAAGCAATAATCTGTTGCTTGCAACTTAATACTAGAGGGGGTTCGGAAGATAACCTGAAGGTGGATTATTAGTCATAGATGCAGTTAGATGGCGGTCTATGTATAATGTTGTAATGCCTAATCGAATATCAAAGGAGTCAATATGATTAGTATATGCATGTATTGCTTTCTCGATGTTTTCCAATTGCCCCATTGTAATTTGTTCACCCAGCATGTTATCTATCTTAAGGAGAGCCACCTCTAGTGAACTATGGATCCCGGTCCTTTCTTTTACATACAATCTATAAATTGTTTACTGCTTTGTGTTTACTTTCTGCAAACTATTACTTCCTTCCATTCGATACGTTTAATCCTTTGTTTTCAGCAAAACCGGTGAGATTGACAACCTCATCGCAAGTTGGGGACAGAGTTCTGTGGTTGTGTTGTGCAGGTCTCCACGTTGCTGCTGGCACCGGTAGTGCGCCCTGCCATCGTTCAGCTAGCTACACCTTTGGGGTGTTTCCTTGCTCCTACTGGATTGATAACCTTGGTTTCGTACTGAGGGAGAACTTGCTGTTGTGCTCATCATACCTTCCTCTTGGGGTTCCCCAGCAAGCTCGATATATTTTGGGCCATCAAGCATATTTTATGGCGCCGTTGTCGGGGAGTCAAGGACATCTTCACAAGGGGAGTCCCTCATAACCAATCTCTTTACTTTGTTATTTTTGTTTTGCTTAGTTTACTTTTGCTTTGTTTGCTTGTTTCTTTATCAAAAACACAAAAAAATAGTTTTACTAAGTTTGATTTCTTTATTAAAAACACACAAAAATGAAGTCTCCTTTAGTTGTCACCTCTTCCTTAGCTCACCATGTTGATCCCTAATTTCACCCTGAAAGACCTTTCCATTGGTAGTGGTTCTATAATTGGGAAAGATAATATTGAAGAATTCTTTAATAATGTTAGTAAGCATGAAGATACTGAGGATAGATCCCTTGCAGAACTTGCTCCAAACTATGAGATTGCTGCAGCTTATTTAATTCACATGTTAGAAGCTAGGTTTGTTAACCTCAACCCCTTAATGCAAGTAATGTTTCTTAAGCTTAAAGAAATTGAGGACCCTGAAAAGAGGGATTTTATTCTAGAAACTTTGTCTAAGGAGTTCTATTATGTTGCCAAGGAAGCTAGAAAAGTCTTTGAACGTTTCAATATGCTAGGATCATGTGTAGATGTTGTTGGTACACGAGAAAAGATGAACAAAACCAAACCTAATGGGGAGCAACCTAAGATACCAACCCCCTTTAAACTGGTAGCAATACATGAAGCCATAGAAAAGAATCTTGATTGGATTGTTCCTAAAAACCCTTTTGATGAAAATAGTAAACCTAAGAGCATTGTGAGAGGATCCTCTAGAACTTATTTGGATGATATACCTTGCCTTGTTGAAGATATTTCTGGTATTAATCTTAATGCTTCTTCATTTGAGAACACTTGATTCTTTTTCTTGCTTCTTATGCCTAACTTAAAGGCGTTAAAGAAAAGTACTTATTGGAAGATAACGCAAAAGTTATAGATGAGTCTTGGAAGTTATTACTTCAGTAATAACCGCTCCATATCCTTTTTATTTGCTTTTTCTTCCAAGAGTAACCTCTAATGAGAGAGAAGTAATGATTGGGAAAGTTGTTGTCCCGAAACAGATTTCTGTGCTTCACCGTAAAAATTCGTGTAAAATATCTGAACGTCTTTTTGAGGCGTAAATTTTTGTGCTTCTGCATCTAACTTTCGTTAGTTCAACACTTTTTTATTTGAGCAACATAAGGTCTTCGAAAAAATTCGTCTTTACCTGCTGGTCTGTTTTGACAGATTTCTGCCATTTTCTGCATTTGCTTCTTGTTGGTTCCTTTTTGAGTTCTTTTGGGGAATTGAGCTTTTTGAGGGAAGTACTACAGTAGCTAGTGTTCTAATGGAAGTTTATTGGTGTTGTACCCGAACCTTAAGACTTATTATCTTGAGTGCACTAATGTTGTTAATAAAGATTGTGTGAAGTTTTGTATGAAGGAAAACTTTTGAGGTGTATGGAAGGAATGAGTAATAAGATGAAGGATGGACTAAAGCTCAAGATTGGGGATTCCACGCGTGTCACCCCAAGAAATATCCAAGAAGTACAAGCGTAAAAGCTTGGGGATGCCCAAGGCATCCCCTTCTTCATCAATAAAAATCTCAGGTTTCTTCCAAACGCTTCATTTTTATTGTTTCATGCACACTTGTGTTGTTCTTAAAGCGTCTTCTTTTTCATTTTCGTTTTGGTTTTTCGTTTGCTTGGTTTTCTTAGTTTTCTGAATAAATTGGTTGGACCCCCTCTTTCATACATTGGTTTTCAAATAGTTTGGTTTGGTTTGGAAAAGAGTAGGAAAGTTCATGCTTATGTGGTAAAAAGAGCTTGTTTTTTACTGTGGCCTATGCTCTGTCATGCCATGCTTGATATTGTTTTGGCTTTATGCTTAGTATTCTTTGCTGTAGCATGGCTTGTTATAAACAATTGAGATTTCTTAATGTGCCTTGGATGAATCATACGTTGTTTTAGCATATTAAAGCATAGTATAGTGGTATTCTCCTTTGATGCGTTATTTGGGTTGACTTGGCGCATGCTCACACCATGTTATGACTATCTCAAGTCACCATAGCCTTTATGATCCTTTATTTTTCAACTTGTAGTATCACTTTATGCTTTGATCAATAATGTTTTGTCGCTCTGCATGATTATGGCCATTATTGCTCTCTTAGTTTGTCGCTCCCAGTCTTTTGCTAGCCTCCACAACCAAGTATGAGTTCCACTCATGCATCCAACTCCTTAAACCAAGTTATTCCAAAGAGTCCACCATACCTACCTACTAGCTTATGTTATTCCAAGTATATTCATGCTTTTGTTTACCTTCCAAATTAAACTTGTTATGAGAAAACTAGTGATTAAAGCTCTCACGAACTTGATGGCACACTTTACTTTTCTTGCCCTTAATAAACTTGAACCATTGTGTCGTCTATGTTGTATATGCTTGAACTTATTTGTTGGGAATTAGCAGAACCATGCTGTCATGGGGAACGCTTTCAACATTGCACTTGATACTTGTACCTAGTTGATATCATGCTCTTTTGTCTATGGATGTCGTCGGTGTGAAATGAAAGGGGAGCTTGTAAGTCCATGGAGTTATGTATATGTGTTAGAGAAACGCATCAGTCTCTAGTCTAATCCATGCTGACATGGTGGAAACCTGTAGCGTAACCATAATGAGCTGTCTATGAATCATTCTTCTTATAAAAAAGAGTCCTATATTGAGAAAAAAGAGAAAAATAAAAAAAAGATTATGAAAAGAGGAAAGAGAGAAAAAAGCACCACATTCCCATGGTAAATAAGAAGATTGCTGAGATGCTCTTGTCTACTTGCCTTGTCATTTTGATATGGGGATTCTTCCGTATCATCGGGCAAGGGGTACCCCGTTGGCGGTTCTCTATGATACACATGTACTTACGATGACAAGAAGTTACCGGTGACTAAACTTGAGTAGCATGAGGAGCGGCCCTCGTATACGAGGGACATGAGATTTCTAACTTATACTTCGTCAAGCATGTACACCATAGTTTGTTCACTTTAACCTTAATCACTTCAAGATGCTTATGATAGGGCCAATGAGAGCGGAAATCTATAAGTACCATAATTTTTGGAAGCTCTTTATGAGACTTGAATCCCTGCTTCCTTTTATAAATGCCCTTCTTCCACCATTATATTGAGTCTCCACCTTCTATCTTTATGCACCTACTTTGAGAGCATAGTGGCCATTCTTAGTTCTATGTGCATTGTCCAAAGACTAGTTGATTGATGCATACCTTGATATTGCTTGTTTTAAACTATTTGTAACTAGTCACTCTTATGAACTTTGAAGGTGTCCTATGCATTTATATTTGCTACTCTATGAGGGACAAGCTGAATGCTATTATGCTATGTTTTCTTTATGTGAAACAAACAAACGTCTTGCAAAGCATTGTTATTCATGAATCTTTTGTTTGTTCCTTTTCATGTTGCATCATAGTTTCTTTGTCTTATTGCTAAAACTTTGTCTTTCATGTTATGATTGAAGTACTATGATCCCAGCTCTGAATGTTTTACAAATACTTTGATCAAGTCTTTGATGGTGCATGTCACCTCAAAAATTATTCTTTCTTTTTATCACTTACCTACTCGAGGACGAGCAGGAGTGAAGCTTGGGGATGTTGATACATTGCAAATGTATCTATAATTTTTGATGTTCCATGCTTGGTTTTATCCACTTTCTTGTGTTTTGTCCACACTTTGGAGTACTTTTCATATGATTTCTTGGACTAACCTATTAACAAGAGCCACAGTGCTAGCTGCCTGTTTTCTGCTGTTTTTGGTTCTAGGAAAGTCAGAAAATGAATATTCTTGGAATTGGACGGGACAAAAGCCAAAGTGCTTATTTTTCCGAAAGTCATTAGATGCCAGAATACGAGACAGAGACGGGCTGGGGGCCGGCCACACCACCTGGCCGTGCGGCCAGGCCTGGCCCGCGCTAGGGGGTGGTCTGGCCGACCCTAGCACCCTCTCGGCCGCTCCTTTCGCCTATAAGATGCCCTCAGGACGAAAATCCTAAGTACCCGATCAAAAATCCACGAAAGAGTCTGTAGCCGCCGTCATATCCATCCCTAGATCGGGAGGGATCTGAAGCTCTTCCCGGCACCCTGCCGGAGAGGGGAATTCACCCTGGAGGCCTTCTTCATCACCATGCAAGCCTCCGGTGTGATGTGTGAGTAGTTCATCGTTGGACTACAGATCCATGTAGTAGCTAGATGGCTGGTTCTCCTCCTTTGTGCTTTCATGTCTAGATCTTGTGAGATCCGTTCATGATCAAGATCATCTATTTGTAATTCTGCATGTTGTGTTTACAGGGATCCGATGGATATTGAGATGCTATTTCAAATTGATTATTGATTCTATCATGTCTTTGTTATTTGTGATCTTGCATGCTTTCTGTTGTTAGTAGCAATCTTGGCCAAGTAGATTCTAGCAACTCCAAGAGTTAGTATTTATGCTCGATAGTGGGTTCATGCCTCTGGTAATCTGGGGAAGTGACAAAAATCTCTAAGGTACTAGATGTGCTGTTGCTACTAGGGAGAAAAAAATCCTTTTTTCATAGAACAATCATATTGTTTACATTACACGCAATTCGTAAAGCAATAATTTGTTGCTTGCAACTTAATACCGGAGGGGGTTTGGATGATAACCTGAAGGTGGATTATTAGTCATAGATGCAGTTGGATGGCGGTCTATGTATAATGTTGTATTGCCCAATCGAATCTCAAAGGAGTCAAGATGATTAGTATATGCATGTATTGCTTTCTCGATGATTATGAATTGCCCCGTTGTAATTTGTTCACCCAGCATGTTATCTATCTTAAGGAGAGCCACCTCTAGTGAACTATGGATCCCAGTCCTTTCTTTTACATACGATCTATAAACTGTTTACTGCTTTGTGTTTACTTTCTGCAAACTATTACTTCCTTCCATTCGATGTGTTTAATCCTTTGTTTTCAGCAAAACCGGTGAGATTGACAACCTCATCGCAAGTTGGGGACAGAGTTCTGTGGTTGTGTTGTGCAGGTCTCCACGTTGCTGCTGGCACCTGTAGTGCGCCCTGCCATCGTTCAGCTAGCTACACCTTTGGGGTGTTTCCTTGATCCTACTGGATTGATAACCTTGGTTTCGTACTGAGGGAAAACTTGCTGATGTGCTCATCATACCTTCCTCTTGGGGTTCCCCAACAAGCTCGATATATTTTGGGACATCAAAGAACACAATTTTTATTTTGATATTTAAATGAGGGATCATCTTATAATGCTACTAAAGCGCCAAACAAGCAATATAAGGTGCAAACATCAAATGTGTAAAGTGAAATGATATGGTTTTTGCACTTCATTACCATCATGTGCATCGTGGTATGATCTTTATCATTCCTTTTTGTGTAAGGCCAAGGTCTATGGAACTTACACGTTAGGTGTGTTGCAAGAGTATTAACTATACATCAACTTACAACATTACCATATCATGACACCATCCCAGCAACGATCTAAACTAGACGCCTCTAATTTATCAATTGCAAGTTTTACGTGGCTTAGGGCTTTCAAAGATAGAACCATTCTTACCTACAAACATGGAACCACAACGATGATAATCAAATTATTAGCAACTCGTTGTAAATCAGATATTGACTATAGTAGGAGAGACAGACACATGCGAGCCACTTATGCAAAACGAGTTGCATGTCAAGCGTGGAACATGTGTCATGTGCGAGGACATGTAAAGTTAGTCCGAGCCACTTCATCCCACTATGCCACCAATATACAAAATACATGAAAGAAGAAATAACATGATCATCATCACCCACACACTCATATGTGTACTATCCGTGCAAAGAATCTACGCATAGATCAGGCTCTGATACCACTATTGGGTTCGCAACATAGAAAACAAAAAAAATCCTACTATGGGAACTATTATATGCCAAGATCGATCTACTAGATACAAGCAACGGGTGGATATACATCCATAGAGAACATACCCTCGAAAAACAACAAAGCTTTGTTAACGAGATGGAACATGTGGATGATGTAGTCGAACGCTTGCCGATCTCAAGACCGAGTGGAAGTCCTAGCACCGCAAATCAGCAGCACATCCGTCCTCGCACACACATTCAGGCCACCGAACAACCTCCACCTCCTCGCTCCAGCGATGCAGCGGAAGCAACAACTCCTTCCAGATGAAATGTGATACATTGCAAATATATCTATAATTTTTGATGTTCCATGCTTGGTTTTATCTACTTTCTTATGTTTTGTCCACACTTTGGAGTACTTTTCATATGATTTCTTGGACTAACCTATTAACAAGATGCCACAGTGCCAGTTGCCTGTTTTCTGCTGTTTTTGGTTCCAGGAAAGTCAGAAAATGAATATTCTCAAAATTGGACAGGACAAAAGCCAAAGTTCCTATTTTACCGGAAGACTCATGGAGCCAGAATACGAGATGGAGGAGGGCCTGGGCCTGGCCACAACCCCCCAGGCACGGGCTAGCCCTACCCGCACCACCAGGTGGTGTGGGCCCCCTGGCCAGCCACCGACCTTGCCTCCTTCGCCTATAAGAGCCTCCCGATACCAAAACCCTAAATCGTCAATCAGAAATCCACGAAAAGTTCCGCAGCACCGCCGCCACCTAAGAGGAGATTCGGGGGACAGAAAGTCTCTGTTCTGGCACCCTGCCAGGACGGGGAAGTGCCCCTGGAGCCATCTCCATCGATCTCCACCACCATCTCCATCACCATTGCTGATTCCCATGATGAGGAGGGAGTAGTTCTCTCTCGAGGCTAAGGGTTCTACCGGTAGCTATGTGTTCATCTCTCTCTCTATGCATGATCTTATTGAGATCATGAGCTTGTAATCTATAGATATACCTTGCTACTCAAGTGCTTTAATAGATCTCTGCTCTCCCCATGTGTGTGAAAGTGACAGCGCGCACACCATGGTGGCACTTAGGCTAGAGATTACAAATACTTGTTATGAGTTATATTTGGAGTTGGATGTCTTTATGAAATTGTGATGTTTGTTGGACTCATCTAGTGCTCAAGGTGACAGTGTGGGGTTTTCTAGATGGGAAAGGCTTACTTTAAGGTGTGTTGTTATAGCCCTACCATGGATTAGAGTGTCCAACCGGAGAGTAGTTCAGCGTAGTATCATAAAGAAGAATATATTTATATGAGAGTGTTCACTAGTGAAAGTATGATCCCTAGGCCTTGTTTATAAGCATTGAAACACCATTTGCTACTAGATCTGTTACATGTTTGCTTGCTTCCATCTTTATTTCAGTTTGTCTTTAGTCTTTTCCCACGTCAACCACACACCATCAAGCTATTTTCTATCACCGTTACCACTTATAATTATCTATACCACTTGTATTTCACTATCTCTTCGCCGAACTAGTGCACCTATACACCTGACAAGTGTATTGGGTGTGTTGGGGACACAAGAGACTTCTTGTATCTTGATTTCAGGGTTGCTTGAGAGGGAATACCTTTGACCACTTCCTCCCTAAGTTCGATAAACCTTGGGTGATCCACTTAAGGGAAAACTTGCTGCTGTTCTACAAACCTCTACACTTGGAGTCCCAACAACTGTCTACAAGAATAGAAGTGTGTAGACATCAAGCTATTTTCTGGCGCCGTTGCCGGGGAGGTAAGGTAAAAGGTACTCACATCCTCCGGTGTGAGTGCTCGAAGTTATTTCCTTTAGATTCTACAATTTTGTCGTTTTGTTTCTTGTTTTCACTAGTTAGGCTTAATGGAAAACAACAACAAAATTAGAGAGCTTTTTAGTCTTTTTCCTAAGTTAGAACTCGAATTCTTTGAAAAGAAAATTAAAAAACCCTTGGAACTTTCTTTGCATGCTAATAACAATGTTATTAGTATGAATCTTTTGAACACCTTTGTTACTAATGCTATGGAAACATCTAAGCTTGGGGAAGTTGGTTCTTATGAAAATGATCTTTTTACTTCCCTAGTTTTAAAGAAGAAAATTTCCTCTAATGATACTTTATCTCCCATATGTGGTAATTCTAATGATAATTTTAAGATACCTACAAGAATTATTGATCGTGTTATGGATAACTACTATTTTGGAGATGGAACTATCCATCCCGGTGATCATTTGTTCTTTATACACGAATTATGCGGGTTGTTCAAGTGTGCAGGTATTACAACAGATCACGTCAAGAAGAAGTTATTCTCTTTATCACTTAAGGACAAAGCAAGGAAGTGGTATGAGCTACTGGATGATCCTCATCATTTGGAGTGGAAGGAACTTGAATCTCTCTTTTACTCTAAATTTTATCTTCCTCATGAAATTCATAAAGATAGGAATTATATTTATAATTTTCATCCTCATGATGGAGAAAGTATTGCCCAAGCATGGGGGAGATTGAAGTCACTAATGCTCAGATGTCCCATTCATGAGATCCCTAGGAATATTGTTATTAATAATTTCTATGCAAGACTTTTAGGACATTACAAGGACTATCTAGATACTTGTTTAGAGGGATCCTTCACGAGTAAGGAGGTCAAAGCTAAGTGGGATCTTCTTGAAACAAGTCAAAGCAATACCGAATATTGGGATAACAACAAAGGTAAAGAACCAGGTATAAACTATGAGTATGATTGCATTAAGTCTTTTGCTGAAACTGCTGATTTTGAAGAGCTTAGTGCTAAATATGGTCTTGATCCTCAAATTCTTATTGATTGTTTTAAAACCTTTGCTTCTCATATTAATGCTCCTAAAGAAAATTGGGACATGTATCATGAGCCTTTTAAAGACACTTGCATGGAAAATGAAATTGTTGTTAATGATAGCAATAAACATGCTCAAACCTCTGAAAGTACTATTTCTTATAAGCATGTTAATTTTTGTGGAATACATAGACCTTGTGAGAATAATCAAATTGAAGAAGAATATTGTATCACCCACAGGAATGAAAAAACTAGAATGTGGTATAGGGCTTTAAATGATCTTGGTAAAAAAGTTTGTGCCCTTTATCCTTTTATTTGTGAACTTTGCTTCGAAGTGGGTCATTTCAATTTTCAATGCTCAGGCCATAATAATAGCCCTTCTAATCCAATGAGTACTACAAGTTTGTATTATGATGACATGATCACTCCTAATCAGCATGATGAACTTACATTATTTTTGGGGTGTGAAGAGTTATCAAGAAAAACCTCTTTGGTAGATAGGGGTGCTTTTGATATAAATAGTATCCTGCATGGTTGTCATCTTTATTTGGTTGATAATTGCCACACAAATACTTACATACAAAATATTATAGAAGATGAGATTTTACCAAAATATGATAGGACTAATATGTGTTTTGATCTTATTAATAAAAAGAAGGAATCCTCCAAAGTTTCTTCTATTGTCTCTAACAATGAACCAGGGTATATGGAGAATATTCCTTTCAAGCCTCTCCCTCCTAAAGAGGATAAGATAAAGAAGAAGAGGAGGAGTAAAAGGAGAGAGGTAGCGGTATTTTCCCCTAAGCATGTTGCTCCTATTATAGTTTTTGATGAGTCTGAACTCAATGATGTTCCTATGCCTATTACCTATAGTAGTGATCATGACTGGGAAAAGCACACTACTTTTGATATTGATAATCTCTTCGGTACCAATTCTGAAAATGATGATATTAATAACTGCTATACTATTAGTGCTATCCATGATCTTTCCAATGATGATATGTTTACAAATGAACACACTTGGAGGATAACTATTATATTGCTTATGAAGATACTATACCTCCAATTTATGATGATTGCAATGAT
Organism: Avena insularis; assembly: GCA_023614405.1. Lineage (NCBI taxonomy): Eukaryota > Viridiplantae > Streptophyta > Magnoliopsida > Poales > Poaceae > Avena > Avena insularis. The sequence continues at coordinate 368,654,064 of CM042689.1, forward strand.
GAATATGATATTTTCAGTCCACCTACTATTGAGGAGGAAATTAATTATGATCATAATATGCCTCCTATATTTCATGATTATGGTGATGAAAATAATAATGATAGCTATTTTGTTGAATTTGCTCCCACTACAATTAACAAGAATGACTATGTTTATGTGGGGAGTATTAATTCTTTTATGCATGTGGCTCATGATAAGAATGTTTTATGTGATAGTTATATTGTTAATTTTATTCATGATGCTACTGAAAGTTATTATGAGAGAGGGAAACATGGTTTTATGTGTCTCAATAATATGAACTTTCCCCTCTTTATGTTGAAAATCCTGAAGTTGCACTTGTTTTGCTTTCCTATGCTTGTTGCTTTGTGCTTTCATGACTTGTTTCTTTACAAGATTCCTATGCATAAGAAGTGGGTTAGCCTTCAAGGTGTTTTTTATTTGCTTCTTGATGCTCTCTTTTACTTCAATTCATATTTCTTATGTGAGCATCTTCTCAAACTATCAAGCCTAACTTAAAGGCGTTAAAGAAAAGTACTTATTGGGAGATAACCCAAATGTTTTAGATGAGCCTTGGAAGTTATTAACTCTGTAATAACCGCTCCTTGTCCTTTTTATTTGCTTTTTGTGCCAAGAGTAACCTCTAATGAGAGTGAAGTAATGATTGGGAAAGTTGCTGTCCCGAAACAGATTTTTGTGCTTCACCGTACAAATTCCTGAGAGAGCTCTCTATGTCGGATTAGCTGTAATTTTTTGTGCTTCTGCCCCAGGTTGTTATCTAACTTTCGTTAGTTCAACACTTTTTGATTTGAGCAATAGAAGGTCTTCGACAAAATTCGTCTTTACCTGCTGGTCTGTTTTGACAGATTTCTGCCATTTTCTGCATTTGCTTCTTGTTGGTTCCTTCTTGAGTTCTTTTGGGGAATTGAGCTTTTTGAGGGAAGTGCTTCAGTAGCTAGTGTTCTAATGGAATTTTATTTGGTGTTATAACTGAACCTTGAGACTTATTTATCTTAAGTGCACTAATGTTGCTAATGAGATTGTGTGAAGTTTTGTATGAAGGAAAAAATTTCAGGTGTATGGAAGGAATGAGTAATGAGATGAAGGATGGAATAAAGCTCAAGCTTGGGGATGCCACGCGTGTCACCCCAAGAAACATCCAAGAAGTACAGGCGTCAAATCTTGGGGATGCCCAAGGCATCCCCTTCTTCATCAATAAAAATTCCAGGTTTCTTCCAAACGCTTCATTTTTATTGTTTCATGCACAGTTGTGTTTTTCTTGGAGCGTCTTCTTTTTCGTTTTCGTTTTGGTTTTCGTTTGCTTTGGTTTGCTTAGTTTTCTGAATAAATTGGTTGGACCCCCTCTTTCATACATTGGTTTGCAATTAGTTTGGTTTGGTTTGGAAAAGAGTAGGAAAGTTCATGCTTATGTGGTAAAAAAAGCTTGTTTTTGACTGTGGCTATGCTTTGTCATGCCATGCTTGATATTGTTTTGGCTTTATGCTTAGTATTCTTTGCTGTAGCATGGCTTGTTATAAACAATTGAGATTGCTTAATGTGCCTTGGATGAATCATGCGTTGTTTTAGCATATTAAAGCATAGTATAGTGGTATTCTCCTTTGATGCTTTATTTGGGTTGACTTGGCACATGCTCACACCATGTTATGACTGTCACAAGTCACCATAGCCTTTATGATCCTTTAGTTTTCAACTTGTAGTATCACTTTATGCTTTGATCAATGATGTTTTGTCGCTCTACATGATTATGGCCATTATTGCTCTCTTAGTTTGTCGCTCCCAGTCTTTTGCTAGCCTCCACAACCAAGTATGAGTTCCACTCATGCATCCAACTCCCTAAACCAAGTTCTTCCAAAGAGTCCACCATACCTACCTACTAGCTTATGCTATTCCAAGTATATTCATGCTTTTGTTTACCTTCCAAATTAAACGTGTTATGAGAAAACTAGTGATTAAAGCTCTCACGAACTTGATGGCACAATTTACTTTACTTGCCCTTAATAAACTTGAACCATTGTGTCTTCTATGTTGTATATGCTTGCACTTATTTGTTGGGAATTAGCAGAACCATGCTTTCATGGGGAACGCTTTCAACATTGCACTTGGTACTTGTACCTAGTTGATATCATGCTCTTTTGTATATGGATGTCGTCGGTGTGAAATGAAAGGGGAGCTTGTAAGTCCATGGAGTTATGTATATGTGTTAGAGAAACGCCTGGGCCGCTAGTCTAATCCATGTTGACATGGTGGAAACCTGCAGCGTAACCATAATGAGCTGTCTATGAAGCATTCTTCTTATAAAAAAAGAGTCCTATATTGAGAAAAAAAGAGAAAAGAAAAAAAAGAGATACTATTAAAAGAGGAAAGAGAGAAAAAGCACCATATTCCCATGGTAAATAAGAAGAATGCTGAGATGCTTGTTGTCTGCTTGCCTTGTCATTTTGATATGGGGATTCTTTCGTATCATCGGGCAAGGGGTACCCTATTGGCGGTTATCAATGATACACATGTACTTACAATGACAAGAACTTACCGGTGACTAAACTTGAGTAGCATGAGGAGCGACCCTCGTATACAAGGGACATGAGATTTCTGACTTATACTTCGCCAAGCATGTACACCATAATTTGTTCACTTTAACCTTAATCACTTCAATATGCTTATGACAGGGGCAATGAGAGCTAAAAGCTATAAGTACCATAATTTTTGGAAGCTCTTTATGAAACTTGAATCTCTACCATAATTCTATGAAGGCCTTTCTTCCACCATTATATTGAGTCTCCACCTTCTACCTTTATGCACCTACTTTGAGAGCATAGTGGCCATTCTTAGTTCTATGTGCATTGTCCCAAGACTAGTTGATTGATGCATAACTTGATATTGCTTGTTTTAAACTATTTGTATCTAGTCACTCTTATGAACTTTGAAGGTGTCCTATGCATTTATGTTTGCTACTCTATGAGGGACAAGCTGAATGCCATTATGCTATGTTTTATTTATGTGAAACAAACAAACGTCTTGCAAAGCATTGTTATTCATGAATCTTTTGTTTGTGCCTTTTCATGTTGCAACATAGTTTCTTTGTCTTATTGCTAGAATTTTGTCTTTCATGTTATGATTGAAGTACTATGATCCTAGCTTGGAATGTTTTACAAATACTTTTATCAAGTCTTTGATGGTGCATGTCACCTCAAAAATTGTTCTTTCTTTTTATCACTTACCTACTCGAGGACGAGCAGGAGTTAAGCTTGGGGATGTTGATACATTGCAAATGTATCTATAATTTTTGATGTTCCATGCTTGGTTTTATCTACTTTCTTATGTTTTGTCCACACTTTGGAGTACTTTTCATATGATTTCTTGGACTAACCTATTAACAAGATGCCATAGTGCCAGTTGCCTGTTTTCTACTGTTTTTGGTTCCAAGAAAGTCAGAAAATGAATATTCTCAGAATTGGACGGGACAAAAGCCAAAGTTCCTATTTTACCGGAAGACTCATGGAGCTGAATCGAGATTTGGAGGGTAGGCCTGGCCACACACCCTGTGCGCGGGCTAGCCCTACCCGCGCCACCAGGTGGTGTGGGCCCCCTGGCCGGCCACCGACCTTGCCTCCTTCGCCTATAAGAGCCTCCCGATACCAAAACACTAAATCGTCAATCAGAAATCCACGAAAAGTCCCACAGCACCGCCGCCACCGAAGAGGAGATTCGGGGGACAGAGAGTCTCTGTTCCGGCACTCTGCCGGGACGGGGAAGTGCCCCGGGAGCCATCTCCATCGATCTCCACCACCATCTCCATCACCATTGCTGATTCCCATGATGAGGAGGGAGTAGTTCTCTCTCGAGGCTAAGGGTTCTACCGGTAGCTATGTGTTCATCTCCCTCTATGCATGATCTTATTGAAATCATGAGCTTGTAATCTATAGATCTACCTTGCTACTCAAGTGCTTTAATAGATCTCTGCTCTCCCCATGTGTGTGAAAGTGACAGCGTGCACACCATGGTGGCACTTAGGCTAGAGATTACAAATACTTGTTATGAGTTATATTTGGAGTTGGATGTCTTTATGAAATTGTGGTGTTTGTTGGACTCATCTAGTGCTCAAGGTGACAGTGTGGGGTTTTCTAGATGGGAAAGGCTTACTTTGAGGTGTGTTGTTATAGCCCTACCATGGATTAGAGTGTCCAACCGGAGAGTAGTTCAGCGTAGTATCATAAAGAAGAATATATTTATATGAGAGTGTTCACTAGTGAAAGTATGATCCCTAGGCCTTGTTTCTAAGCATTGAAACACCGTTTGCTACTAGATCTGTTACATGTTTGCTTGCTTCCATCTTTATTTCAGTTTGTCTTTAGTCTTTTCCCACGTCAACCACATGCCATCAAGCTATTTTCTATCACCGTTACCACTTATAATTATCTATACCACTTGTATTTCACTATCTCTTCGCCGAACTAGTGCACCTATACACCTGACAAGTGTATTGGGTGTGTTGGGGACACAAGAGACTTCTTGTATCTTGATTGCAGGGTTGCTTGAGAGGGAATACCTTTGACCACTTCCTCCCTGAGTTCGATAAACCTTGGGTGATCCACTTAAGGGAAAACTTGCTGCTGTTCTACAAACCTCTGCACTTGGAGGCCCAACAACTGTCTACAAGAATATAAGTGCATAGACATCAAAATGCCACTAGGAACATGTATCTCGCTAATCTGAGACCATGGGGGAATAATTCTAGAGGGGGAGTGAGATCTTTCACGAGGAGGTGTGAGGAAGGAGTGAGAGGGGGGCCTTTTATAGGAGGGGGTACCCCTCCCCATGGCCGGTGCCCCATGGGGGGTGACCCCTCACCTCCCCCATTCATGTGGTGGTAACCCCCTCCACATAAATTTGCCCCTTCACATTCTCTATTAAAGTCTCCACTTTAAATGCATTGAATTTCTCCAAATTTAATGCTCTATCATTTAATAAAACTCTTTTATTAATTTTATTCATAATTTTGTTAATTACTTTAATTAACAAACATTCACATAAAACCCCCTACAACATTTCAATATCACATGTAGAACCAATTTCAGCAATTTCACCCGAAACAATTTTGGTGTTTATTGAAATAATTCCAGCGCTTTGCAATTCTTTCGTCTAGAACATATTTGCTCCAAATGGTGTTTGGAAACCTAAGTGTGTCACCCTATGGTTCGCGAATAATGCAGACATGATCGAGACCCCTCTCAGATCAAGAATCAGAAGCGGGACCTGGAGATCCATACTGAGTCCCACACATTCAACGATGACTTCTATGATCGAGAGAAGCTTTAACGATAGTAACTAAATCCCTTTGTCTTGCAATATATTACATTTCCAAGATTCGATCATCAGTATCTCAATACTTAGTTTGATCTCTTTACCAACATGCACTCTTTTCTTGTTCCTGTGATATAACATCCTAGTGATCACATCACTTGCTTGCAAGCTATCTTAATGTGATATCACCGAGAGGGCCCAGAGTATATCTATCCGTCATTAGGATTGACAAATTACACTCTTGATCCATGAGCCTCAACATAACACCTTTGGAATACTCGAACCCATCTTTATAGTCAACCTGTTACGGTGTGAAGTTTGATGTTATCAAAGTATTCTTTCGGCGTTAGCAATTAACATGATATCATGGTCTAAGGATAAATATTACTTTGTATGATGCTATAGCAATATAAACATAATGAGTTTGATCATAATGCTATACTTCGGATGAATGTTCATCACATCATTCACCAATGTCGTGACCTCGTTATTAACAACATCCAATGTCCATGATCAGGACACCTTGATCATCTTGTTAATCAACGAGCTAGTTTATAGAGAGGCATAACTAGGAACTTTCTATTTGTTTATTAAACACACATGTATTAAGGTTTCTGTATTAATACAATTATAGCATGCAAAATAAGCATCTATCATACACTTAGAATACATATAATAACAACTTTATTATTGCCTCTTGATGACCCACAAGTATAGGGGATGTATCGCAGTATTTTCAATAAGTAAGAGTGTCGAACCCAACGAGGAGTAGAAGGTGTTGGCTAGTGGTATGGATCAGGAATTCTCTGTAAATACTTAGCAAACGGATTTTTAGGGGTTTTCGATAAAGCAAGTAAACAAAGTACGAGTAAATAAAAGACAGTAGGAATAAATGCAGCAAGTGGCCCAATCCTTTATGCAGCAAAGGACAAGCCGGTTGTATTACTTAAGATGACCAAACGTTCTCGAGGACACATGGAAGGTCAAGTGCTTTCGCTTCATATAGTTGATTAATCTTCTTTAGCTTGCTAAGTGTTGTGTGGGTGAACCTGTGCTAATGTACCGACCTTCCTAGGACTAATACATACTTGTGATTATACCCCTTGCAAACATCCGTAAGTACAATAAAGTAATTAAGGTAGAAACCTAACCACAGCTTTAAACTCTAAGACCCTTACGTCCCTTGTGTAATGGTTTCCTAACAGGGGTTTAGGTTTCTGTCACTCCGGCAACCCCTACGATTAGTATCCAAGTACACAATGCATTCCCCTAGGACCATATAGGTGAAGTGTCATGTAGTCGACGTTCACATGACACTACTAGAAGAAGTACACCACAACTTAAATATCAAACTATTGAATCTTTCTCAACAAAACTCCACTACTAACAACATGACTTCTCCCATGTCCTCAAGAACAAAACGAACTACTCACAAGACATCATATGAATCATGATCAGAGATGGAATAATGATGTATAACAGTCTGAACATAAACAATAATTCAACGGTTCACTCAATAGCATCAACTACAAAGAGTAATCAACACCGGGAAAGTTTCCCCTAGGAACTATGCAAGATTCAACCCAATTGTTACAACAATATGGAGATGGTGATGATGGTGCTGATGGTGATGATGATGGTGATGATGATGATCCCGATGAAGTCCAGCTTGATGGTGGTGTTGATGGCGACGATCTCCCCTCTCTAGGAAGGAATTCCCCCGACAAAATTCTATCTGCCGGAGAGATCTTTCTCTCTCGGTGTTTTCTGCCCCGCAGAGGCGGCATAATCTTTCTATGGTCACTCTCCCAATCTTAGGGTTTCGGGAGGAATATATACGCCAGAGGGGAGAGCCAGAGGTGGGCTAGGGCGGCCACACCACCTGGTGGCGCAGCCTAGGCTGGCCCACGCCATGGGGTGGTGTGGGCCCCCTATGGCCCATCTCCACTCCCTCTTCTGGCAGCCTTCGTCTTTTGGAAAAATAAGATTTTCCGTATATTTTCCCTGATTTTCCGATCTTCGCGAATTTTGCCTCCAAACAACACCTTTTCCATCAGAATCCTGACTGCAGCGGTCCATGCCCAAAAGTCATCAACCATGCAAAAACAGATGAAATAACATAACTTTCACCTCTTAATACGAAATATATCAATGAATAATAGTGAATTATGACATAGAATAGTGATGCAAAATGGACGTATCGACTCCACCCAAGCTTAGACTTCGCTTGTCCCCAAGCAAAACTGAGCTCAATAAACATGGCCTCAGGTTTATGGACTGAAGAGTCGATAAAAGAATACGAACAAGAAGCATCACATTCATCAATACATAGATAATAATATAAGACAACTCACTATTACATAACTTAACTTGCAATAAGTAAAGGAAACACAATAAAGATACATAAAGTGAATCATAATTGGAAATGGCGAACTTAGCTCTTGGTCGAAGAATAGTTTATAATTTGCTGGAGTTCACAAATAACTGGTTTTCAATGATAGCTTTCAAAGTAGTAAACACCAAGATAAGAGAAATGTGCAAAACAAGGAACATAATAAACATGATTGGATAAATCATCATATGAATGAATGAAACACAACAACTCAAAATACTTGCTGAGATAGAAGGGAATAGGTTTAGTGACTCAACTAAAAATTCAAAGAAAGGCCCTTCGCAGAGGGAAGAAGGGATTGTAAGTCTCATAGAGAGCTCCCAAAAATTATGATACTTACTAGCTTTCAGCTCTCATTGCCCCTATCATAGGCATCTTTAGGTGATTAAGGTTAAAGTGATCAAATATGAGGATATGCTTGACAAGTTGTAAATTGAGAATCTCATGTCCCTTGAATACGAGGGCCGCTCCTCATGCTACTCAAGTTTAGTCACTGGTAAGTTCTTGTCATCGTAAGCATATGTGTATCATAGAGAACCGCCAACAGGGTACCCCTTGCCCGATGATACGGAAGAATCCCCATATAAAAATGACAAGGCAAGCACACAACAAGCATCTCCGCAAACTTCTTATTTACCATTGGAATATGGTGTTTTTTATCTCTTCCCTCTTTTCATAATCTCTTTTTTTTCTTTTTCTCTTTTTTCTCAGTATCAGACTCTTTTTTTATAAGAAGAATGCTTCATAGATGCCCATTATGGTTACGCTGCAGGTTTCCACCATGTCAGCATGGATTAGACCAGCGGCCCAGGCGTTTCTCTAACACACATGCATAACTCCATGGACTTACAAGCTCCCCTTTCATTTCACACCGACGACATCCATAGACAAAAGAACATGATATCAACTAGGTACAAAGTACCAGTGCAATTTTGAAAGCGTTCCCCATGACAGCATGGTTCTGCTAATTCACAACTTACAAAGCGCAAGCATATACGTAACATAGGTGAGCACAATGGTTCAAGTTTATTAGATGCAAGAAAGTAAAGTGTGACATCAATTTCGTGAGAGCTTTAATCACTAATTTTCACATAACAAGTTTAATTTGGAAGGTAGATAAAACAAGAATTTACTTGGAATAGCAATAGTGCTAATAGGTAGGTATGGTGGACACAAATGGCATGGGTTTGGTTTTTAGGATTGGATGCACGAGAAGAATTCCCTCTCAGTATAGGTTTTTGGCTAGCAAGGCTGGGTAGCAAGTATAAGAGTTGAAGGAAACAAACATACAAGTGATAAAGACAAACAAGCAATCTTCCTTGGAAGCACAAAAGATCTTAACTAGAGAATACTAAACTTATGAGCAAATCAAGAAAGAAAGATGATGAAATTATTTTTCTTTAGGAGTACTTTTATCTTTTCATTCAACTCTCAAAAATAGTATTGCTACTGACCGAACCAGGTTTGCCAAAACCAACTAAATTAACTCAATGATCCCAAAGTGATACCAATACTAACAACAAGATCAATCATATAACCACGAATTGAAAACTAATATAAGCTATGAAAAAGAGTAAATGATAGAACTTCTAATTAATATTCCATAACGGCAACTCACACCAAGGGATACATATCTAACGAGAGAGGGGACACTTCCATAATGCAAACCATCCTACATAATAACTTCTCTATTCATGATATGACTCTACTAAAAAAGGTAAAAAGATAGAAGATAGTGATGCGATACCGCGGCACTCCCCCAAGCTTGGAACAAACCAAGGGGATGCCAAACCTGATGACGAATTACTCCTTCAGTGGTGATGGTAATATTTTCTTAGTTGACGTGAGGAAATCTTCCAGCTTCTTGCGAAGCCTATTATTCTCCCATTGAAGCATGTCCACCTTCCTCCTCAAGTCTCGATACTTATTACAGAACTCCTAAGTGACTCGTAGGGCTTACGTTGATGCAGGGCAAGAGACTAAAGGTACCAGCCCCTGCTTGGGGTCTTGGAGATTCTCCTTCATAGGCTCCTTCCCTTTATCCTTGGCAGACACCATTGTGCTTCTAAGCTTTCAAAGATAGTTCCCATTTGAAAACGGACTCTGCAGGTCTCTGAATTTAGTCCTTGATAATTTTTTCCAGAGTTATAACTTGAATAACATCGATATCTTCATCTTCATACACTTATTACTTGAGTCATGAAACCTTTCACTTTCTCATTACACCATTATCTCCACTACCTGGAAATTTCTTTCACACAAAACTTCACACAGTTCTCATTAGCAACATTAGTATAAGTGAAGTGATAAAACCTTTTGAGTTCAACTTCAACTGAAAACCATCAAAACATAAGCTACTTTAGCAACTCCTTCCGAAGACCCAAAAAGAATTCAAAAGGAAATCGAATAAAGAAGCAAATGCAAGAATGGCAAAAATTTGTCAAAACAGATCAGCAGGTAAAGATCAATTTTTTGAAAATATTCTGTTGCTCAAATCAAAAAGTGCAAAACTAACGAAAGTTAAATAACAACCTGGGACAAAAGCACAAAAATTTACATCTCAATCCGACATACAGAGATCTCTCACGAATTTTTACGGTGAAGCACAAAAATCTGTTTCGGGACAACAACTTCCCCAAATCTTACTTCTCTCTCATTAGAGGTTGATCTTGACACAAAAACCAAACAAAAAGGATAAGGAGAGGTTATTACCAAAGTAATAACTTCCAAGACTCAAAGAAACAAAAACAAACTGAAAGCAAAAATAAACTGGGTTGTCTCCCAAAAAAACTCTTTCTTTATAGCCATTAAGATGGGCATGATAATTTTGAAGATGCTCACATTGGAATATGAATTAAAGTGAAAGAGAGCATTAAGAAGCAAAAGTACACACATTTAAGTCTAACCTACTTCCTATGCAAGGGAATTTTGTAAACAAACAAGTTGTTGAAACCAGAGGCTACTTGCATAGGAAGGCAAAAGAAGTGCAACATAAAAACTTTCAGCATAAAACGAGGAAACTTGATATTATTGAGATACATAAGAACACTTTTCCCTCTCTCATAGTAGCTTTCAGTATCATGCATAAACTTAATAATATAACTATCACAAGGTCCATCATAACAATGATCACTTATTCTAACAGAAAACACAAGAATACTAGCTCTCATAACACTACTATGTGAAACAATATTAGAGGTATCCTTACAAAGGATAGTGTGTCCCTCTTCTTCATATTTAGTAACAAAGTCTTTCACATTTACTATAATAGGTTCATCAACCATTTGTTTATTAGGTTCAACAGCTTTATTTGTACTTTCATTAACCATACTAGCTATCATAGAATGTTCCTTTATCTTAACTGGGAAAGGCATTTTCTCAATGTAAGGTTCAGGTAAAACATGATTAGCAGTATAAACTTCAGTATTTCTTGCAGGAACACTCTTAGCAACATCTTTATAAGGTTCATGATACTTATTCCACTTCTTTTTAGGCACTTCAATGTAGGAAGCAAAAGCCTTAAAGTAAGAAGCAATAGCTTGAGAGTCTAGACCATAAGCATTTTTAATATTTTGAAAGTCATCAGTTCCCATAAAAGATTCAATGCATTCATAATCATAATTTATACCTGACTTTCTTCCTTTGTCATTCTCCCAGGCTTCAGCATTGTCTTGAATACGGTCCAGAAGATACCATTTAGCTTCTTCTTCCATGCGAGTGAATGATCCAGCACAAGAAGCATCCAATAAATCCTTGTCATATAGAGGGAGCCTTGCATAAAAGTTATTAATAATGATATTGTTGGGGAGCTCATGAATGGGACATTTGAGCATTAGTAACTTCAATCTCCCCCAAGCTTGAGCTGTACTCTCCCCATCAAGAGGCCAAAAGTTGTATATTTGATTCCGATCTTTATGAATCTCACTAGGAGGATAAAACTTTGAATAAAAGAGAGGCACTATTTCCTCCCATTCAAGAGCTTGACCATTCTTCAGCAGCTTATACCATTCCTCAGCTCTTCCTTTCAGTGAAAATGAGAATAACTTCTTCTTAACTTGATCTGTAGTAATACCTGCACACTTGAACAACCCGCATAATTCGTGTATAAAGAGCAAATGATCACCAAGATGGACAGTTCCATCCCCAACATACTAGTTATCCATAACGTGATCAATAATTCTTGTAGGTATTTTAAAAGCATCATTCTCAGCAGGTGGTGGTTCGTCTACTACCTTAGCAGTGGTAGTAGCATTACCAAATAAGAAACTCAGCGAATTATCCATAACGAAAATAAAGCAACCAATGAAGTAAACAATACTCACAAGATAAGTTTCCTTTACCGCCCACTCTCCAATGGCGCTCACTCCCAAGAACGCGGCTTAGAAAATAGTCTTGATGACCCACAAGTATAGGGAGTGTATCGCACTATTTTCGATAAGTAAGAGTGTCGAACACAATGATGGCGCGGTGTTGATGTACAACTCGTTGGGAACCCCAAGAGGAAGGTATGATGAGCACAGCAGCAAGTTTCCCTCAGTTATGAAACCAAGGTTTAATCGAACCAGTAGGAGCAAGGAAACACCCCAAAGGTGTTGCTAGTTGAGCCTTGGCAGGGCGCACTATCGGTGCTATTAGCAACGTGGAGACCTACACAACACAACCATAGAACTTTGTCCCCAACTTGCGATGAGGTTGTCAATCTCACCGGTTTTGCTGAAAACAAAGTATTAAACGTATCGAATGGAAGGAAGTAATAGTTTGCAGAAAGTAAACACAAAGCAGTAAACAGTTTGTAGATTGTATGTAAAATAAAGGACCGGGATCCATAGTTCACTAGAGGTGGCTCTCCTTAAGATAGGTAACATGCTGGGTGAACAAATTACAGCGGGGCAATTGACAAACATCGAGAAAGCAATACATGCATATACTAATCATCTTGAATCCTTTGGAACTTGATTGGGCATTACAACATTATACATAGACCGCCATGCAACTACATCTATGACTAATAATCCACCTTCAGGTTATCATCCGAACCCCCTCCAGTATTAAGTTGCAAGCAACAGATTATTGCTTTATGAATTGCGTGTAAAGTAAACAATATGATTGTTCTATGAACAAAGGATTGTTGTTTTCTCCCTAGTAGCAACATCACATCTAGTACCTTAGAGATTCTCACTTCCCAGCATTACGAGGCATGAACCCACTATCGAGCATAAATACTAACTCTTGGAGTTGCTAGCATCTACTTGGCCAAGATAGCTACTAACAACGGAAAGCATGCAAGATCACAAATAACAAAGACATGATAAAATCAATAATCAATCTTAAATAGCATCTCAATATCCATCGGATCCCCACAAACACAACATGTAGAATTACAAATAGATGATCTTGATCATGAACAGAGCTCACAAGATCTAGACATGAAAGCACAAAGGAGGAGAACCAGCCATCTAGGTAGTACATGGATCCGTAGTCCAAAGATGAACTACTCACGCATCACACCAGAGGCTTGCATGGTGATGAAGAAGGCCTCTAGGGTGAATTCCCCTCTCCAGCAGGGTGCCGGGAAGAGCTTCAGATTCCTCCCGATCTAGGGATGGAGATGATGGTGGCTACAGACTCTTTCGTGTATTTTTGATCGGGGTACTTAGGGTTTTCGTCCTGAGGGCATCTTATAGGCGGAAGGAGATGCCGAGGGGGTGCCTAGGCTGGCCACACCACCCCCTGGCGCGGGCCAAGCCTGCCGCCCTCTGTCCCTTCTCCGACTCGTATTATGGCATTTGATGACTTCCGGAAAAATAGGCACTTTGGCTTTTGTCCCGTCCAATTCCGAGAATATTCATTTTCTGACTTTCTTGGAACCAAAAATAGCAGAAAACAGGCAGCTGGCACTATGGCTCTTGTTGATAGGTTTGTCCAAGAAATCATATGAAAAGTACTCCAAAGTGTGGACAAAACACAAGAAAGTGGATAAAACCAAGCATGAAACATCAAAAATTATAGATACATTTACAATGTATCACCCAACGAGGAGCAGAAGGTGCTGGCTAGTGGTATGGATCAGGAATTCTCTGCAAATACTTAGCAATCGGATTTTTAGGGGTTTTCGATAAAGCAAGTAAACAAAGTACGAGTAAATAAAACATAGTAGGAATAAATGCATCAAGTGGCCCAATCCTTTATGCAGCAAAGGACAAGACGGTTGTATTACTTAAGATGACCAAACGTTCTCGAGGACACATGGGAAGGCTATCAAGTGCTTTCGCTTCATATAGTTGATTAATCTTCTTTAGCTTGCTAAGTGTTGTGTGGGTGAACCTGTGCTAATGTACCGACCTTCCTAGGACTAATACATACTTGTGATTATACCCCTTGCAAACATCCGTAAGTACAAGAAAGTAATTAAGGTAGAAACCTAACCACAGCTTTAAACTCTAAGACCCTTACATCCCTTGTGCAATGGTTTCCTAACAGGGGTTCAGGGTTTTGTCACTCCGGCAACCCCTACGATTAGTAGCCAAGTACACAATGCATTCCCCTAGGCCCATATAGGTGAAGTGTCATGTAGTCGACATTCACATGACACCACTAGAAGAAGTACACCACAACTTAAATATCAAACTATTGAATCTGTCTCAACACAACTCCACTACTAACAACATAACTTCTCCCATGTCCTCAAGAACAAAATGAACAACTCACAAGACATCATATGAATCATGATCAGAGATGGAATAATTATGTATAACACTCTGAACATAAACAATAATTCAACGGTTCACTCAATAGCATCAACTACAAAGAGTAATCAACACCGGGAAAGTTTCCCCTAGGTACTATGCAAGGTTCAACCCAATTGTTACAGCAATATGGAGATGGTGATGATGGTGCTGATGGTGATGATGATGGTGATGATGATGATGATGATGATCCCGATGAAGTCCAACTTGATGGTGGTGTTGATGGCGACGATCTCCCCTCTCCGGGAAGGAATTCCCCTGGTAGAATTCTGTCTGCCGGAGAGATCTTTCTCTCTCGGTGTTTTCCGCCCCACAGAGGCGGCGGAATCTTTCTGTGGTCACTCTCCAAGTCTTAGGGTTTCAGGAGGAATATATACGCCAGAGGGGAGAGCCAGAGGTGGGCCAGGGCGGCCACACCACCTGGTGGTGCGGTCTAGGCTGGCTCGCGCCAGGGGGTGGTGTGGGCCCCCTATGGCCCATCTCCACTCCCTCTTCTGGCAGCCTTCATCTTCTGGAAAAATAGGATTTTCCGTATATTTTCCCGGATTTTCTGATTTTCGTGAATTTTGCCTCCAAACAGTACCTTTTCCATCAGAATCCTGACTGCAGCGGTACATGCTCCAAAAGTCATCAAACATGCAAAAACAGATGAAATAACATAAGTATCACCTCTTAATACGAAATATATCAATGAATAATAGTGAATTATGACATAGAATAGTGATGCAAAATGGAAGTATCACCTCTCAGGGCATATTCCCTTCACCTTGTACCTGGCGAGCTCTCTTTCCCGCCGGTTAGTGAAGAAGGCATTACAGGTGTTGTAGTTATCGGGATCCCAATAGGGATCTATACGCTGCTCTAGCGTGAGCTCTAGGTAGAAGTGGTTCATGATGGCCACATGGCGAGCGGAACCTTGAGGCACAAGAGGGACAAGAACTCCTCCAACGCTCAGCATCCAGTCAGCGGGTTGCCGATAGCCTAGTGGGCATGGGTAGCTGGAGGCGCACAGCGCCTCTGTCTCTTCGAGTGTTAGAATGGCCCAGTATGCGGCGTCGATTGTTGTGAGAGAGGAAGGTGCGGATGTGTGGATAGCCATGGTGCGTTCGTCCTAAATATAGAGAGAAATGGCTGGAAAACATGGTAGACAGCGGTGGGAAATGGCGGGAAATATATTTACTCCCATTTAGTGGCTCCAACCGGGTGCTAAAAGGCCCGGTTAGAGGGAAAGGGAGGGATTTTTTTGGGAAGCGGTGGGAAATGGCGGAAAATATCTTTAGTCCCAGTTAGTAGCTCCAACCGGGACTAAAAGCCCCGGTTAGAGGGAAAGGGCGGGAAAACATAGCGGGAACCGGTGGGAAATGGCGGGAAATATCTTTAGTCATGGTTAGTGGCTCCAACCGGGACTAAAAGGCCCGGTTAGAGGGAAAGGGCGGGAAGCGTTGGGAAATGGCGAGAAATATCTTTAGTCCCGGTTAGTGGCTCCAACCGGGACTAAAAGCCCCGGTTAGAGGGAAAGAGCAGGGAAAACATAGCGGGAAGCGATGGGAAATGGCGGGAAATATCTTTAGTCCCGGTTAGTGGCTCCAACCGGGACTAAAAGGCCCTGACAAGGGTGAGTGTCGACATTATGTCATGAGTGTTTACACTATGTTGTGTTGCTTAATATATAAATAGGCATCCTTGTGAAGTTATCAATTGCAAATATGATGGTGTGCGAGAGCAGGGACACCACTACGACCAGCTTCAGGGAGATGGCTAAGGATCCAGTCCTCAGGCATCTTCCACAAGCTAGCCATAGAGGCACTCCCTAGTATGTGATATTAGTTAGCTCCCCGGCGTATCGATCTAGCTAGAGAAGTTATCAACTGCAAGATGGTGTGTGTGAGATCAGGGACATGACTACGGCCAACTTGAGGGAGATGCCTAAGGATCTAGTCCTCAGGCATCTCCCACAAGATGGCCATAGAGGCACTCCCACAAAACGGCGGGCATGAAGATAGGGGATGAGCCTCATTAAAACTTGCATTGGATCTCTGAAGAAACATCATATTGTGAGTCTAAAAATGATTTTTTTCAAAAAATTACGAGCATTAGATCATGTACCTATAGTTCAAAACGGGCCCACTTCCTACCGATTCGGCATACATTTGTCTTTTTCACCCGAGGATGACAGAAAGGTATGAGATCTTCCAGTTGGGAGATCATCCATGTAAGGTGGTCTAGTACTTTTGAAAAATGGGGTGGTAGTATTTTGAATTAGCATTTTGGTGGTTGCTTCACAAAATGGCCCGTTTTTTGGCGCTTAGAAAATGGAAAATGGCTTTTCCGTGCGACAAAAAGGAAAACTTCCTCCTGCAATATTGTTCACCATCCCAAGATGCACATGCATGCACAATATGGGCACAGTATCACAAACTATGCCTCGATTATGCACATAACATTGGTCCTTCGGACTGAAAGCCATGAAACCTTGAACATGATAGGTCATTTTGTGAAGGTTTTTTTGAGACATAATCAATATACCAAGTTTGGTATTTTTCCTTGCAACTATGTCACATAATATGACACCACGTGAAGGATTTACATTGTTCGGACCGTTTTTGAATTTCTTATGCCCATTTCAGAATTTACCCGCTTCAAACTACATGTACACAATATGAGGCCATGAACCCATCTTAGCGTATGTCCCTTCCTTATGATCGCTTCGGCCATAACCATGGAGCATCTTCTTTACTTAACGGGATGGTTGGATCAGTTTTCACTTTGAAGGACGGAATTTCATCAAACTTATTATAATCTTCTGACATGTCTGTCTTGTCCTCGACTCTCACGATGTTTCTTTTTCCTGAAAGAACTATGTGACGCTTTGCCTCATTGTGTGATGTATTCGTTTGCTTATTTTTCTTTTTTCGGTATGGAGGACATGTCCTTCACATAGAAAACCTGAGCCACATCATTGGTTAGGACGAATGGTTCGTCTCTGTAACCAAGATTGTTGAGATCCACTGTTGTCATTCTATACAACTGGTCTACCTTTACCCCTTCTGCATTTAGGTTGATCCATTTGCACCAAAACAAAGGGATCTTAAAAGAAACTCCATAGTCAAGTTACCATATCTCCTCTATGTAACCATAGTATGTGTCCTTTTGCCCATTCTCGTCGGTTGCATTAAAGTGGACACCGCTGTTTTGGTTGGTGCTCTTTTTATCTTGGGCGATCGCGTAAAATATATTTCCATTTATCTCGTACCCTTGGAAATTCAATATAGTAGAAGATGGTGACCCGACCAACAAGTAGAGCTGATGTCCAACAACAATGTCATTCATGAGATGTGTACACAACCAACTGCCGAAAGTCTTCATGTGTTCATCTCTAATCCAGGAGCCAGGCTTTCCCGGGTTGTTGGAGCGTACAATATTCTTGTGTTCACTAATATACGGAGCTGCCAAGGTGGAATTCTGTAGAACCGTGTAGTGTGCTTGGGTGAAAGATTGTCCATTCCTATATATCATTGCTTTCTTTCCCAGCGTGCCTTTTCCACTCAATCTCCCCTCATGCCGCAATTCAGAAAACACCAACCGGCTTAAGGTCAGGAATAAAGTCAACACATAACTCAATGACCTCCTCTATTCCATAGCCCTTGGAGATGCTTCCTTCTGGCCTAGCACGGTTATGAACATATTTTTTTAACACTCTCATGAACCTCTCAAAGGGGAACATATTATGTAGAAATACAAGACCAAGAATGGAAATCTCTTCGACTAGGTGAATCAGGAGATGCGTCATAATATTAAAGAAGGATGGTGGGAACACCAACTCAAAACTAACAAGACATTGGACCACATCCTTCTGTAACCTTGTCATAATATCTTGATTGCACCTTCTGAGATATTCTATTGAGGAATGAACATAGCTTCACAATAGGTACTCGAATATTTTCCGGTAGAAGCCCTCTCAATGCAATCGGAAGAAACTGCGTCATAATCACGTGACAGTCATGAGACTTCGGGTTTTTGAATTTTTTTCTCTGTCATATTTATTATCCCCTTTATATTAGACGAGAAGCCAGACGACACCTTGATACTGTAAATGACTTCAAAAAAGATTTCCTTCTCTACTTTCGTGACATCCTTTATCCGTCTTGTTCTGTGGTGTCTTTCATACGTTGTTGGTCCTCCCGTGCTTCTGGTGTATCTTTTGTCTTCCCATACATGTCCAGGAAGACTAGCAGGTTCACGCAAAGATTCTTTGGCATGCGCATCACGTCAATTGAAGAGCGGTCACGTAGGACTTTCCAATAGGCCGGAGATCTGGCAGGATAAGCCCACGAGGGAGGAGCTCGACCGCGAGGGGCACGTCGACGATGGTGAGCAGGCAGCGACGACGGCGAATGGGGCTGGCCGAAGTGGCGCCAGGGCAGTTCGAGGCGACGGGCCTAGACAGGGCAGGCAGTGGTCAACGGGAGGAGAGAAAAAATAGGTTTTTTTTTTTCATTTTTTAGATGCTTTTGGATATTTTGTTTTTTATATTGGGCTGACATGTGGGACTTGGTCCACGTCAGCAAATAGGTCCCGACAAGTGGGTCCCACCTATTCGATTCACTGACAATTCGTGTTCAACTCAGGATTAGTGTTTCTACGAAAACTTTCGCAAAATGTGGTGGCTTTTTTGCGATTAGAATGCTGACCGGTACCTTTTGGTAAATCAACTATGCATATCAGACTACAACAGTGTTTTACCCCTGCGGAAGGGGAGGAGCAGAGGTAGGAGGCCGGCGAAGTAATGCTACGTTTACAGGAGGAATTGTACGGATACACACTTACAGGATGATGTGGATTCATACGGTTGGTGCAGTTTTTTTCCGTCCCGTGTTTATAGGATCATGATCCACTCACCACATCACACATCAGTCCGTATCGTGAGAGTATCGTGAGAGTCCGTAAGAATTCATCCGTACGTGTAGGATTATCGGAGGCCGGCGGATGCGGTGGTGCTCAGCCACATGACTTTTTTTTTAATCCTCTATACTTTGCAATTTTGCCCCTGGGTTTCTTTTTTTATTATTACTCCGTAGAAAAAAGTTCCTGCACATGGTAGGTTGGTGGGCTGACAGGCGGGGTCAGCGAATACACAGCTCTATATTCTAGAAGTGACCTCCAGGAAGCACACCCAGCCAGCGTATTTGACTCTTCTTCCTCCCCCTGACCGGGTGGACAGGGCAGGTCAAGCACGCGCTAGTAAACATAGAAGCTTCTCTCCACCTCCCTTCTTGACCGCCGCCGTTGAAACGCTCAAACCCCTACCCCAGTCCACCAACCCATTCGCCGCTACACCCACCCTATATATGTAGCCGCCCCGCAACCCCTTTTGACCAGCACCAACAAGCTCGCACGCAACGTGTTCTTCAACTCAAGCTTCATCGAGCGAGCGAGCGAGAGCCGCCGCGGGCGTTTGTCCTGAACCTTTATCGATCGAGCGACTGAGCGAGGGGTTAGTTTACGCCCGTCCCGTTCTGGGAGTCAGTCGAGCCGACCATGGACACGGGGCAGTCGGCGTTCGGGGTGGCGAGCCTGCGGATGGGCAGGTCGTACCGGGAGCGCCCAAGTGACGACGTCTTCTCGCGGGCGGCGTCGTCAGCGAGGGGAGACTCGGGGGACGACGAGGAGGCGCTCATGTGGGCGGCGCTCGAGAGGCTGCCCACGCACAGCCGCGTCCGCAAGGGCATAGTCGGGGACGGCGACGGCGGCGAGCTCGTCGACGTCGCTGGCCTCGGCTTCCAGGAGAGGACACGCCTGCTCGAGCGCCTCGTGCGCGTCGCGGAGGAGGACCACGAGCGCTTCTTGCGCAAGCTCAGGGAGAGGATAGACAGGTGCCTAGTCTCGACTCGGCTTAGTACTCACTCCTCTGTTTCTATTCTTGTGAATTTACCATGCCGAAACCTGTCTTGTTTCAGAGTTGGGCTCGAATTTCCGACCATCCAGGTGCGGTACGACCACCTCAACATCGAGGCGCTGGCACATGTGGGGAACAGAGGCTTGCCCACCTTCATCAACACCACTCTCAACTTGCTAGAGGTAACTCACAACAGTCCTGAAAATCTTGAGGAGGAATGTTCTTCAAGTCTGACCTTTTTTTTTTGTTTGCGCCTTCTCCTTCAGTCAATAGCCAATCTACTTCATATAATTCCCAACAACAAGGTACCGATCAACATCCTCCATGATGTCAATGGAATTATCAAGCCAAAGAGGTAAGGTTTTTGGTTTACACAGGACCATCATCTCTTCTCTTGTAGTTACAAAATTGCCCACTCCGTCGATTTAGACACAGACTCAAGTTAAAATCTAGATGTTATGGAAATATGAGAGCACACAATCATATCTTTTAGGTCTCTTAAATGATAGGTTACATGATCACTACTCTGTAATGTTGTTGTAGACTTTACTTTGTTGTGATTTAATTTTTTTTCCGGTAATTAAAGGGCGCATTATTATTACTTTGTGGTGAAATGATGTGCCATCTTGAGTCTTGCGTCACTCCTGTCGATTTTCGGTATCTGTAGCAACGTATGTCAGTTGCATTTGATGGCCTGACGTCTTGGTTTTCATGCCAAATTCAGGATGACGTTACTATTAGGGCCACCAGGATCAGGGAAGACTACACTGCTTCTTGCTTTGGCAGGGAAACTAGGCTCTGATCTAAAGGTTTAACATTCTACTTATTAAATCAACAACATGGCTGATTCGAGCACTCATGTTACTACCAAGTTCCAGGGAAGCTTACTTTTGGTGTGATATGAACCAACCAGGTTTCAGGAAAAGTAACATACAATGGGCATGGAATGAATGAGTTTGTGGCTCAAAGGTCAGCAGCCTACATATCCCAACATGACCTCCACATAGCTGAGATGACTGTGCGGGAAACCTTGGCCTTCTCAGCCAGATGCCAAGGGGTTGGAAGCAGATACGGTGAGCTCAAAATTGATCACCATTTTGGCATATAATTTACTTCTCTTACTGTAAAACTGTTTGCTAATTCCTCATCAACTTGTCCCAGACATGCTAACTGAGCTATCTAGAAGGGAGAAGGCTGCAAATATCAAACCAGACCCAGACCTTGATGTCTACATGAAGGTTAGTTTATAGCGCTTCACGGTGTTGCTTAGTTTTTCTGACTAAGAATATTCAGACATAACCCAAGTAGACTGAAATATCGTGTATCTCAGTGCTATGAGCATTATGATCTCAATCCAACGGAAACTTAGTATTTGCAAATCGAATTATTTATAGAAACTGTGAGCCATGTTTGGTTAGATTTGTGCAATTGGGTATCTAGAGTTACAACATTTGTAGATAGCTTTGCGCATTCTTTGAACTGAAAATGCTGCTATAATTTCTTCCCCCTTGGGACTAATAATACATGGATAGATATATCGATAGTGCTTCCAATTTCATTGTGAATACTATTTGCTTACCACATTTAATATGCAGGCAATATCAGTGGGTGGTCAGGATACAAATATCATCACTGATTACATCCTTAAGGTACTGCATCCAAAACAAATATTTTCTTCTTCTTCTTCTTCCATGTACTAAGATCTACCTGTTCTGTTGAACCTTGCAGATTTTAGGGCTTGACATTTGTGCTGACACCATGGTCGGAAATGATATGCTGAGAGGAATCTCAGGGGGGCAACGCAAACGTGTCACAACTGGTATTGCAAAAATACTTGACAGTTTGATTTGTCATGACTGCATAATTCTTCATAGTTCTGGAGGATCTGTGATCTGAACATTTGCTGACTCTTAGTTACCTGAACTCTTCTGAAGGTGAGATGATGGTGGGAGCAGAAAGAGCACTTTTCATGGATGAAATCTCTACTGGCCTGGATAGCTCTACCACATACCAGATAGTGAAATCACTTGGACTAATCACCAACATCCTCAGTGGCACAACCGTCATTTCCTTGTTGCAACCTGCACCAGAGACATATAATTTGTTTGATGACATAATCCTCCTGTCGGATGGCTACATCGTGTATCAGGGGCCACGTGAACATGTGCTTGAATTCTTCGAATCCATGGGCTTCAAATGTCCCGATCGGAAGGGTGTCGCTGACTTTTTGCAAGAAGTAAGTCAACTGAAACGCTAGTAATAATAGTTAATAAGTATATATATGCTATGCCTTACATTGATGATTTTTTTCTCATCTGTTACTGACACCATATATAACTTATAGGTGACATCAAGAAAAGATCAGGCACAATACTGGGCAAGGAGTAACCAGAGATACCATTATGTCCCAGTCAAGGAGTTTGCTCGTGCATTTCAGGCATTTCATGTCGGCCAAAGTCTCTCTTCCGAGCTCTCACGCCCTTTTGACAGGAGCCAGTGCCACCCTGCTTCACTGACAACCTCAACGTACGGCGCCAGCAAGACAGAGCTGCTGCGTGCATGCATCGCGAGGGAGTGGTTGCTCATGAAACGGAATATGTTTGTCTACCGCTTTCGGGCTTTTCAGGTAAAACTGATTTGGCCTTGTAGGGAACCCATTTCAGGCATATATATTCATCATAGTTTAAGACGCACTCCTACCTATGAGATTGGTGAACTAATGGCGTTACTTGAAATCCATGTGCAGCTTCTGGTAATCACAATAATCGTGACGACCCTGTTCCTGCGCACAAACATGCACCATAGTACGGTTAACAATGGCACGGTCTACTTAGGTGCTCTGTTCTTTTGTATAGTTGCTCACATGTTCAACGGTTTCTCTGAGCTCGCTCTGGCCACCATAAAATTGCCAGTCTTCTACAAGCAAAGAGATTACCTCTTCTTCCCTGCATGGGCTTACGCGATACCAACTTGGATCCTCAAGATACCGATATCTTGCGTCGAGGTTGCTATCACGGTATTCCTGTGTTACTATGTCATTGGGTTCGATCCAAATGTTGGAAGGTACTCGTCAACAAATATCATCTTGCTGTAGCATACTAGCACTAAAACCTGCAAGTACTATGCTGAATTACTAACGCTGTTGTTGTTGTTTTCTTCTAGGCTGTTCAAGCAGTACTTTCTGCTGTTGCTTGTGAACCAGATGGCTGCAGCATTGTTCAGGTTGATCGCAGCAGTGGGCAGGACCATGGTTGTTGCAAATACGTTGGCGTCCTTTGCACTTCTAGTGCTGCTCGTGTTCAGTGGATTCATCTTGTCACACCGTAATGCTCCTGGAATAAATTATTCACCGGCTTAAACTTCAAATTTCAAAGATAAGATTAGTAACGCTGGTTTGATTTATTCATGACAGATAATGTGAAGAAATGGTGGATCTGGGCCTACTGGGTGTCGCCTCTTCAGTACGCCATGAGTGCCATTACTGTAAACGAGTTCCTTGGACACAAATGGAATAAGGTATGCCAATTACTGCGACAATAAATATTGTTCGCTGACATACATGACTACTACTATAGTTCTGATGATTGTCATAACCCTGCTGCAGGTTGTCCAGGGATCCAGCGGGATTTTAGGAGTAGATGTGCTCAAGTCCAGGGGTTTTTTCACCGAGGCAAAATGGTACTGGATTGGTGCTGGCGCACTCCTGGGATATGTCTTTGTGTTCAACATCCTCTTCACCATCGCTCTAAGCTACCTTAAACGTAATTCCAAAGTTGTAGAATGAAATTTCAGTCGATGCATATTTTGTTCAGGCACTTGATCTGACCCATTTTTTTCCTACTAATACATGCAGCATTGGGGAAATCTCAGCAAATTCTTTCAGAGGATGCGCTGAAGGAAAAGCATGCCAGTATCACCGGCGAGATTGCTGATGAGTCAAGCAGCTCTACATCTGCAGGTAAGGTCACTTGCAGTAGCAATTGGACATGAACCAGGGCCACGTGCCATTTGGTGAATGCAATCTAATTAAGAGGAGGGCCAAACTGTGTGTAGGGAACATGAGCAACTCAAGGAGAAATTCTGCCTCAGGTGACGGTAGGAGGGGAATGGTCCTCCCCTTTGCACCGCTTGCGGTTGCCTTCAACAACATAAGATACTCTGTTGACATGCCTGTGGAAATGAAAGCACAAGGTGTTGACCAAGATAGGCTGCTTCTGCTAAAGGGAGTCAGTGGCAGTTTCAAGCCGGGAGTCCTCACAGCGCTGATGGGGGTCAGCGGCGCTGGCAAGACCACGCTGATGGATGTGTTGGCTGGCAGGAAGACTGGAGGGTACATTGAAGGTGACATCTCAATCTCTGGCTACCCGAAGAAGCAGGAAACCTTTGCTCGCATTTCCGGTTACTGCGAGCAGAATGACATCCACTCACCAAATGTGACCGTGTATGAGTCCCTGGTGTACTCTGCATGGCTCCGGCTGCCCTCTGATGTAGAGTCAGAAACAAGAAAGGTAAGGGTCTAGCTCAGGCTCAGGCTCAGGCTCAGGGTATACTACTACTGTTTTCTGAACAATGCTGTTCGTTTTTTTTTACAGATGTTCATAGAGCAAGTGATGGAGCTGGTAGAATTGAACTCGCTGAGAGATGCACTTGTTGGACTACCTGGAGTCAGTGGCCTGTCAACAGAGCAAAGGAAGAGGCTGACCATCGCGGTGGAGCTTGTCGCTAATCCGTCTATCATATTCATGGACGAGCCTACCTCTGGCCTTGATGCCAGGGCCGCAGCGATTGTCATGAGGACGGTGAGGAACACTGTGGACACAGGCAGGACAGTTGTTTGCACCATCCACCAGCCTAGCATCGACATCTTTGAAGCCTTCGACGAGGTGATTACAGTAGATTGTCTGCACTGTCATATCAAGCTTTCTTGCTCCTATGTGTGGCGATCCTAAGATTTTCGTCTTGATTTGATTGATTGATGCAGCTGTTCCTGATGAAGAGAGGAGGGGAGGAGATATACGTTGGTCCCCTAGGACACCAATCTCGTGAGCTCGTTGAATACTTTGAGGGAATCGAAAAGGTGAGCAAGATCAAACCAGGATACAATCCGGCAACATGGATGTTGGAAGTGACCTCACAGGCACAAGAAGATATCCTGGGCGTCAGTTTCACAGAAGTGTACAAGAACTCGGACCTCTACCAGTAAGTAATACATTTTTGTTATGAACTCGTGATCGCTGAAACGCAGACATATTACTCACAGTACAATAATAATAATATTGCAGGAGGAACCAGAGCGTGATCAGGGAGATCAGCAAGGCCCCTGCTGGGTCGAAGGATCTCTACTTCCCGACGCAGTACTCTCAAAGCTCCGTGACCCAGTGCATGGCGTGCCTGTGGAAGCAGAACCTTTCCTACTGGAGGAACCCTCAGTACACGGTTGTCCGCTTCTTCTTCTCCCTCGTGGTGGCCCTCATGTTCGGCACCATCTTCTGGCGCCTCGGGGGCAACAAGACGAGGCAGCAGGACCTGTTCAACGCGATGGGGTCCATGTACGCCGCTGTGCTCTTCATGGGGATTTCCTACTCGTCGTCGGTACAGCCCGTGGTGGCGGTGGAGCGGACGGTGTTCTACCGGGAGAGGGCTGCCGGGATGTACTCGGCGCTGCCCTACGCGTTCGGGCAGGTGGTGGTGGAGCTCCCCTACGTGCTGGTGCAGTCGCTGCTGTACGGCGTCATCGTCTACGCCATGATCGGCTTCCAGTGGGACGTCAAGAAGTTCTGCTGGTACATCTACTTCATGTACTTCACGCTGCTCTACTTCACCTACTACGGCATGCTCGCAGTGGGCCTCACCCCCAGCTACAACATCGCATCCATCATCTCATCCTTCTTCTACGGTGTCTGGAACCTCTTCTCCGGATTCGTCATCTCACGCCCGGTACGCAATACATCCGTTTCGCCGTTTTCCTTTTTTTTTCTTCTTATTATTATTACAACCTTATTTAGTAATTCGCGTAAAACAACTTATGACCGGATAATTGATTGGTTTGTGTTTCTTCAGAGGATGCCGGTGTGGTGGAGATGGTACTCGTGGGCGTGCCCCGTTTCGTGGACGCTGTACGGGCTGGTGGCCTCGCAGTTCGGCGACCTCACACAGGAACTCGAGGACACCGGAGTGCCCATCAACGTCTTCCTCAAGGACTTCTTCGGATTCCATCACGACTTCCTGGGCGTCGTCGCCGTCGCGGTCGCAGGCTTCGCCCTGCTCTTCGCTGTATGCTTCGGGCTCGCCATCAAGGTTCTCAACTTCCAGAGGAGGTGATCGATCGATCAACCGTTGCACGGGCTCGCGGCTTTGAGGCCGACGGCGCACGGATCGTATCGGAAACGAATGATGATGTACACGTTGCTTTTTTGTCTCCTTGGTTCCAATTTTTTGTTTGTATTATTAGTGATGCGCAAATGCGTATACTGTATGTAAAAATGTAAGCAGCACGTAGCAACAGTCTACTCAGTAGCAAAGAGCCCATGACAAAATGTAGGACTTAGACGGTGACATATCAAATTGACTCTTGAAAATATATTTTCTACATCCATGATATCATCGTCTTACATGCTCCAGTACATCCATATATAACAACCTTTATGAAAAAGAAACAAAAAGTTGCTGCTTATTTTCCTATCTAATGAGTTTACATATGATGGATATCCAAAAATAATGAAATTATGACACATAAATTTATGTAAATCTTGCAGGAGTTTAAGGTATCATCATCTTACATGTCAAACCACAGTGGTTTTTTAGATAACAGGAAGTTGAAACTGCCTGACTTTAACTTACCATAAGCACGATTACAAGACAAGGCCCCTAGGCCAAATCTAAGGCAGCACTTGCCAGCAAAACAAACAGGAGCCAAGTTCAGGATAGCAAAATTAAGTAGCTAAAGGTGTTGCGGAAGTAGATGCCGGTCCTGGAGTAGGGGTTAAACATCACGATGAAGTTTGCGGAGCACCTCTAGGAGCACGTCCACCGCCTCCAGGTCTTTACTCCTTGATAGCGGGTGCCAGAGCTGCAAAAAGATCAGTGCTTTGAAGATATAGGCCACATGATGCTTAGGGAAATATTTCTCAATAGTAAACTTGTTCCTAACATTCCAAAGCGCCCAGCTCTAGGCAGCAAACAAGATCCAACACAAACGTCCGGCCTGGGGGGATAGAGTCATCAAAATTCCGAAAAAATCATCAGAAGAAGACGAATTCTATTGGACATTAAGCATGGTTCTAACTCCACTCCAACAAAATCTTGCCAGAATACATGAAAATAAGATGTGAGTGATAATTTCTGAGGAACCACATAGGCAGTTGTTTCCATCAGTGGGTCCGGACGGGAGAGGATCTGCTCGTTTGCCGGGAGGCGGCATCTGGCTAGTTGCCAAGTAAAGATCTTAATTTTTAAGGGGAGTCTAGCTTCCCAAATGAGCTTGTGATAGAGAGAGACATTGCCTTGGATCATTTTTCTATATAGGGAGGCGACCGAGAAGCTACCATTTGGTTCTAACACCCAGCTAACGCTATCCTGTTCCTCAGATGGAGCACATGCTGAGAGTTCCAACATTGGTGGGTTTCAGAGAGCCAATTCTATAGGGCCAAAGGTTCTTCTCAATCTGATTACTCAAGCAGCCTCGAGTAAGGCTTGGTATACACTTTGATAAGAGGATCCGAGCAGATATGAAAGAGTCGCGGGTATCTAAACTCTAGCGGGGCATCTCCAAGCCACCAGTCAGACAGACCAGAAGCTAACTCTGGTACCATCTACCAAATCAAACTTGGCTCCCAGCTTAAACATGCGTTTGATTTTATTAAGACCCCACCAGAATTGTGAGCCACACTGACATTGCACATTCAGCAGGTTATCTGCATGATGATATTTGGCAGTTAGGAGCCTATGCCAAAGATTTTGGTTTTCCCCCGGGTTCATCAGGCGCCATACCCATTTTAGCATAAGAGACACATTCAGAATACTGAAATTGAGCACCCCATGGTAGCCCAGGTCCTTGGGCTTGCACACCTCCAGCCACTGACCCAATGGTACTCCCTCTTGTTGCCCACCCCTTCCCAAAAGAAACGAGCTAGATGATTATCAAATTGGGCATGGGTGCCATCTGCGAGCAAGAAGAGGCCCATACTAAAGATGGGGAGGCTGGAAAGGGACAAGTTTGTTAGAGTTAACCTAGCTGCGGATGACATAAACCTTCCTTGCCAGGGATCCATGTTGTAAGAATAATGTTGTATGCTATGTTGACTGACTAGAGAGTAAGGAGGACCTCGTTGTGAACACCACATTTGTTTCGTAATAATAATCATGTATGCAATGTGAACCTACAATGTTTCTATTGTACCACTCTGAGGGATGTAATATTTGCGGAATGGGGTTTCCGGAAGTATTATGTCAATGACTTGTGTACTACAACATACAATGGTATGCTGGGTCACCACAGTTCGTGCGGATAATCCTAAGCCTAGGGGAATATGCGGAGACCCATCATACCACTGCATGATGTAGTACACTATAGTCGTTAACATAACACCAATGAAACACCGTTCACTAGTATTACATCCATCAGAGTGGTACAATAGAAACACAGCATGTCCAAGACATGACTATAGATTACAACCCGACTCTTTTCAAAAGATCCAGAGAACACTCTAGGTTAAAGAGGAAGAAAGAAACTTCTTACAAAGAAGAACCAGAAATAATAACTCAGAGCTATCTGGCTAAAAAGACTAACATCTAAACTATCTGGCTTGCAATTGCTGCTAATGCAATGCTCTACATAAGTAGGTTTTATGGCTAGCGTGTCTACTTCTATCTAATCAGAACTTCGTCTTCACTTCGGTTGATGAATATGTTGACTTCATTGACTTTATTGAAGAACTTGAGCTGTCGATGATGTTTTCTTGAGCATAAGTTGGTGTTGACGTCGTCTTAAACGGCTTCAGAATCTAGCAAGGGTTAAGAAGGTATGGTTGAGTACGAGCATACTCAGCAAGTTCACTAAAAAGGAGTGTTTGATGCACTATGTACAACCACAGACCATAGGTCGTAGGCAATGCAAGTTCTCGTAAACATTTCTTCAAAGGTTGCTTTTATTCTGAAAAGTTATGTTCGTCATCCTTCACAGGTTTATCAGAACTTTCATGGAGTTCCTTTCCTGCCGCGTTCGTAGCTCCTTCCCGGAATAGGGAGTACATGTCATAGTTTTTACACTCTGTAGAGGTACGTTGCTTTACCCATGAGAGATCAAATCCTTGTTGCACAACCAGACGATCTTTCCCATCCACAATTCCGTGATGTGGTGCCCAGTAGATGATCCAAGCCAATCACTACCCTTCTCCGCAACCCCGCATGAAGACATGACCCCCCAAGCAGAACGACCTCTGTTAATCCACATTATGGATATAACTATGGTTGACTCCTTGAGGACTATAGTGAGTAGAACGAGAACCTGGTCGCCCCATTGATATGAGGACCTACCTACGACCGTCTCTCATAGATAGTCTAGACACCAATATCGTGGGGAGCTAAGGGGTCCCACCCATGCTGAGCCTCATAAGGTACACCAGCGCCACGAGATGGCCATTCATCCATGCGAAAGGAAGAAGATCCAGCTGACTTCTCCGTCCCATTCCAAATATCATGGTTAATGCATAATATTGATGGGTTCGTAGCATGGAAAACAAAAATTTTCTACCGCAAGAACGAACAAAACCCATATCTAATCTAGATAAAAGCCAAGATCTAATCTACTAGACATGAGCAACGAGATAGATCGGTACTAACCCTCGTAGAACTGAAAGCGTTAACGAGATTAGATCTCGTGGATGATGTAGTCGATCACGTGCTGATTTCAAGATCGTGTGGACGATCCTTCCGACACCGCGTTCAAGGCGCTCAGCAGACGGTCTGCGTCGGAGTCGGCAGACCTTCCTCTCCCTGCTCCAATGAGCGGAGGTAGTAGATCTTCTCCACGGAATCCCAGCAAAGACGAGGCGTGGTGGTGGTGGTGGAGGTGAGAATTCTGCAGGGCTGCGCCTATGCCTGTGCAGAAGAAATGTGGAGGAGAGAGGTGGCTGAGATTGGGAGTTATGAGACAAGGTGCAGAGGCGCCTCCCTTCTATTTAAAGGAGGGAGGCGCGCCTGGGGAGGGGGAGTCCTAGTAGGACTCCCTCCTCCTTGGGCCGGCGGGTTGGGGGGAGGAATCCTCCTCCCCCACGAATCCGTGTCTTGCCCCACTTGGTTTCTTTGATCCCTTTCTTGGTTTTCAAGCAAACTCCAAGAAATCCTCTAGAACCTTCCAGAACATTCCGAAACCTTCTAGAATCTCCATACAAACACTCCGGAACATTTCCTAACTTAGAAAATGATCCCCAATATATGAATCTCATTCTCCGGACCATTCCGGATCTCCTCGTGATGTCCCGGATCCATTCCGAGACTCCGAACAACATTCGGTCTCCAACACAAATCCCATATCTACTTCAAACAACTTCGAACCTTAAGTGTGTCACCCTACGGTTCGTGAATATGCAGACATGATGAAGACACCTCTCCCATCAATAACCATCAGCGGGATCTGGAGATCCATAACGGCTCCCACATACTCAACGATTACTTCATGATCGAATGAACCAATTAACATACGAAACCAATTCCCTTTGTCTCGTGATATTCTACTTATCCGAGGTTTGATCATGAGTATCTTCATACCTAGTTCTTCCTCGTTACTGATAAGTACTCTTTACTCGTTCCATGTTATGTCATCCCTTGTGACCCAGTCACATGCTTGCAAGCTATCTAGATGACATTCCACCGAGAGGGCCCAGAGTATATCTATCCGTCATATGGATGGACAAATCCCAATCTTGGTCTATGCGCTTCAACACATACTTTCAGAATACCCAATGACACCTTTATAACCACCCATTTACGAAGCTGCGTTTGATGTCATCAAAGTACCCATCCGGTGATGGTGATTAACATAACCTCATGGTCAAAGGATTAGGTTACTATGTATTTCAGACCTTACATCTGAACTTAATGACTTGATCTTATGCTACGCTTACTATGGGTGTGTGTCCATTATATCATTCTCCTAATGATATAACCTTGTTATTAATCTCATCCAATGTCTATGATCAGGAAACCATGATCATCAATCAATCAACAAGCTAGTTCAACAAGAGGCTTACTAGGGACTCTTTTATGTTTACAAAACACACAAGTATTAGTGTTTCCTAATAATACAATTATAGCATGGGATGTAAACATTCATCATAAACACAAAGATATAATAATAACCTCTTTTATTATTGCCTCTTGGGCATATCTCCAACAGTCTCCCACTTGCACTAGAGTCAATAATCTAGATTACATGGTAATATACCGAACACCCATGGCGTTCTGGTGTTGGTCATGCTTTGCTCTAGGGAGAGGTTTAGTCAACGGATCTGCTACATTCAGGTCAGTGTGTATTTTGCAAATCTTTATGTCACCATCTTGGACATACTCGCGAATAGCATGAAAATGTAGCTTGATGTGCTTCAGCTTGCTATGTGACCTTGGCTCCTGTGCATTAGCTATGGCACCTGTCTTGTCACAGTAGATGGCCATCGGGTCTAACGCACTGGGAACCACGCCAAGTTCAATAATGAACTCCTTCATCCATATGCCTTCTTGTGCAGCCTCCGAAGCAGCTATGTATTCCGATTCAGTTGAAGATTTTGCCACGCTCGCTTGGCACTCCTCCGACTTATTGCAGCACCATTCAAAATAAATACGTATCCAGTGTGACTTGAGTCATCTGGATCGGTGTTTCAACTAGCATCGGTGTAACCGTTTACAAGCTGTTCATCACCTCCATAAGAAAGAACCATATCCTTAGTCCTATTCAGTACTTTAGGATATTCTTGACCATCCGGTGTTCCATTCGGGATTACTTTGATATACGCTAGTCAAACTAACGACATGTGCTATATCCGGTCTCATACGAGATGGTATACATGATAGAACCTATGGCCGAGGCATAGGGAATTTTATTCATCTTTTCTCTATCTTCTGTTGTAGCTGGACTTTGAGTTTTACTCAAGGTCTTACCTGACAACATGGGCACGAACCCTTTCTTGCTCTCTTCCATTCTAAACTTCTTTAGAACTTTGTCTAAGTATGTACTTTGTGAAAGCGCTATTAGGCATCTTGATCTATCTCTATAAATCTTGATGCCTAGAATATATGCCGCTTCGCCAAGATCCTTCATCGAAAAACTATTATTCAAATAGGTTTTGACGCTATTAAGAAGTTCTATATCATTCCCAATCAACAATATGTCATCTACATATAGTACTAGGAATACTACAGAGCTCCCACTCACTTTCTTGTAAATACAAGCTTCTCCATAAGTTTGTATAAATCCAAAGTTTTTGATTACTTTATCAAAACGTTGATTCCCACTCCGGGATGCTTGCTTCAGTCCATAAATGGAGCGCTGAAGTTTGCATACCTTGTCAGCATCTTTAGGATCGACAAAACCCTTGGGTTGTACCATATACAACTCTTCCTCAATGTCTCCATTAAGGAACGCCGTTTTGACATCCATCTGCCAAATTTCATAATCGAAATACGCAGCGATTGCTAACATAATCCTCACAGACTTTAGCTTCGCTACTGGTGAGAAAGTCTCATCATAGTCAACTCCTTGAATTTTTCGGAACCCTTTTGCGACAAGTGGAGCTTTATAGACGGTAACATTACCATCAACATCTGTTTTTCTTTTGAAAATCCATTTGTTCTCGACAGCCTTACAGCCATCCGGTAAGTCCACCAAAGTCCATACTTGGTTTTCGTACATGGATCCCATTTCGGATTTCATGGCTTCTAGCCATTTGTCGGAATCTAGGCTCACCATAGCTTCTTCATACGTCGCAGGGTCATCAGTGTTGTCCACTAACATGACGTTCAAGGCAGAGTCATACCACTCAGGAGTGGTATGGACCCTTGTTGACCTGCGAGGTTCAGTAGTAACTTCGTTCGAAGTTTCATGATCATCATCATTAGCTTCCTCTCCAGTTGGTGCAAAGTGACACGTAAACATCTTCCCGGTCTTGCGCTACTCTCAACTCCGAAAGAAGGTTCAATAACCTCGTCGAGTTCTACTTTCCTTCCAGTCACTTCTTTCGAGAGAAATTCCTTCTCCAGAAAGGATCCATTCTTAGCAACGAAAACTTTGCCTTCAGATCTATGATAGAAGGTATACCCAATTGTTTCTTTAGGGTATCCTATGAAGACGCATTTCTCCGCTTTGGGTTCAAGCTTATCAGGTTGTAACTTATTTACCTATGCTTCGCAGCCCCAAACTTTAAGGAACGACAACTTAGGTTTCTTACCAAACCATAATTCATACGGTGTCGTTTCAACGGATTTAGATGGTGCCCTATTTAAAGTGAATGCGGCTGTCTCTAATGCATAGCCCCAAAATGATAACGGTAAATCTGTAAGAGACATCATAAACCGAACCATATCTAAGAGAGTTCGATTACGACGTTCGGACACACCATTACGCTGTGGTGTTCCCGGTGGTGTCAACTGTGAAAGTATTCCACATTTCTTTAAATGCATGCCAAACTCATAACTCAGATATTCACCTCCATGGTCAGAACGCAGAAACTTAATCTTCTTGTTACGATGATTTTCCACTTCACTTTGAAATTCCTTAAACTTCTCGAAAGTTTTGGATTTATGTTTCATAAAGTAGACATACCCATATCTACTCAAGTCATCCGTGAAAGTGAGAACATAATGATATCCACCACGCGATGCTACACTCATTGGACCACACACATCAGTATGTATTATTTCCAATAAGTCTGTAGCTCGCTCCATTATTCCAGAGAATGGAGTCTTAGTCATTTTTCCCATTAGACATGCTTCGCATCTTTCAAGTGATTCAAAATCAAGTGATTCAAGAAGTCCATCAGAATGGAGTTTCTTCATACGCTTCACTCCAATGTGACCAAGACGACAGTGCCACATGTATGTAGAATTATCATTCAATTTTATTCGTTTAGCATCTATGTTGTGAACATGTGTATCACTACTATCGAGATTCAATAAGAATAAACCATTCATCTCAGGTGCATAACCATAAAAGATATTACTCATATAAATCGAACAACCTTTATTCTCAGACTTAAAAGAGTAACCGTCTCGCAAGATCCAGATATAATGTTCATGCTTAACGCAGGCACCAAATAACAATTATTTAAATTTAAAACTAATCCCGATGGTAGATGTAGAGGGAGCGTGCCGACGGCGATCACATCAACCTTGGAGCCATTTCCAACGCCAAGATCGTCACCTCGTCTCTTGCCGGTCTTCGTTTATTCCGCAGCTCGCTTTGAGTTACAAATATGAGCAACCGAACTAGTATCAAATACCCAGGCACTACTACGATTACTAGTAAGATACACATCTATAACATGTATATCGAATATACCTTTCTTCTTGATGTTGCCGTTCTTCAGATCCGCCAGGTATTTGGAGCAGTTACGCTTCCAGTGACCAGCACCCTTGCAGTAGAAGCATTCAGTTTGAGGTTTAGGACCAGCCTTGGGCTTCTTAGCAGGTGTGGCAGCTTTCTTGCCGTCCTTCTTAAAGTTGCCCTTGTTCTTAGGCTTGCCCCGTTTCTTGAAATTGGTGGTCTTATTGACCATCAACACTTGGTGTTCTTTCATGATCTCCACTTCAGCAGTTTTCAGCATGGACGATAGTTCAGTAACGCCTTTTCATGCAGTGCATATTGTAGTTCATCACAAAGTTCTTGTAACTTGGTGGCAGTGATTGGAGGACACGGTGAATCCCCAATTCATTAGGAATCGGTATCCCCAACTCTCGGAGTTTGTTTGCGTGCCCAGACATGGTGAGCACATGCTGCTAATGAGCTACCCTCTTCCATCTTGCAGGTAAAGAACTTCTCGGAAGCTTCATAGCTTTCCATGGCCGCGCGAGTCTCAAATATGAGTTTGAGCTCCTTAATGATTTCAAATGGGTCATGGTGCTCAAAACGCTTTTGAAGCTCCGATTCTAAACCGTCTGAGGATGGCACAGAACTATGGAGTAGTGATGTTTCCGAGTGGCATAAACATTCTTTACGTCATTGGTGGCATCTTCGCAGTGGGTCACCTAGCGGTGCTTCGAGCACATAGGTCAACCGACCAGCCGAGGCGATCTTCAGTCCACGGAACCAGTCCGTGAAATTGCTTCCATTGTTCTTAAGTTTTTCTTTCTCTAGGAACGCATTGAAATTGATGGAAACGTTCGCCATAATCTACAACATATTTGCAAGTAGTTAAGACTAAGTTTATGATAAATAGTGTTCTAATTTAATTCTTAAATTAAATAGGTGAACTCCCACTCAAAACAACATCCCTCGCAGTTGTTTTAGTGATTACACGAACCAAATCCACTACACCAAGTCCGATCATCACGTGAGATGATGTAGCTTCATTGGCGAACAATCTTCATGTTCATCATATCAATCATATGACTCATGCTCTACCTTTCGGTATTCCGTGTTCCGAGACCATGTCTGTACATGCTAGGCTCGTCAAGATTAACCTTAGTTTCCGCATGTGCAAATCTGGCTTGCACCCGTTGTATGCACACGTAGAGTCTATCACACCCGATCATCACGAGATGCTTCGAAACGACGAGTCTTAGAAACGGTGCCAACTAAGGACGAACACTTTATTACTTGATATTTAGTGAGAGGGATCATCTTATAATGCTACCGTCAGGATCTAAGCAATACAAGATACATAAAGGATTAACATCACAGGCAATTCATAATTTGTGTGATATGATATGGCCCTTTCTTCTTATGCCTTCGATCTCTATCTCCAAAGCACGGACATGATCTCCATCATCACCAGCATTGCGTCAAGGTCCGTGGCGCCGCTTCATGGTTGTCCATCTTCACTAGCAACTATTACAACTACTTGGAACAAAGCTATTACAAGATGAATAGACACGCAGGTCTTAACAGAATTAAAGACAACCATTAGGCTCCTGCCGGTTGCCATATTACAACAGGGATCATTGCATACATCAAATACAATTACAATCACATGTAGGCCATATCACATCACAAAACCCCTGCAAAAACAAGTTAGACGCCTCTAATTTTCTTTGCAAGTTTTACGTGGCTTGGGGCTTCCGACTAAGAACGCATCTTACCTACGAAACTGAACCACAACGTTGATACAAGTGCTATCAAGTGCAAAGTGTAGATTTGATCTATACTATGATGGGAGAGACAGACACCCACAAATCCACTTGTGCAATACGAGTTGCACGTCAAGCGTGGAGCAAGTCTCATGTACGATGACATGTAATGTTAGCCCGAGCCGCTTCATCCCACCATACCGCAAGATGCAAAGTACACATATAGCAAAAGACGGCACGAGCACCAACGCCCACAACCTCATTGTGTTCTACTCGTGCAACAGATCTACGCATAGACAAGGCTCTGATACCACTGATGGGTTCATAGCATGGAAAACAAAAATTTTCTACCGCAAGAACGAACAAAACCCAGATCTAATCTAGATAAAAGCCAAGATCTAATCTACTAGACATGAGAAACGAGATAGATCGGTACTAACCCTCGTAGAACCGAAAGCGTTAACGAGATTAGATCTCGTGGATGATGCAGTCGATCACGTGCCGATCTCAAGATTGTGTGGACGATCCTTCCAAATAGCGTTCGGCGCTTCATGAGACGGTCACACGCATGAGTCGGCAGACCTTCCTCTCCTGTTCCAATGAAAGCGAAGGTAGTAGATCTTCTCCATGGAATCCCAGCAGCACGACGGCGTGGTGGTGGTCGTGGAGATGAGAATTCTGCAGGGCTTCGCCTATGCCTGTGCAGAAGAAACGTGGAGGAGAGAGGCGGCTCATCCTTGGGCCGGCGGGTTGGGGGGAGGAATCCTCCTTCCCCACGAATCCGTGTCTTGCCCCACTTGGTTTCTTTGATCCCTTTCTTGGTTTTCAAGCAAACTCCAAGAAATCCTCTAGAACCTTCCAAAACATTCCGAAACCTTCTAGAATCTCCATACAAACACTCCGGAACATTTCCTAACTTAGAAAATGATCCCCAATATATGAATCTCATTCTCCGGACCATTCCGGATCTCCTCGTGATGTCCCGGATCCATTCCGAGACTCCGAACAACATTCGGTCTCCAACACAAATCCCATATCTACTTCAAACAACTTCGAACCTTAAGTGTGTCACCCTACGGTTCGTGAATATGCAGACATGATGAAGACACCTCTCCCATCAATAACCATCAGCGGGATCTGGAGATCCATAACGGCTCCCACATACTCAACGATTACTTCATGATCGAATGAACCAATTAACATACGAAACCAATTCCCTTTGTCTCGTGATATTCTACTTATCCGAGGTTTGATCATGAGTATCTTCATACCTAGTTCTTCCTTGTTACTGATAAGTACTCTTTACTCGTTCCATGTTATGTCATCCCTTGTGACCCAGTCACATGCTTGCAAGCTATCTAGATGACATTCCACCGAGAGGGCCCAGAGTATATCTATCCGTCATATGGATGGACAAATCCCAATCTTGGTCTATGCGCTTCAACACATACTTTCAGAATACCCAATGACACCTTTATAACCACCCAGTTACGAAGCAGCGTTTGATGTCATCAAAGTACCCATCCGGTGATGGTGATTAACATAACCTCATGGTCAAAGGATTAGGTTACTATGTATTTCAGACCTTACAGCAATACGAACTTAATGACTTGATCTTATGCTACGCTTACTATGGGTGTGTGTCCATTATATCATTCTCCTAATGATATAACCTTGTTATTAATCTCATCCAATGTCTATGATCAGGAAACCATGATCATCAATCAATCAACAAGCTAGTTCAACAAGAGGCTTACTAGGGACTCTTTTATGTTTACAAAACACACAAGTATTAGTGTTTCCTAATAATACAATTATAGCATGGGATGTAAACATTCATCATAAACACAAAGATATAATAATAACCTCTTTTATTATTGCCTCTTGGGCATATCTCCAACAAATATATGGTGCAAGAATCACTGGCGACATTGGTTGATTAAGTCCTAGATATTATGTTCCTTTACCACTGGAACTGTAATAGTAGGTTATTACCATTTAGTAAATAACCCATAATCATTTTATTATGAAAATAGTGTTTTCTGACCTTTTCGAAATGCAGGTGATGACAACATTTGATTTGCAAATACTTGATAGAAAATAACCAAAGGACATGAGAAAGTGTGAACTTGCCTTTTGTGATTGCAAGATTATGCACTCACGGTCTTCGAGACAATAGAATATCCAAATTCTGTAAATAGCATCATTGGTCCGGTAAGGATTAATGTTTAAAGAAGCGAGATGCAATTATGCATAAGTAATGTAATGCAATTAGATAAATGTGAATTGACGGAATAATCGTCTATGATCTAGGGTTCGGAAACTAGGAATGGTTCCTTTAGAATGAGTTTCACTTTTATACCAGCTTCACACTTATGCTTCCTATTAAGGCTTGTGAGTGTGTGTGAAACAACTTATAAGTACAATAAAGTAACACACAATGGCATAGCACCCAAGGTGTTGACAAATGGTTCAAAGTTTATTCCACTCAAGCTTTCTACTATAACTTAGAGAGTTAAAGACAAAATATATAGTTCATTTGCATTTTCTTTAAAAGAATTACTTTTGAGGAAAAGGTTACTTCTCAAAAATGAATGCATTTCAATCTTGAAGTTATACTTTTAGGGATTCCTATTAACTAAAAGTATTTAAGAAGAAAATATTTAGCATCTTTTGAATAACTATTCTTCTAGAAAGTGGAGACTTATATATTTTGAAGATGGAATCATATTACAAGTAGTTTACTTCTTAATGATTCCTAAAGGTAGAATAAAAGTAGCATTGTTTTTTATGGAATTGGTGTTTTCTTAAGGTTATACTTCATAAATACAAAATAGGCATTACTTTAATTACTTAAGAACTTGGTTTAAATTTAAGTAGTTTTCCAAACTAGTAGAAGAATTAGTAAATATGAGCTTGATGATTTTATAAGTGAATAGAATTACTTTACTTGAATAATGACCACACTAGTAGTTGAGACTTATCTTTCTTGGTCATTAGATGGTATTATAATTTGTTCACTTCATAGTGTTTCTTTAAGGTTAATTAAGAGTGGTAAAACTTTTGTTTGAGTCATGTTTTCTTAACATTATAGTTGAATAGAATCATTTATTTTCTTACAAATGAGTGGTTATAATTCATAATATGGAAACAACATTACTTAACTACTTATGAACTATCTTTGGATTTTTAGTATGTTTATAAACTTGTGGTTGAAGTAATGGTAAAAGGTTTTATTAAGTGAAAAATATCATTCTAGAAGATTTTATATTTGATAAGAATCCTTTTGGAAAATAATATACACTTATAGGTGAATGGTAATTCAACAAAATTGTATTTAAAATGTTTTGAACAATTTTGAATTCATATTATCAATACGTTAAGACTAATACTATTTTTAGACCTTTGATGGACAATATTTGAGGTATTAGCAATTCTATGCATAATTTTTATGAATTACCAACTAAGGAAATAGGTTTAATCCAAGTTATTAGAGGATTAGGTTTTTATGTACTTCAAAAGTGTAATATTATATTTTTAACTTGTATTTATTATTTTTGTGAACATTTTGGTATATTATAAATATTTTTATGATTTAAAAATAATAAGACATGGTTTTTATAAGTTTTATCACTTTATAAAGACTTAATAAATAATAATATTTAGTTAAGTGATTCCAAAAATATATGAAACAAGATTATAAATGTATATTTTGTTTTTTAAGAATTTTGATATATTATACATATTTTTTTGAATTTTAAATAATAGAATATATTTATTTAAGATTTATCCTTAATAAGATATTTACTAATTAATACTAATTATTTTATTTAAGTTGGAAAATTAAATATGATAATAGGTTTAGAATATAAAATTTATTTTACTGAATATTTATATATATAATATATATTTTTCTGAATTATAAAACAAAAGATATTGATTTAACAAGATTTAATCATTTTCTTAATTCGTGGAAAACATTTATATTTGAATTTATATTGTTTTATCCATTTTCTTAACAGGAAATACTTTTTGTTCCGAGACTAATCCTAGACACATTCACTGACTGGTGGGGCTCCCACCACATCACATGCCACATAAGCAAAGACTAGGTCAAACTGGCTGACTAGGCACGAGATGACGTCATCGTGATGTCACACGATGTTGATCCTCACAGATCGAAGATCAGTCGTCTGATTGGGTGCTCGAGCATGGCTATGGCCGAGCTTGTTGGAAAGAGGACGACGTGAGGAACCCAGTAGTGGTGGTGTCGCCCAGTTTTGGTCACCGGAGCTACTATGGCGACCAACAACTGTGGTGGCTGACGACGGTCCACGACGGGACGGCAATACACATCAAGAGGAAGAGATTGGAGGGCATAGGTAGATGCATAAGCTCACACTGGTTATGATGGTGAGGACAATGAGGCATGGGGAGGTCCGATGGCGGCGAATCAATGACAATGTCCGCGGTGGCCGGCGGGATGCCGAGCTCGATTCTGCACCGCCCGTTGCACGTCTGCTTACGAGGCTTGTCGGAGACGAACAAGGGGATTGAGGCGAGCTCTGTGGTATGCTCACCTAGGCTAGGGGAGGCTCCAATGGCGACGATGGAGCTCCCGCCCGAGCTAGGGTTTCGGTGGAAGAAGGGTGTTTGCTCTAGAGGGTGAGAGAGGAGATGAGATTGGTATGGGGAGGTAGAGGACGATGTGGCGGTCTTAATAATTAATTTTTACCATTTTACAGAGCATTCCATAAAATGAAACAATGTTTTCACCATCAGGGGAAATGTTTCCATTACATGACAAAATAATGTCTTCATCACCAAGAATATATAGCACAAGAAATGAATTCCAACACAATAACCATATGCAATGACTTGATGTGTATAAACCTTAGTGACCATCTAATTTGTAATTAGAAGTGTCAAGGAGGGAGCATGATAGATTCATTTGTGGTGGCTAGGTGCAAATTTTTAATTCAATAAATGTACTACATTCTTGTGGACACTCACAAAGACAATTGACCTCTTGTCTTAGGAGACTTGTGATAAAACGGTTAGTTCGGAAATAAGTGACTTGGAATTTATCTAGATTCGTATGTATCACTAAAATACATCTATATACTCGTGTATATGATCTATATACTCGTGAATCTAGACAAATATAAGTTTCGTATCGAGGGAGTACGACAATATTATAAATTTGCAATGTTGTCATGATAAATAATGATATTTGCTACACTCCATAAATGAAACCGCTTCTTTTCTTCCGTCACAGTTTTATATTTTTGTACTGAAGTATTTTTACTATAAAATAATGCACGAAATTAGTTACACGTTAGTGATTAAGTACTTCCACTAATTTGTAT
Source organism: Avena insularis (assembly GCA_023614405.1). Taxonomy (NCBI): domain Eukaryota; kingdom Viridiplantae; phylum Streptophyta; class Magnoliopsida; order Poales; family Poaceae; genus Avena; species Avena insularis. The sequence goes on from CM042689.1 coordinate 368,696,061, forward strand.
TTACAAACAGAGGTAATACTACACACCCAAGTAACATCGTAAGTAATTTCTATTTCTCTCTTTCTAGAGGAGTTTTCTAGGTTATCAGTTTGAAGAATCATTTGTCAGATAGGGAGAATTGAATACTTTAAGTTATACAGCGAGTGATTAGATCGATGAATGATTAGTGCATAGAGGCAGTCGAGCTGGTAAAATGCTCACATTTAATGGTAGTAGTCTTTTGGTTTGCTTCCAGACAATGAATGAAGCCACAATACGGATATGATTTAAGTGGTTGTATGCCACATGAGGCCCTCAACTCTGACTACACAATGACAAAAGGGGTACCTTTTAGCTGCCACTATGGAGTAATCTCGAAGAGTTCGGCAACTTCATCAGCACGAGTTGTGCGCGGGAAAGCAAGCTGATGAATCCAAGCCCTCATATCCGTCAGATCTATTGAGTTCTAGCTTGATGTGTGGCACATAGCTGCTCCAATGTTTAAATGAACGGTTTGGATTACGCCAAAGGTACATCAGCGGGAAAATACCCTGAAGCTGAGTGGCAAATCCAAATTTAAAAACTCGTGTACTATATAGTGGTATAGAGGTATAGATATAGATATAAATATGGATAGGAAGAGGACATCGTAGATTTCACAATGTCCTGCTCCATGTGTTGGTGTTGAACAGTATCGAGAGCGAATTCCACCATGCTTAGAACCATCATGTCACACCCCTCCCCAAAAAAATTCTATAGCACTGTAGGCTATATTCTTAATATGTGTATATAGTTATTATTAATAGACTTAATGTATGCTTTTTTTCTCTATGAAGACTGTTGGTAATAAAAACATAATATTTATTAAACCCACATGTGACCTGCCCATATAAATGACATAGTGACAGTAACCATGGAGAATCATCATACGTCTTTCCTTCTCCTTTTTTTCGAAAAGGATCCTGGCATTAAAAGAAACATCGAACCGTACAAAGCACCTCAACAAAAAATAAAATTACATCAAAATCCTTGAGATGCCCTCCGTCTTTAACCTCAGTTGCCCGCGCCACGAGGAGCAATGGTACCTGTTAGATTGACATGTTTTTTTGCAAAGTTGTCGAGGATATCCCTGTGATGGAGGATGGCGGCCGTGCGGGCATTGTTCACGCCCGATGTGCCCTGGAATACACACTGCTCAAGGAGGCTGATGAAAAGGTCTAGCTTGTTGTGCTGGGCAAGACTCTGCGCGATAACAACTACCTCCATGTAGACGTTCGCCGGTGCGGCAGGCAAAGCCTCGGAAAGCCGCAGGGCCATCAGTGCGTGGAACAGATCGTCTCTAGAGAGACCAGCCAGGGAAGTGGTGAGCATGGAAACAACCTGGGGAAGAACACCTAGACCAAAATTTGGGGCTAAAAGTCAGTTATAGATAGGCTAGATGAATGAAGTACATAGAAGAAAATGATATCGCTACCGGTAGCATGCATTGTGGCAAACGTACCTGTTGGGTATGAATCACGGCGCATGGCCTGAAGGCGGGCAGTGAGGTCGTCCACCATGCCTGTGATGATGCTGAAGCTAGTGAGGAAAGAGTCCACCGTCTTCTTGAGCCAGGCCGCAAAGATGGCGTCAGAATGGGTGCGTGCCACGGCACGTGCCAGCACGACACGGAGGCGTTGTAAAGAGTCGACCTGGGGGTGGGCATCCCTGGCTTTCTCTATCAGACGGATGGCACTCACCCACACAACCTCCATCTTTCCTTCTCTCTCTCTCTGGATATCGCTCTATGGCAGACTCCACTACTGCTCAATCTAGGTACTTTTGTACTCTTACTTTTGGAAGTGTAGTACATATATATACTACGGAGTACTAGTAGTAGTACTCGTACAAGCAATCAATGGTAGAAAGCTACTACCACCGGTATAGTTGACCTTCAAGTATTAAGTGCCTACCTAACCAAGCCTGCATGCTTATCTTGGTAATTGTGCGGCCTCTCGCATAACCAAATCCCCACTTAGGTTGGTCATAGTGGGAAGTAACGTAGAGTAGTAGTAACATGCATATGTTACTAGTCTAAGTTACTACCTCCATAGTGTAAAATAACATAGGTGTGGTATCATACATAGTCTCATTTATTGCAATGTAGACTCATTTTGTCTTGAAATGTGTGATGTTATGGTAATATATCTAGTTACCACAAGCCTCTCTTTTATCATTTAATTGCATGCTATATCATCTAAATGCTTAGTTGTCAATACAAGTAGGACTAGGTTACTACCCAAGTTACTCCCACAATGACTAGCCTTAACATGGAGTACTAGTACTGCCTATTCAAAAAAATATGTACTCCCTCCATTTCAAAATATAAGATGTTTTTGTTTTGTGAAAAGAGTGTATCTAGTCCGCTTTTAGTGTATATGTTCAATCTAAATGAACATATACACCAAAAGATGTCTAGGTGCACTCTTTTCACAAAGCTAAAACATCTTATATTTTGGAACGAAGGGAGTACTAGCTAGTACTACTGTTTTGTTGGTACCAAGACGTGGTCTTGAAAATCAGTGAGAAAATCTTGGGAACGTTATTAGAGCTAGCCTCTTAACTGCACCGTAATTCTATCCCTATTGGTTTATTTTTTCCTTCACGCTCTACCGCATGCAGAGAGAAATGGTAGATGCCAGAAATTAGGGGCTGCAGTAACTAGGGCTCTAGAAATTACTCCCCCATCTCATTGCATTTTACTACTCCCTGTATTCTGTACCTCGTGTTAGGAACCCATCGTAGCTTTGCTCTTGAAGTTATACTATGAAACTATTTTGAAGGTGTACACGGTGGGTCAATATCTTGAAAATCGCCAAGATTTCTGAACGACTCAATATCTTGCTATATATGAATTTGCATGCTGGCAACTCTTACACAGATTAAAAAAACAAAGAATATAAAGGAAAATGAATAAATGAATAGGGTCCGCATGACATCCTCTCGTTTGTAGTACCAACCATGAAAAAATGGTAAACAGGAGATTTGAAACATTCGAAAAAGCCGTAGTCACATTAGATATGGCCTGAACACTCGAGGGTTTCTCGAGCCGAACGACTGATTAGGTCATGGCCATATCTACATCATAGTTCATGATAATGTTCCCGTATTTGGTAGATGGGTGTGTCTTGCCATGGTATACAATAATGCTGGGGTGGTAGTTTCGAGCTAGTATTAGGAAACACATGTTCAAATTTCCTAGTTGTATCTTTAGGGTCCGTGTTGTAAAAGTATAGGTCCCAGATGTATTTTGGGTTTCTCTTTGGACCACTATGTAATTTTTATGCCCATCATTGGATTTTAACACGTACGTTCTTGGTACTTCGGGGCAGATTCCTCGTTACAAAAAAAAAGAAAAAGTTCTCAATGACTGGAATTATTTTGTGCACGAATATTTTGAATCTAAATGCCCCAGACCCAATTTTTAGAAAAAAAGACTATTGTGCAAAACTTGAGTAGTCCGTACTTCTACTGAACCAGGGGCACCAGAACATTAACCCCAAAGCTGCCAAAGAAAAAAACGGAAGAAAAAAATAAAGAGAAAGAAGAGATTATTAACGGAAGGCAGTGCGAGAGCAGCGAAGGAGTTGAAGGCGGTGCGATGTCAGAGTAAAGCTAGTTTGACGGGTTTCTGACACAAGGTACAGGTACCTACTACTAGTAGAACAATACTACTAGTAGTACTACTATGTTTTCTCTCTCCTTCGCTGTCTCTCACCATCCATCCTCTCTCCCCCTCCTATGCAGTGCCCCGCGTGCACCGGCCGGCTGATCTCTCCCTCGTCCCACTACGTGGCGCCGCACACGTGTGCCTTGGTACGGCCGTGTTGTGTGTGTGTGGCCTGTTTTTCCCTTTTTTCTTGACAAGAGTCTCTAGCGTGTTTTGAATTGGATACATAGGACCAATCCTGACCATTGGGCTATAAGATCCAATAGTTCAGAGCAGCTGGATTCGTGTTGAACAGTACCTAGAGAAAACTCCACCATATTCTAGAACCATCATACTTTAAGTCTTGTTAGAGAAAAATGCATACATTAAGTCTATTAATAATAACTATCTTCTTTTCTATTCTAGCATCTAGAAGATTCTATTGGTAGTCTTCATCACAATAAATGCTATGCAGAAAACTCAAAACACACTTCTCCATCATTCAAGAATCTTATCCCTCGTTTCTCTAGACCATGTTACCAAAATTTTAAAGTTTTAGATAGCTAATAATCGTTGACTTCTACATGATATGCAAAGTACAAGAACGAAATATACACCTGAGAAGATTATTCTCCTCCCTCCAATCCAAATTATTGTTCTTAGATTTGTCTAGATTCGGTTGTATCTAGTCATGTTTTAGTGCTAGATACATCCGAATCTAGACAAATCTGAGAACAATAATTTGGATCGAAGGGAGTAGAATGATGGAGTAGTGTTTTTTGAGATTTGTGCATTGCGTTCATTGTGCTAAAGACGTGCTATCCATAATATATTCTAGTAGAGATGCTAGCTAGTAGAATGGAAAAGAAGATCCAACGACTAGCAATGTTGAGATTCACGAGTCTTGATCCAAAGATCAATATATTCGAAGTTATTCGTACACTGTATAGTGGTAAGATAAGATAAACAATAGTATTTTCTAGAGATGATGCTACAATAGAACAGTAGATCCAACAGCTGGCAATATTGGGATTCGTGAGTTTTGATCCAACCGATCAAAATTAAAAGTTATTCGCAAAAATTATAGTGGTAATATATGATAAGAAAGACTATCAATTGTATCTACTAGATGTCAGAATGGAAAAGAAGATCCAACCGGTTGGCAATGTTGAGATTCTCGAGTCTTGATCTAACGATCAAAATTCTAAGTTATTCATACACTATAGTAGGTAAAATAATGTACTATCCATAGTGTATCTTCTATTTAGATGCCAACTAGAATGGACTAGTAAAAGACACGTGCCACACACGTATATATTGTATGAAATGTGATTTAGCAAACATTAAGTTGTTATTATTAACCAATAGTATTGTTAGAGAAAAAGGGCATACATTAAGTCTACTAGTAAAAGGCATGAGCCACACACGTATATACTGTATAAAATGTGATTTCGCAAACATCAAGTTGTTATTATTAACCAATAGTCTTGTTAGAGAAAAAAGTCATACATTAAATCTACTAGTAAAAGACATGAGCCGCACACGTATATGCTGTATAAAATGTGATTTAACAAACACTAAGTTGTTATTATTAACCAATAGTCCTGCTAGAGAAAAAAGGCATACATTAATTCTATTAATAATAACTATCTACACACAATGAGAATACAACCTAATGTGCTATGATTTTTTTTGTGGGGGGGGGGGGGGGTACATGGTGGAGTATGCTCCATGGGTACTATTCAACATGAATCCAGCTGCTCTGAACCATTGGATCTAACAGCCCAATCGTCAGGATTGGTGCTATTAATAATAACTATCTACACATATTCAGAATATAACCTACTCTGCTATGAAATTTAGGGGAGGAGTGTTGACATGATGGTTTTAGAACATGGTGGAGTTTTCTCTAGGTACGTACTAGCTGTTCAACACGAATCCAGCTGCTCTGAACCATTGGATCTAACATCCCAACGATCAGGATTTGTGCTATGGATCCAATTAACACTATATAGTAGTAGAAGAAAAGAAGATAACACTATATAGTGTACGATACAAATAACTTTAAACTTTGACCGTTGGATCTAGACTCGTGAATCCCAAAATTGCTAATTAACCGTTGGATCTTCTATCCATTCTACTCCCTCCGTCTAGAAATATAAGACATTTTAGCTTTGTGAAATGAATGTATCTAGATGTCTTTTAGTCTATAGGCCGACATCAAGATACATTCGTTTCACAAAGGTAAAATGTCTTATATTTGTGAACGAGGGAGTAGCATCTATAAGATTCTATTGTTAGTCTTCAGCACAATGAACTCTATGCACAAATCTCAAAACACACTTTTCAATAATTCTAGAATCTTCTCTAGCGCACGTGGAGTATTAGGTAGGAGTAGCTAGGTTGATTTCTACATGATACAGTACAAAGTAGTAGAACCAAATATACACCCGATCCTTTATGGATATGGCTCAAAATTAAAATTATTTTTTGAGCTTCACCTATTATAATTATAATTTTATAGTCCCATGCAAGGCACGCTCAACTTTATAGTGGATGCCCAGACCATGCTGGGGGTGACAACTGCTTACGACTGTCTCATTGATTTTTGCGTCAAGTACTGTATCTGAATGGAAATGGTTTTTTACTCGCGTGGAGACCAGGAGGCCACCTCTCACGAACTCGACCTTCTTCCTCCTCCTCTTCGCGAATGTAGCTCTTCTATGCCAGATTGCTTTGCCCGTTTTCATTCCTTTTTGCTGTGCTATTTCACCCGCATGACCAGGAACAAGTCCCGCCACAGAAGGGCTCGTGCCGCGACGGTGAACCTGGCGGAAGAGAAGAAATCGGCATGTCGTTCTTCCATCATGTTGCTACCGGTACCAAGCGATGCGATGATCAAAGGGTCCCAGTCGAATCCCTTGGCTGCAGGCGAGAGGTCTTCAACTCAAGGTTCTTCGAAGCCGCCGCATCTAGGGACCTTTAGGTAAATCTTCGTTCTTGTGCAACTTTCCATGTCTTTGACCGTTTCTTGATTTCTCATTTACCTAAAAAAGCACATTCTTCCTCAATGGTGTTTTTAGGTCGGGTGGTCCTCGAATTCCATCAGCACTCCTGCCTGCAGAATCATCTTCACCGTCGCCGATGCAGACTGATACCTTCAGGTAAATCTCCGTGCTTGGGAAACTTTCCATGTATTTGACTGTTTCTTGATTCACTCATTTCCCTATTAGTACATTTTTTCTCAATGTTGTTTTAGGTCAGACGGACTTCGCATTCCCCGTCACTCCTGCCTGCAGAATCATATTCACCATCGCTGATCGAGGCCGATCGTTATAGCTGCAAGGTAAGAAATCATTCGAATTGTGATTCCATGTATCTCTTCCTTGATAGTTCTCTAGGTACACTTCTGAATTTATGCTCCCTATTCATCTAACAGAATATTGGCTTCGAGATCGAGTTTATGGTGAAAAAGGTGATGGGCAATTTCTGCGTCAAGACAACGGACAGAAGTGCCCTTGTCAAGGAGTGCACTAGACTTTACTCCAAACTCGCCGCTGACAAGGTCGGGCTTAGACTCCTTAGGAATCTCTCCATGGAATACTTGATTGAGCGTGACGAGCTGAAGCAACGGAACATCGGCATGATGGAGATGCTGGGCATAAGCTTCGAATAGATCCATGACCTCGAGGACTAGAAAGACAAACTCTTGGCCGAGCTGGCAAAGCTGAAGCGTGAAACTATCGTCGATCTCCATCAATGAGTTGGCACGTGGAAGACCTTAGTTAGTACTCCATCTGTTTTCACAATATAAGCCTATTTACAGAGCTAAAACAGCTTACAAAAAAGCTTATATATATGGAATGGAGGGACTAGTTGATGATCAGATATATAGATTGCAATATTGCCCCAGTAAATTGAAAAACCTTTATTAGTATTATGAATGTATGATCGTGTACTTGCTGGTAAAATATTTGGTTATTTGGTGAATGTGATATGCATCAGCATCACCAGCCACAATGTTGCCAGAGCCAATTTTGAGTGTGATTATCTTTCCTACTGTACTATAGTAGTAATTAGTTATTATCTCTTCTGTGCAGAGCGCTAGCTACCTTTCCATCGTTGTCATGCTGCATCTCACCAACTTCACTTGCTCAAAGCCTCCATTCTTCTTTACTCCAAAAAAACAGCATCCATTCTTCCGCCATCTTCGGTTTTGGTCTTGTTGATGGCAGTGGCATCGGTATCCCATTGATGGTGACTTTAGGTCAGGACCCCAACTTTGTCTCTGTACAACTACAATGTAGTATAATCATTGCGCCAATGCTTATAGGGGAAGAAAGAGGTAACTGCTGGGGATCCCTCCTGAACATATGTACACTCTCCAAAATTTATACATTGAAGGGATAACCACTTTTATAGCCATTTAAAAGAGTTTTGGGTGATTTTTTCAAATTAATTCGACCTTTAACTTGATGTGTGCTATTTGGTCGACAATTAGAAAACACTATTTAGTTATTTAGTAGTAGTATATAGATTCTTCCAATTTTTGACTAACTTGTGACATCTATTTTGATACGAAGGGAGTAGGATTATGTGTTAGCTACATACATGGCCTTTATTCTGCATAGTGTCAACCTGGTGGGATAATTCTCTCCTGAGGAGAGAGGCCTACACATTAAAAGGTGTCTATATATATTCGTTTCACAAAAGCTAAAACATCTTATATTTTGGAATAGAGGGAGTACATAGGATCTAATAAAGAGGTGAGAGAGGTACATATATGAGTAAAAAATGAGAGTTGCAAGAACAAGATGATGAATGAATATTCTATCAATGGTCTTCCCGACAATTTGTCACCCTGTGACGGAAAAATGCAACAAATCCATGAAAAATGAAAAAATACGCGTGTATTAGTTTTTATGTGACAACGACTGTGTCCTGGCACACACCCAGAAAATATGTGGAATTTCTTGGACCAACTTAACTGTAGTGAGTCCGTCGCAAAAATAAAAAGGAAACTATAGAAAAAGGAAACGATGTCGTGAAACTAGGTCGAACTTTCTTATCTTATCTTACTACTATATAGTGTACGAATAACTTTGAAGGTTGACTGCTGGATGAAGACTGGCAAATCACAACATATCTAACCTCTGGATCTTTACCATTCTAGCATCTAGAATAATCAATGGATAGTCTTTAGCACAATAAACGCTATGCTAAAACTTCAAAACACAATTCTCCGCCATTCTAGAATCTTCTCTGTCATTTCTCTAAGCATGTTACAATTTTTTGAGTATTATTATGTACCAAGAACCATGTATACACCTAATAATTTATGGGTATGATGTGGCTGAAAATTCTTTAATAGTCTTTTGAGCTTTACCTATTATAATTTTATAAGTGATGACATGTCTTACTTTCCATCTCATAGCTAGAGATGACATGATAGTCTTTTATTTGAGTCTCACATTTGTTTTTTCGAAATGGGGATACCGCAGCCTCTGCACTCAAAGGATGCACAAATCCCTTTTATTAAAAACCAAGTACCGAGTACAGTTTACGGATCAGATAAGGTTGGTACAAACACCAACCATGTGAACAAAGCTAAGGGTCTCACAAGATAACACACACATCTTACGTGCAAATTATTATGCAAATACTTACTTCAAGAACATAGTTTGACCATAAATCTGGTCAATAATATATAATTACATTTAATAATTTTTAACCAATTTATTTATATTCGAAAGACGATTCCAATGATACGATTTTTGTGACATACAATTCATAAATTGGTGACCAAATTTATGGTCAAATTATTTTCTTCGATTATGTATTTGTCTAATGAACCGGAATGAAGGTAGTATACTACATAGTAGTATTTTTTCCCTAAAAGGGGAGTGCACATGTTTGATTCGTAGGATAGAAAAATCGTAGGAGTAGAAAAATGTAGGATTGCAATGTCATGCCCACTCCAATCCTATAGGAATTCATATGAACCAATGTAGGTGTTCGTTTTATTCAAAGGATTTCCCTAGGGATTTTGTAGGATTAAATCCTATAGGAAATTTTCCTACGATGGCTATTTGATTTGTAGGATTGATTACCATAGGATTTTTTCCTAAGGATTCCTTTGTACTAGTTTTCATAGGATATCAAACATCCACCCATACCTCTTTTTCAGATTCCTATGGTGGAATCAAATACACTTTGGTTCATATGAATTCCTATAGGATTGGAGTGGGCATGACATTGCAATCCTACATTTTTCCTACTCCTACGATTTTCCTTTCCTAGGAATCAAACATGCCCAATCTGAAAAAGAGATATGGGTGGATGTTTGATTTCCTATGAAAACTAGTACTATGGGAATCAATCCTACAAATCAAACAACCATCATAGGAAATTTTCCTATAGGATTTAATACTACAAAATTCCTAGGAAAATCCTTTGAATCAAACGGACCCTAGAGTAGGAGTGCTTGAAGCAGCCCTACTGTGATCACAAGACTTTTCAGAGAGGGACTACACAGAGTCTGCACCTGGGAAAGGCTGCTGGTGTGTTCATACCTCCCATCGCATTCGATGCACTTCCTCTAGCTCGGCTCCTGGCTAGTGTAGCAATAATCATAGAGTAGAGATCGCCAATTTTTTGGCGGGTTCATCTTGTTCTAAAGTGAGATCACCAAAATTTGAATGACATTGGCGGGTTTTTCTTTGAACTACCCGGCACGACGCAATTCAAAAGTTTCAAACCTACCACCGGCGCCCTTGTGATATATATAAAACACGCCGTATCCCACATCTCTCACTTGACCTTAGAGCCGGAGCATCTCCCACGAATATGGCCTCTCACCGCCGTCCCTCCCCACCACCACTGCCTCCTCACCAGGTACCGTTGTTACCGAAGGCACCAATCCCTTGTTTAGCAAGACGGAGCGGCTTCCCCACGCTGATGACCACCGCGTTGGAGCGTGTACAATGTCGCTGGCTAACACGGTACGGTTGCTGCAAAGTCCCATCTGCTTCACAGACTCCCTAGTCTCCGGCACCGGAGAGATGGGCAAACAACGCGCCCTCCCCCCCTCCCCCCGTTCGACCGCACCAAAGCGAAGCGTAAACTCGTCTACTCCCCATACGAAGGTTGTTGCACACTTTATGCTTCCTTTCGTTATGCACCTTATTACTATCAGAAGTACTTCGTCGTTTGTTGTAGTGTACTGCATCATGCTCATATACTCAATCATTACTAAAGTTTGCTAGAGCCTTCAGTACCATTGTTATGAGGCTCCTCTGACATCTGTGGAATATCTCCTAAAATGATTCTAGTTGGGGCGTACATGGTTATAGATAGCACAGCTGGTATACGTCAACTCTAGCTGACGTCCTAAGCCGAATTAGTATGTCATGGCTCCCTGTTTAGAGTATAACCAAGCGGGCCCTGCTAGTTATGTTATCAGTATTATAGTCAAGCCTGCAGGTTAGTCGATTGTATTGGAACTTCATGTGTTTTCTTTTCACTCAGGGGTGACATATGGTTAGAGTACTCATAGCGGAAGTACTGTACTAGAGTTGTGATGGGAATCGTTGCTTTTCGAGCCATCAACCTCTGCAAGAATTCCTAATAATTTCCTCTTTTTTCACACGATTCCATGATAAAGCTAAAAAGCTATTTGCTTCCAATGCAGAAAACAGAGTCAGGACAAGGTCTCAGACTCTACTTAATCTAGTTGAAAATGACAACCAGGCCAAAAAAGTCAATAATGCAAAACATCAGCATAAAAAGTTTCATCCTAATCCCGCACTAGTTGGTCTAGTTGCACTAGCGGCTGAAATAGAAAAGTACACATCCCACAGCCGCCAATAGCCCATCCGGTTACCCAGGAAGAATTGGTAGTAGAACTAGTTTCAGTAGCAGGTTCTCATCAACGAACTGGTCATGATCTCCCAATGACCTTTAGTACTGACAGAGACATATACTCCCTTGCAAATTAGCTTGACACCAAATTTGTTATATGTTCAGAGACTAGTAGTAGCATGCCCTTTTATATTGTAATATGTATACATTGATATTTTGATGTAATTTTTTTAGTTGCACTATGACGAAGATTAACAAGGGGGGCGACGATGGGAAAAAAATCTTGAGCAGATGCTTGAAATAACTAAATCAAGACTTCTGATCACATCTATAGCAGGATTCAGAAGGCCACTGGATCCACATAAATCTGCTTATATTGCATCGATCATAGGCGTTTTCGTGAGAAATGATATTCCCATCTCGCCCTCATGGAAACACCACCGAAATACCCCCGAGCATTTTGAAGGTTGACTGAAGAAGTTACATGTAAGTCCTCTATCTCTTGGACATACTCCATTGCTCTATCCCTTGTCTTCTTAGATTACCGTTTGGTATATATGCTCCTCATTGTGGTCTACAAAGATTTTTCATGTTTGATGAGAATAGCGAGGAAGTAAACGTTGTTCTCAAAAGCATATTCTCTGCATGTTTGCGCCAGCAGCGCCATAGGCTAAAGAAGCAACACTTCTCTGGCAAGTGTTTTAAGGATGTTACAAGAACGTCTCCTGTGGATCACATGACTGACGATCAGTGGGGTGATCTTCTCCACCACTTTCTTGATCAAAATAATGAGGTATTCTTTGAGAAGAGTGAGACTAGATCGCATTGTCAATTCGTATTTTATGCATGTGTTTTACAAGTCTCATTTTGTAGGCCATCGCTCAAAGGAACTGTTCCAGCCGTAATAAAGTACGAGTACTAAGTCGTACAAGATCCCACAACATAATTGGGCACCTCTACCAATTGGTAAGGACCTGTTGTTTTGTATTGTATATTTTAAATAAGTATGTAATTGATGTTGTGGAATCTGTATGCATCCTATCTTTTGACCTCTGTTTCCACCATGTGATGCAATTTATTTTTGCCCGTCCAAATCTAGATGAAGTCTAATGGGGATCTAAAAAACAGTTGACTATGCTGGAGAAATTTGAGGGATGCCAGACGAATAGATATGGTGTCATTGTAAAGAAAGTTGTTGTAAGTCTTCTCTGCATTTTGTGATGTTGCACTTGTAGTGATTTGTATGTATAAGTTTGATATGCAACCTTTCTTGGACTACTTCTCAGTTTTGTTTTCATTTTCCTTCATAATTTGCAACTAAAGTCAGTTTTAGTTATAAATTTTACAAACAGTTGGCATATCATGAACCTCACAATGTTTACACAGGAAGCCATATTTTTTGTCTTGTTAGTAAATTACATCAAAAAAGATACACGACAAAATGATCTTTTTACTGAAGTGTATAAGATCCATTATCAGCACTGCCAATTATAGCAGTTCATGCACATGTTAAACTTGTTTGCATGTTTCTCTGTAGTAACTTCACTTCTCTTACACATGTCTATCAACTAAAAACTTTCCAGGCTAAATTGAAAGAGGAGCTGGCAAATCCTGGGAAAGACTGTTCAGTAAAACCTCCAAAAGAATATGTGGATTTATTTTCCAAGGTACTACAACGTGGTGCTATATCCAAGAATATGTTGCTATGTAATGTTGGGTTCCTAGCGAGCTCGTCAAGTCCAAGTTCAAGTTCAAGTCCAACTCCAAGGCCTTTTATTTGCATATTCAAGTTCTAGAGGAACAACTCCAAGCTGAACAATTGTTATCATCTGCCCTAAGTGTATACAATGAACTTTTGATCACAAAGTTAGAAGAAATTTTAATTCAGCTGGATCACTCCATAGAAAATAAGGAGAATGTCATGAAGATGCTTAGTATTTGTGGTTAAGCACTAACAGCTGAGGTCAGTCCCTTTGTCATGAAATGGAACCTGAAGCTAAAAGTATTTGTTAGTGCACTAGTCTGCACTTGTTATGAACTTGGGTTGTTTCCTTGTTGCGACATGTCTTTAATTTGTATGGTACCTTATAATGTACTTACTCTGTTTCAAAATATATCCCTTTTTAGCAAAGCTGTTTTAGCTTGCTAAAGATCCTTATAGTATCAATGGAGGTACTATTGGGGAACAGAATGCACCAATATGGAAGTAGTATGATTCCTGAATGCGTGATCTTGATACGTCCAAAACGTATCTACTTTCTCGAACACTTTTGCTATTGTTTCTCCTCTAAACTTGTGTGAATTGGATGCAACTAACATGGACTGACACTGTTTTTAGCAGAATTACCTTGGTGTCTAGTTTTTGTGCAGAAAATCAACTATTAGAAAAAATCCCGGAAAATATGCCAAAAATCCTATTTGGACAGAAGACTCACGGAGCCAGAATATGATACGGAGTGGGGCTGGGCCCAGGCCACACCACCTGGCCGCGCGGGCTAGGCCTGGCTGCGCCAGGGGGTGGTCTGGTCGCCCTAGACACCCCCTCGGTCTCCCTCTTCGCCTATAAGTTGCCTTCTGACCTAAAGACGCAAGGGGGTTCGACGTTTTTCCAGAAAGAGTTCCGCTCCACTACTACCACCAGATTCCGCGATTCGGAACCAGAAACTCTATTCTAGCACCCTGCAGAGACGGGGAATTGGAGGAGATCATCGCCATCATCATCACCATCGCTTCTCCATCGACCATCCATGTTTCCCCCATCTATGAGTGAGTAATCCCCCGCTGTAGGCTATGGGGATGGTAGAGATTTGATGAGATCGTTCATGTAATGGCATCAGATTGTTAGGGCATGGTGCCTAGTATCTACTATTAGTGCTTTTTGACTTTGTTACGACTTGTTATGCTTAATGCTTGTCACTAGGGCCCGAGTGCCATGATTTCAGATCTGAACATGTTATTGATTCATTATGATAGTATTGTTTATGGTCTTACCTGCAAGTTTTATACACACGTTGTTGTCTGGAACCAAAGGCCCCAAAGTGACATAAATCAGGGTAACCAGAGGGAATGACTTTGATGTGAGGATCACATGTGGTCACAGAGTGTTAATGCTTTGCTCCGGTGCTCTATTAAAAGGAGCACCTTAATTGCCAGTAGTTCCCTTGAGGCCCCGCCGCAAACGGGCTGGCAGGACAAAAGATGTTGTGCAAGTTCTCATTGCGAGCACGTATGACTATATATGGAACACATGCCTATGATTATTTAGTACTTGGATGCTTTATCTTATTTATCTGCAAATGCCCTATGTTCTGATTGCCATGTGAATTGTCTTGTCCATGCAACACCCGTCCATCCATCCCTATGCCTACCGCGCTCCAATCCTACTGTTTACTGCAATTGCTACTACTATCTTTACTTTACTACTGCTATTACTTTACTATTCCTACTACAAAACTGTTGCTACTGATAAACTGCTATGAGCAAGATTGTTTCCAGGTGCAGCTGAATTGACAACTCAGTTGTTAAGGCTTATAAATATTCTTTGGCTCCCCTTGTGTCGAATCAATAAATTGGGTTTCACTTCCCTCAAAAATACTGCGATACACCCCCTATACTTGTGGGTCATCAAGACTATTTTCTAGCGCTGTTGCTAGGGAGCATAGCTTTATTTATCAAGTCCACTTGGAATCACTATTGTTCGCTGCCATCCATCCATCTTGGGTATGTCTCGTGATGGCAAGGTTCCTATTTTACCATCCACTACAAGAAGAGGTACGGTTCTGAACACCTCTGTTGCTCTTGATTCACCATCTGTTATGAGTAATTTCCTTACACCACCACATACACATGCTACACACACTTCTACTACTGCTGAGTCTAAAACTTCTGATACTTATGATGCTGCTTCTACTATGCTTGATAAGAGTGGTTCATTAGGTCCTTTCCTAGATGCTACGATTGCTAGAACTATAGCTGGAAATACTGAAACTCCTAATGAAGACACTACTACACCTGTTAGTTCACCTGAGTCTAGAGAGAGCTATGATATTAGAGACGGTTATATTGAGATGACCGATGAATTTATTAAAGAATGTCAAAACACCCATGATAGGAGTGCTACTAAGAGTCTCCTTGAGAGGCGTACTATTAAACCCAACTTGTCTCCTAATGCTAAGTTTGTTGTGTCTCCCATAAACATTAAAGATAAAGATTATGATTTCTCTCTCGATCTATCTTACATAGATATTGTTGATAAAGAACCTTTTTGTGGGACTAAGAATGAAAGTGTGGTAACACATATGACTGAGCTTTCTACCATGAGTGGCCTGTTTTCTGATGATATTAAGATGCGCACCTACTTTGTTGCTAAGATTTTTCCTTTTTCACTGAAAGGAGAAGCTAAAACTTGGTTTAGTAATTTACCTCCTGGATCTATTGATAGCCCTGATTGCTTGATTAGTACCTTCCTGCAGAAATATTTTCCTCCTAGTGCTAGACATGCTATTTTGCAGGAACTTTTTGATTTCAAACAAGGAGAAAAAGAGATATTGCCTGAATCATGGGCAAGGTTTTGTTCTTTGATTCATGCACATGCTGGATGTCCATTACCTAAGAATGAGCTTCTTGATATATTTTATAATGGACTAACTAAAGAATCTAGGACATACCTGGATAGTTGTACTGATTGTGTTTTCAGGAATAGGACTCCCAAGGAAGCTGAGGAACTAATGGCTAAAATAAGCAAGAATTATGAAGATTGGACTCCTCCTGAACCAGCTATACCTGAAACAATTACACCTGAACCAGCTATACCGGCAACTATACCATCATCTAAGAAGAGGGGAGTTATTGAACTAAATGATGAAGTGATGAAGGAAGCTAAGAAATGTCTTAAGGAGAAGGGAATTAAAGTTGTAGATGTCAACAATTTACCTCCTATAGAAGAATTATGTAAGCCAATTACCCATTCATCCACTATTGAGGTACACTCTCTCCAACACTTTGATGAAGGTGATATCCCTTACTCTAAACCTCTTGATCAATGCTTAGAAGAATTCAATATTTTTATTGTTAAGCAAGATAATTTTAATAAAAGGGTGCAAAACCATCTAATGGAAAACACTAGAGCTATTGTTGAGTTAAAAGATATTGTGGAAATAACCTCTAATGATGTTAAAATGCTTGTTAAACATTTTCAAATGGTTCAAACTCAAATAGATCAACTTATTAAAGTGCAAAAAGACTTGCTAGTTAATGCTGCTAAAGAAAAACATGCTTATGAAATTAGAACTAGAAGTGGTGCTGCTACCCAGGTTCCTCTATATCCTGAGGGGCATCCTAAAAGAATTGAGCAGGATTCTCAACGAGTTGAAAATAGTGGTACTACTCAAACTATTGTAGAACCCTCTGAACCTGCTAAAGATCCTAATAGTATATCTGTCTCTGATGCTGAAACTAAAAGTGGTAATGAAGAAAATGATGTTCCTGATAAAGAAAGAGTTGAAGAAGAACCTGAAAAGCACACTAAGAATACTAAATACACTAAAGAAGATTTTGTTGCTAAGAAATATGGTAGTGAAAGAGAGCCTTGGGTCCAAAAACCTATGCCTTTCCCTGATAAGAAACACAAGTCAAAGGAAGATGAACAATATAATAAGTTTTGTGAGTGGATGAAACCGTTTTTCTTGCAAATTCCTTTAACTGATGCTATTAAATTGCCTCCTTATTCAAAGTATATGAAGGATATTGCCTCAAATAAAAGGAAGATCCCTAATGAAGAAATTTCTACTTTGCTTGCTAATTATTCCTTTAATGGTAAGGTTCCAAAGAAACTTGGAGACCCAGGGATTCCAACTATTCTGTGCTCTATTAAAAATAGTTATGTTAGAACTGCTTTGTGTGATTTGGGAGCTGGAGTTAGTGTTATGCATTTCTCTCTCTATAAGAGACTTCAACTGGAAAAATTAATACCAACTGATATATCTTTGCAAATGGCTGATAAATCTACCACTATTCCTGTTGGTATATGTGAGGATGCACCTGTTCAAGTGGCTCATAATTGCTTGATATTAACTGATTTTGTTGTGCTTGAAATGCCTAAAGATGATAATATGTCTATTATTCTTGGGAGACCTTTTCTTAATACTGCAGGAGCTGTTATTAATTGTAATCAAGGAAAGGTGACCTTTAATGTTAATGACAAGGAGCATACTGTCTATTTCCCTTAGAAGATTGATAGGACTTATGGTTTGAATTCAATTGAACATGTTAAGGGCATTCAAGTTGGAGAGATAGATTGTCCCATACCAAGAGAAAAATTTGAAACTATTATGATTGGGACAATTGCTATCAAAGTTGAGGTAACATAATCATTAGTGGAATACAAAGTTTTGTTTCATATAAAATTGTTTTGGTAACAAGACCTGATCAACCTTGTTAACAAAAGGATTTCATTGAACAAAACAATGTTTTCATCATGATTATCTCCGCTTACTTCTATTCTATCCATTTAGTTGTTGCTTTCATTTAGTTTTCTCTTCCGTTGTTAGTTGCTCGCATGTTAGAGTGTCTTAGAACTTTTGAAGTTCTAGCCTTGTTTTGTCATTGCTTCATTCTAGAAACTTTCTCTTGTCAGAAAATCATTCTGTTATGCCTGAAAATTGCCCAAAAATAAAGTGTCTCGAAAAATTCTAGAAAATTCATATTAAATTTTTACGTGAAAAAGGGGCAGAGGGGTGCCTGGAAGATACCAGGGGGGGCACCAGGCAGGCACACCACCTGGTGGCGCAGCTAGCCCAGGGGCGCGCCTGGCCATGGTGTGGGCCACCCCTGGCCCTCCACTCACTCTCTCACTTGCCACTTTCTTCTCTCTCCCGAGAAAACACTAGTTCATTGCTCGAAATTGTGTTCTTGATGTTCTTGCCCTCGATTTTTAGATCTCCTTGCTCAACCCATCTTTGTTGCTGAAATTTGGAGCATTTGTTCTCCGAATATCAAAGATGAACAACCATACCTTTGGAGAAATATTTGAGAGGGATGCACCTAGGAGGTCAAGGCCCTCAAGATCAACCTCTCAGTTTAGGCCATCATACAATTAAGATCTCATTGCACCTCGCATTGGTAATGAAGGAGATGATGGGGATGCTCACCCATCTACTTTTCCTTGTTTTACTTTCTTACAAGCTGTAGGGATTCTCGATGATTTCTTGCTATTGATTCAGAGGATTGGTTTGACCTCATACATGCAAGAATAGAGTGAGCAATATGCTATGCTCACCAAAACTTTTGTTGAGAGTTTCGTTTTCACTAACACCCCCTACCAGTCAACTGTCTCTTTTAGAATCTATAATCTGCCTTTTACCATGCCATTGGAAAGATTTTGCAGTATTATAGGTGTAGGCATGGCTGGGACCGTGAAGAAGATTCAAGGGCGACCCGCTGATTTGATGGAGCTCTATCGAGGGGTGACCAATGATGATGACCGCGTAGCTCAGCGCGGGAAGATAAGAAACATCCAACTCCCTGCTCTTGGATACTTTGCCTATTATCTTGCTACTAGCATTCTTGGTAGGGAGAATACGAGTAATATCTCCAACTATCATTTAGCCTTCCTTGCTACTGCACTTAACAATGATACTCGGTACAATCTTGGCTCTCTTATTGCTCGCCGCCTAGCTGCTAGAGGACCTATTTATGGGGGCATCATCACTTCACGTATGGTCAATGCATTAGAGATTTCTGTGGATCCAAATGATACTATATTGGCACCACAAAGGCTTGACATTGCTGCCATGAAAACACATCACTTCGTCACCGCTAACTCTGATATGGACAATCTAGTATACAAGATGTTGTTTACTGACGGGGATGAAAGGGAGATTCCTTTGCCGCAATCTACTTTGTTCAGTGTTCACAGGAGGCCGTGGTCGCGCTCCAAGGAAGAGGTGGACGAGCAGCTCCGCTTGCTGGGTTTCCACAGGTAGCACCCAAAGGATGTGCCCTCCTACGATTACTCTGCGCACTACGGTGGGGCGTCCTCGATCTCGCACCAGGACGAGGGTACCTCCTCGTAGTACTACAGAGGTGCTCCATCTTGGCCAGCTTGGGATTGATACCCACTTAGGCCAAAAGACTAAGCTTGGGGGGAGGTACACCAACATCGCACTCATCTCCATATCATTTTGTGTTGGTACTTTGTATATTCATGTTTCACTCTATTTTTAGTTTCGTTCTTTCTTCGCTTTTGCTTTCTAAAACACAAAAAGACCAAAAATATTTCTGTTGTTTCTCTTTGGTTTGCTTCTTCTTCTTTTTGCCTTGGTTTGCTTTTCCCTTTTTTGCTTTCTTTGAACTATTCGAAAAACCCAAAAAGATTTTGCTTTGCTTGTTCTTCCTTCTTGGTTCTTTTTAAAAAAATCGAAAACACCAAAAATATTTGTTGTTCTTCTTTGGTTTTGTGAGTTTGTTGCAGGGTTCAACAATCCTCAGTGGAATTTGGTTTCATGTTATTATTCCAGCCACACAAGTGAAGGGCAATAATGAGGATTAATAACGACTTGAGGTGTGGTAAGAGGCTGGTAACGAACTCTATTTGTTTTCATTTTTGTACATATACTCATCATTTTGGGCATGCTTAGCCTGTTCGTGTAGGGTGTATGTTATTTATGGATGCTTAGTAGTTCTTGCTTTCATATGATTAGTTCTAGCCCGCTAATAATTTGTAGCATGTCTTATGAATGTTTGCTTGCATTACTCTATTCATAACTTGGTATGACACCGTGGTATCCTCCTCTGAATGTTTCACTTGAATTGACTTGGCACATGCTCACGCATGCATATGACTGAAATAATCAGTTAAGCCTCGATGAATTATTTTGCCTTGAGGGTCTTGAATCACTTTCATGCCATGATTAGTCCTATTTTGTTGCAAGCATGATTATGACAGTTCTTGCTCTCTCGTTTGTCGCTCCCGTACTATTGCTAGCCTTCACTTACACTGAGTATGTTGTACTCGTGTTTCCAACTCCCTAAAACCAAATATTGCCAAAAGTGTCCACCATACCTACCTATTAGCATCATTTGCTGTTCCGTGCATATTCAATATGCCTTGTTTTCTTCCGAATAAAATGTTTGCTTGTTATGAGAAAGTTAGTTAGTAAATCTCTCACAAACTTGATGGCACACTTTATTTCCTGCACTTAATAAACCTGAACCATTGTTACTGTCCATGAAAGTTATATGCTTGCAAATTATAGGCTGGGGATTAGCAGAACCGTGCTATCACAGGGAACGCTTTCAACACCTGTAAATATATACCCACTTGATATCATGCTCTTTTGTTTGCGGATGTCGTCGGTGTAAAATAAAAGGGGAGCTTGTAAGTCCATGTAGTTATGTATGTGTTATAGAGAAACGCCTGGGCCGCTGGTCTAATCATTGCTGTCATGGTGGAAACCTGTAGGGTAACCATAATGAGTATCTATGAAGCATTCTTCTTATAAAAAAAGAGAGATAACTATTGAGAAAAAGAAAAAAAGAGATATGAGAAAAGAGGAAAGAGAAAAAAGCACCATTTTCCCATGGTAAATAAGAAGATTGCTGAGATACTCATTGTCTGCTTGCCTTGTCATTTTGATATGGGGATTCTTCCGTATCATCGGGCAAGGGGTACCCCGTTGGCGGTTCACTATGATACGCACGTATTTACGATGACAAGAACTTACCGGTAACTAAAGTTGAGTAACATGAGAGCGGCCCTCGTACTCAAGGGACATGAGATTTCCAGTTTATAGTCTGTCAAGCATATAGATCAGACTGGACCTCACTTTCACCTTAAGCATATTAAAGATTCTCATGATAGGGGAAATGAGAGCTCAAAGCTAATGAGTACCATACTTTCAGCATTTGGAAGCCTTTCAAACTATTCAAAACCTTTTTCATTTCCTTGTTGAGTCACCACCCATTCTTTGAGCACTTTCTTGAGAGCATAGTTGTCATTCTTAGTATAATGTGCTTGTCTCAAAACTTGATTATTTGTGTTATGACTTTGATGCTTGTATCTTTAATATCTTTACTTCTAGTCTTCACCTGAACTTCATAGGTGACTTGGCATTCACAATCAAAGGCAAGCGAGATACCACTCTATCATACCTTGTTATGAGTATTGTAATGTTGCTTATGTTTAAGTTTCATGCTACTAATTATTTTTGAGTTGGAATCTCTTCATAGCTTGCAATGTCTATTAAGTAAACTTAGTTGCATACTCCTTATTATGAATTGCCTAAGTAGTTGATCACATGCTGAGAATATATACATCATATGAAGCAAATGTGTTCGTGAAAGTTTCTTTTATCGCACTCAGTTTTCAACTGAATTGCTTGAGGACAAGCAATAAGCTAAGCATGGGGGGAGTTGATACGTCCAAAATGTATCTACTTTCTCGAACACTTTTTCTATTATTTCTCCTCTAAACTTGTGTGAATTGGATGCAACTAACATAGACTGACGCTATTTTCAACAGAATTACCTTGGTGTCTAGTTTTTGTGCAGAAAATCAACTATTAGGAAAAAACCCGGAAAATATGCCAAAAATCCTATTTCATGTAAGACTCACGGAGCGAATCACGAGGAGTGGGGCTGGGCCGAGCCACACCACTGCCTGCAGGCTAGGCCTAGCCACGCCAGGGGGTGGTCTGGCTGCCCCAGACACTCCCTCGGTCTCCCTCTTCGCCTATAAGTTTCCTTCTAACCTAAAAACTCAGGGGGGTTCGACGTTTTTCTAGAAAGAGTTCCGCTCCGCCGCCACCACAAGATTCCATGATTCGGAACCAGAAACTCTGTTCTAGCACCCTGCCGGGACGGGGAATTGGAGGAGATCATCGCCATCATCATCATCACCATCGCTTCTCCATCGACCATCCATGTTCCCCCATCTATGAGTGATTAATCCCCCGCTGTAGGCTGTGGGGATGGTAGGGATTCGATGAGATCGTTCACACGTTGTTGTCCGGAACCAAAGGCCCCGAAGTGACATAAATCGGGATAACCGGAGGGAATGGCTTTGATGTGAGGATCACATGTGTTCAGGAGTGTTAATGCTTTGCTCCGGTGCTCTATTAAAAGGAGCACCTTAATTGCCAGTAGTTCCCTTGAGGCCCCGCTGCAAACGGGTTGGCAGGACAAAAGATGTTGTGCAAGTTCTCATTGCGAGCACGTATGACTATATATGGAACACATGCCTATGATTATTTAGTACTTGGATGCTTTATCTTATTTATCTGCAAATGCCCTATGTTCTGACTGCCATGTGAATTGTCTTGTCCATGCAATGCCCGTCCATCAATCCATATGCCTACCGCGCTCCAATCCTACTGTTTACTGCAATTGCTACTACTGTCTTTACTTTACTACTGCTATTTCTTTACTATTCCTACTACAAAACTGTTGCTACTGATAAACTGCTGTGAGCAAGATTGTTTCCAGGTGCAGCTGAATTGACAACTCAGTTGTTAAGGCTTATAAATATTCTTTGGCTCCCCTTGTGTCGAATCAATAAATTGGGTTTCACTTCTCTCGAAAATACTGCGATACACTCCCTATACTTGTGGGTCATCAGATCTCTGGATTGCTAGCCTGCTTAATATTGGTGCTTTATATGCTTCAAGGTTGGATTGTTGTGTACTAATATGTGTGGATGGAGAAAATTGCATCTAACACCAGTCTTTGTGGCATTTGTTGCACACAACACAGAAACATGACCTTTTTTGTGGCTAGCACGATTTGTGGCTTAATTTTTTGCACCTGGCCCAAATAAACATCTTAACCTGATGGTTTAGAGCATCTCTAACCCATCCCCAAAATGGTAATGGAGGAGTAAATTTACTCCTCTAACGGCCGAAGCCGCACCAAACCTAACCCCTATCGCCATTTAGAGGAGAATAAATATAGGACTTCCCACCACGACCTCGACTCCTTTATTTTTTCTCCCCCACCCGCATGTTTGCTGTTGGCCCATTGCCCTTCGCTGGATCTGTGCTCCGCCGATGGCAAGCTACCCTCTATGCTTCCTGTGGTAGCATACATCGCTGGAATCGGCCACCACGAGCCATTTTCCCCGGCCACAAATGTGTCGCCGAGCTTCGCCGGATTCGATGCATCGTGGCTAGGATTTTCTGCGATACGTCGGATCCCAGAGGCCAACACCCTTCGGCATGACTACACACCGTTGCAACTCCCCGACCGAGCTCGAGCGGTGCCCCGAGCACCCGCGCCGCCACTAGCTCCGGATCCGGCACTAGCAGCCGCACCGGCACTAAACCTTGGACCCGCACCGGCACCTTCCCATACCGGCACCGCTGGAACAAGGTGGGGAAGAGATAAGCTCCAGGGTTCTTTGTAGTGTTTTTGGTTAAAGCTCATCAATTTTCTAATCTAGATGATTTTTTGTAGCAAGGTGAAGAAAAGATAAGCTCCATGGTCCGAGGATGACGACAACGATTTGTACTTTGCTTAGTATCATCAAACAATTGTTGGAGTCGACCAGCCTTTCCAACAATTTTGGGAAGAAATACATGCCAATTTTAATGAAATAACTAGTGGAGATGCAAGGTCATTAGTATCGATTATGAATAGGTGGACTTTGCTAGTTATTTACTCCAATACGGGAAATCTATGAATAAATGAAGCTTGCATGTATAAATGAACATTGAGCTTTTCTCTTATTCATCTTGTTAAGTATGAGCTGACGTGAGATTTTAGCAAATTAGGATGATATTAGGATGATGCTAGTATTACTATATATATGAACTATGAATCTTTATTTTACACAAATGAAACTATGCTAGATGCAAAAAAAGAAATTGTTTCTGTGTTTTGTGCAATAAATGCCACAAACTGGTTATGTGTGGATGCACCAATATGTACTAGTGTGATACAGTATATTATGTTACAAGTGTTGTTCTCCTGGATCATTGATCATAAGGTTCAGGTTCTCAAAACAATGCATTAGCCCTTTGTTGCACACCATATTCATGCGCGTCATGTGATAAATGGAACTACATCCTCAACATTTTCTTTCACGTCTGAATGGACTGATGAACATATGGAGTACGACCCGCAAAAAAGACCTTATACAATTTTTCTGTTCTATTACTTGGAGTAGTCACATTCAAAACCATACTGGAGCCACAAATCCTCCCATCGTCCCCCGTAATATTTTTGAATTCGAGATCATGGTATCCAATTTTCTACCCCTCCGTCCAGAAAAAGGCTACTTTGAGCAAGGTCATGGATGATCAGTTGATGTGACCAGGCCTTGGATTCATGAACAGAGGGAAGTACGGTCTACTAGCAGTTATTACTTGGACTATCACCAAATTCAAATTCTAAATCGAGAGGCAAAAGCTCCCGCCTACACAAAATATTTGGGACCCATGTTTAATCTTTCGTATACTGCGAAATTCTATTTGACCTATCATACTGATGACCAATGGAGATTGTGAAATTGATGGGTTGGGTGGTGGGGTTTGCTCGTAATTTTTGTTACTAGGACTATTTTTTCGCATATGGAGTCAACATTATTTTTTCTATGGGAATATTTATTTTATTCCTAAACATAGGGAGTAGCAATTTTTTCAAATTATTACTTATACTCTAGCCAAATTCAAAATCTCAGTTGAGCGGCAAAATTTACCAATTTTTGTGCAATTATGTAATGGATGGTCAGTTGATGTGACTCTCGGCCTTCAATTCCTAACCAGATAGCGTACTAGTCTACAACTATATTTTTCTATTATTACTTCGCCGCTAGCCAAATTCAAAATCGTAAAATCGAGCGACAAAATCCCAACCGACTCATATTCATTTCACGCCCTTCCGTTTCAAACATTTTTAGGCAAAATCTCCCATCGATGGAGTACCATTTTTCTAGTATTACTTGGACTCTTGCCAAATTCAAAATCTCAATCGAGCGGCAAAATCACACACCAACCTTGAAGCATTTCCCGCCCCACCGTTTCAAAAACTTTGAACAAAATATCCGACCGGAGAGTACCATTTTTCTATTATTTGTATTTGTCCTGTAGCCAAATTCAAAATCTCTACCGAGCGGCAAAATCACACACCGACATTGAGAATTTCCCGCCCCACTATTTCAAAAACTTTGAGGCAAAATATCCCATCGTGGAGTACCATTTTTCTATTACAGTATTATTATTTGGCCGGTAGCCAAATTAAAAATCTCAATCGGGCGGCAAATTCACACACCGACCTTGAAGCATTTCCTACCCCGTCGTTTCAAAAACTTTGAGGCAAAATCTCCTATCATGGAGAATCATTTTTTCTATTATTAT
The DNA here is from genome assembly GCA_023614405.1 of Avena insularis. NCBI lineage: Eukaryota > Viridiplantae > Streptophyta > Magnoliopsida > Poales > Poaceae > Avena > Avena insularis. Next base: position 368,721,936 of record CM042689.1, read on the forward strand.
TACTTGTCTGGTAACCAAATTCAAAATCTTGGTCGAGCGGCAAAATCACAAACCGACCTTGAAGCATTTCCCGCCGCACCATTTCAAAAACTTTGACGAAAATTCTCCCACCGGGGGATTACCATTTTTCTATTATTAGCCAAATTCAAAATCTCAATCGAGCGGCAAAGCTAGAGACCGACTTTGAAGCATTTCGTGCCCCTCCATTTCAAAAACTTTTAACGTTAAAATTCCTTTGCTTCCCATTGATTCGACGCCCTATGGGCACGCTAAAGTCGGTAGCTTGGGGGCAAGATCGTAATTATTTTTCCGTTCACCTCTATAGACTCCATTCGTGCAGTTTTTCTAGCTGGCCCTCCCAAAATTCTAGGCTTCTCTCCCACGCCCTCACCTCTACGACCATCGCACACACCGCCTGGCGGCAATTCTAGGGTTGTCGAAGCCGCTTCATCGAAGCCCACCCCGTCGGATCTAGTTCACCGGGTCTCTCTGCCACTCAACCAAAGCTGTGGTATCGCTGACCGCGCCTATGGTGTTGTCGACCGCCCACGCTCTGCTTCCCCGCCGTTGAAAGGTACCCAACCGTACCAGAGCAGCTTCACCATTGTCCCCAAGATGAGATCTATTCCAACAAGTTACATGTCCACTGCTCCATACCAGCTACACGGTCATCGGCATTGACTGCACCAGCATCAACCATCCAAGATCTGCTTCCCCGACGTCAACAACCACCACAACCGCAGCACCCTCGGTGACCTGGACGTCACTCGCATGCTACTGACGATGCTTAGACGCCTCTCCGACCAAGGTAACCAGATCTCCAACATGTTTTTGTTTTGTCAGTGGTCTCGCAGGTTCAGGCCTGTCGCAGTGAACTGCATTTTTGTAATCGTGCTAGTACATACAAGTCACTGGGCACGCCTGTTCTTCGTGCTAGTACATACAAGGTCATTAGACATGTTGGTTTGCATTCGCTTCCCTACAAATATCAAGTCATGCACATGTCTATTATTTTGTCATGCACATGTTCTTATCTTAGCTGCTCCGTACACTAGTAAATGCCTACTATTGTGTAGTTCTTGCAAAATGTAATGTCAGTGGAAAATATTAGTGTGGATTCCCTGCTACATAGTTACTGACTCTATCTGGTTATGCTTGAGCTAAGTTCCTGCTATTATTTCCTCCTTGGCATCGTTCTGCTATCCTGTGGTATCCGTTCAAAATCTTCGTACTAGTTCGATTATAGTTTTGTTGTTGCCATCTGGTTCTTCAAAAGCTGTAACACTGACTATTTTCGTTTTCTTTGCGTAGAGCTCAAAAAGGCAACACTGAACATGTTGGTTTGCATAGCCTATAGGTCACCAGCGATGCCATTATATATTTTCTGTATTTGGTGCTGGTTCGTCCAAATCAATGGCATAATTATTCTTTAATGTATAGTTCATTCGTGTTTTCCATTCCTGCTCGACAAGTTTTGGTATGATGCGGTTATAATTTCTATATGGTTCATTCTTAGCTATGACAGTAATTGCATGCCATTGTGTAGCTCACCACAAATTCCGAGTCACCCAACGTCTCTTGCATTCCAGGAGACACCACTGCTTCCATATATATTTGCTGAAATGACCTGGCTAGTTTATACTGAAATTCTAAGAAGCACTTTGTTTGATTGCTCATTTCATTGTTGGCATACGTGTCTAATGCTTGTTTGTCCTCTTCTACAGGTTCACAGGCCACACCATTATATCTCGTATCTGGTTCTGGTTCGTCCTAGGCAACGACATAACTATCCTCTACTATATAGTTCATTCATGGTTTGCATTCCTGCTCTACAAGTTCATATTATGCAGTTATAATTCCTATTTGGTTCATTCTTAGCTATGAGTAGTTTGTCTTCTTTGCTGTATTAACTTGTTATTAGTTAGTTTTAGAATACAATTATTACTATCGCCACCAAAGAGGGGACTGCAAGATCATATCTCAAGGTGTTTTTCCAATGTAGATGTCACACTCAAAGGGAGATGTAGTTGATGGATTGAGAAAGCAAATTGAGGACTCTGCTATCAACTTGATTCTCAAATGAAATGCTGAATTTTCTTTCCCTTTTGTTCATATTTTGTAATAGTTTTAAGAAGCTTGCAGCTGCTGTAATATCTAGATAACTCGCATAGGCCATGTAGGCATTTAGTTGACGCTGTCCATGCATGGCGGTACCATAACTGTGCCAGCCAGGTCGATCAGGTAATTGTATAGGTTTTGTTACTTGCCCTTCTTGTATTGCGCCTTCCATGAACAGTAAAAGATGCTCGCTAATTATACTCCTTTTATGATATTTGCATGGGCTTCAGAATTACCAAAATAGTAACGGTAACTGGGCAAAATAGTAACATGCCAAAACAGTAACAGGACAAAACAGTAACAAACCGAAACAGTAACAGGCCAAAACTGTAATGGACCAAAATAGTAACATGCCAAAACACCAGAAGACCAGAATAGTGGCAATCCAGCATAGTAACAGGCCAGAACAATAACAGACCAGAAAAGCAACATGCCAGAATGAATGAGGCACGAGCGGTAGCATGCCGTACAGGCAACCAACACGATGCGGGCCGTAGCGTAAAGACCACAACAGTAACAAACATGAATAGTAGATGGCTAGAACAGTAACAAGCCAAAATAGTAAAAGGCCAGAACAGTACTATCATACCTTTTCAAAAGTGGGCCATTCGTAGGCGGCCCAGGATGAGCTGTGAGAACAGTGACGGGCTGACCGTGGGCTTTAACAGTATCGTGCCTACTTGACGCAGCCTGTTAACGGGCCGCATAGTATTTGAACAGTGTGTGCTTCTGTAGGCTGAAACAGTAACGGACCTGACATTTGTGGGCCACTGCTCGCTACATCTTTGGGCCCATTTCAAACAGTGCCGGACGAAACAGTAATAGGCCATAATCTTATTGCGTTCTCCTAATGGGCCGGCGCAGTTAATTATGAGCAGGCCTTGGCTGGGCCTAGATTCTACCACGGTTTTCGTGGCTGTTAACGGCGGTAACTGGGTGTTAATGGTGTTTGCCACATGGCATTTTGCATAACGTCAGCAGTCAAGGCGGCTGGCGAACAGATCTACAATGGAACAAGTTTTCGTGGCTGAATGGTGTGATCCGCCATGGTAAAAAACCGTGGTAGATTCTTTTGTGATGGGGCTTTTACCATGAGGGGCATCCATCGTAGAAGACTTTTTAGCCACGAAAAATGGGCCTTTAACCACGAAAATCGTCCGTTGTAAAAGCCAACTTTTCTTGTAGTGACTATAATTGTTGACATAACACTAATGAAACACCGTTCACTAGTATTACATCCCTCAAAGTGGTACAATAGAAACACAATAGGTCCAAGACATGACTATTGATTACAACTCGAATCTTTACTAAAGATCTAGAGAACACTCTATGTTAAAGAGGAAGAAAGAAACTTCTTACAAAGAAGAACCAGAAATAATAACTCAGAGCTATCTGGCTAAAAAGACTATCATCTAAACTATCTGGCTTGCAATTGCTACTAATGCAGTGCTCTACAGAAGTAGGTTTTATGGCTAGCATATCTACTCCTATCTAATCAGAACTTTATCTTCACTTCGGTTGATGAATATGTTGACTTCATTGACTTTATTGAAGAACTTGAGTTGCCGATGATGATTTCTTGAGCATAAGTTGATGTTGATGTCGTCTTCAACGGCTTTAGAATCTAGCAAGGGTGAAGAAGGTACAGTTGAGTACGATCGTACTCAGCAAGTTCACTAAAAAGAAGTGTTTGATGCACTATGTACAGCCATAGACCATAAGTCATAGGCAATGCAGGTTTTTGTAAACATTTCTTCAAAGGTTGCTTTTATTCTGAAAGCTATGTCTGCCAGCCTTCACAGGTTTACCAGAACTTTCATGGAGTTCCTTTCCAACCACGTTCGTAGCTCCTTACCAGAACAGGGAGTAACATGTCATAGTTTTTACACTTTGCAGAGGTGTGTTGCTTTACCCGTGAGAGATCAAATCCTTGTTGCACAACCAGGCGATCTTTCCCGTCCACAATTCCATGATGTGGGGTCCAGTAGATGATCCAAGCCAATCACTGCCATTCTCCATGACCCCGCATGAAGACATGATCCCCCAAGCAGAACGACCTCTGTTAACCCGCATCGCGGATATAACAATGGTTGACTCCTGGAGGACTCTAGTGAGCAGAACATGAACCTGGTCGCCCCATTGATATGAGGACCTGCCTACGATCGTCTCTCACAGATAGTCTAGACACCAATATCGTGGGGAGCTAAGGGGTCCCACCCATGCTAAGACTCGTAAGGTACACCAGCGCCACGAGATGGTCATCCGTCCATGCGAAAGGAAGAAGATCTAGCTGACTTCTCCATACCATTCCAAATCTCATGGTTACCGCGTAATATACGGTGCAAAAATCACTAGCGACATTGGTTGATTAAGTCCTAGATATTATGTTCCTTTACCACTGGAACTGTAATAGTAGGTTATTACCATTTGGTAAATAACCCATAATCATTTTATTATGAAAATAGTGTTTTCTGACCTTTTCGAAATGCAGGTGATGACAACATTTGATTTGCAAATACTTGATAGAAAATAACCAAAGGACATGAGCAAGTGTGAACTTGCCTTTTGTGATTGCAAGATTATGCACTCACGGTCTTCGAGACAGTAGAAGGTCAAAATTCTGTAAATAGCATCATTGGTCTGGTAAGGACTAATGTTTAAAGAAGCGAGATGCAATTATGCATAAGTAATGTAATGCAATTAGATAAACGCAAATCGCCAGAATAATTGTCTATGATCTAGGGTTCGGAAACTAGGAATGGTTTCTTTAGAATGTGTTTCACTTTTATACCAGCTTCACACATGTGCTTCTTATTAAGGCTTGTGAGTGTGTGTGAAACAACTTATAAGTACAATAAAGTAACACACAATGGCATAGCACCCAAGGTGTTGACAAATGGTTCAAAGTTTATTTCACTCAAGCTTTCTTCTATAACTTAGAGAGTTAAAGACAAAAGATATAGTGCATTTGCATTTTCTTTAAAAGAATTACTTTTGAGGAAAAGGTTACTTTTCAAAATGAATGCATTTCAATCTTGAAGTTATACTTTTAGGGTTTCCTATTAACTAAAAGTATTTAAGAACAAAATATTTTGCATATTTTGAATAACTATTCTTCTATCAAGTGGAGACTTATATAATTTGAAGATGGCATCATATTATAGGTAGTTTACTTCTTAATGATTCCTAAAGGTAGAATACAAGTAGCATTGTTTTTTATGGAATTGGTGCTTTCTTAAGTTTATACTTCATAAATACAAAATAGGCATTACTTTAATTACTTAAGGACTTGGTTTAAATTTAAGTAGTTTTCCAAATTAGTAGAGGAATTAGTAAATATGAGCTTGATGACTTTATAAGTGAATAGAATTACTTTATTTGAATAATGACCACACTAGTAGTTGAGACTTATCTTTCTTGGTCATTAGATGGTATTATAATTTGTTCACTTCATAGTGTTTCTTTAAGGTTAATTGAGAGTGGGAACACTTCTATTTTAGTCATGTTTTCTTAACATTATAGTTGAATAGAATCATTTATTTTCTTACAAATGAGTGGTTATATTTCATAATATGGAAACAACATTACTTAACTACTTATGAACTATCTTTGGATTTTTAGTATGTTTATAAAATTGTGGTTGAAGTAATGGTAAAAGGTTTTATTAAGTCAAAAAATATCATTCTAGAAATTTTATATTTGATATGAATACTTTTGGAAAATAATATACATTTATAGGTGAAAGGTAATTCAACAAAATTGTATTTATAATGTTTTGAACTATTTTGACTTCATCTTATCAATACCTTAAGACTAATACTATTTTTAGACCTTTGATGGACAATATTTGTGGTATTAGCAATTCTATGCATAATTTTTATGAATTACCAACTAAGGAAATAGGTTTAATCCAAGTTATTAGAGGATTAGTTTCTTATTTACTTCAAAAGTGTAATATATTATATTGTTAAATTGTAGTTATTATTTTTGTGAACATTTTGGTGTATTATAAATATTTTTATGATTTAAAAATAATAAGATATGGTTTTTATAAGTTTTATCACTTTATGAAGACTTAATAAATAATAATATTTAGTTAAGTGATACCAAAAATATATGAAACAAGTTTATAAATGAAGATTTTGTTTTCTAAGAATTTTGATATATTATACTAATTTTTTGAATTTTAAATAATATAATATATTTATTTAAGATTTATCCCTAATAGGGTATTTACTAATTAATATTAATTATTTTATTTAAGTTGGAAAATTAAATATGATAATAGGTTTAGAATATAAAATTTATTTTTCGGAATATTTTGATATATAATATATTTTCTGAATTATAAAACAAAAGATATTGATTTATCAAAATTTAATCATTTTCTTAATTCCTGGAAAATATTTATATTTGAATTTATATTGTTTTATCCATTTTCTTAACAAGAAATACTTTTTGTACCGAGACTAATCCTAGACACAATCACTGCTGGTAGGGCTCCCACCACGTCACATGCCATATAAGCAAAGACTAGGTCAAACTGCTGAGTAGGCACGGGATGACGTCATCGTGATGTCACACGATGTTGATCCTCACAGATCGAAGATCGATCGGCTGATTGGGTGCTCGCTGATGTCTATGCACTTCTATTCTTGTAGACAGTTGTTGGGCCTCCAAGTGCAGAGGTTTGTAGAACAGCAGCAAGTTTCCCTTAAGTGGATCACCCGAGGTTTATCGAACTCAGGGAGGAAGTGGTCAAAGGTATCCCTCTCAAGCAACCCTGCAATCAAGATACTAAAGGAAAACTGAGAAAAAGATGGTAGCAAGCAAACATGTAATAGATCTAGTTGCAAATGGTGTTTCAATGCTTATAAACAAGGCTTAGGGATCATATTTTCAATAGTGAACACTCTCATATAAATATCTTCTCTTCATGATACTACTCTGAACTACTCTCCGGTTGGACACTCTAATCCATGGTCACTCCTCAAAGTCCGCCTTCCCCATCTATATAACCCCACACTGTCACCTTGAGAGCTAGATGGTTCCAACAAACACCACAATTTCATAGAGACAACCAACTCAAAATATAACTCATAATAAGTATTTGTAATCTCTAGCCTAAGGGCCACACAGTGTGCACACTATCAGCTTCACACACGTGGGGATAGCGGAGATTAATTAAAGCACTTGAGTAGCAGAATAGATCTATATTACAAAGCTCATGATCTCAATAAGATCACGCATAGAGAGAGATGAACACATAGCTACCGGTAGAACCCTTAGCCTCGAGGAAGAACTACTCCCTCGTCATAATGGGAATCAACAACGGTGTTGTAGATGGTGGTGGAGATCGATGGAGATGGCTCCGGGGGCACTTCCTCATCCCGGCAGGGTGCCAGAATAGAGACTTTCTATCCTCTAAATCTCCTCTTCGGTGGTGGCGGCGTTGCGGAACTTTTCGTGACTAGAGGCTGGATTATTTAGGGTTTTCTCATTGGGGCGCTTCTTATAGGCGAAGAGGCGATGTCAGAGGGTGGACCAGGGGCCCACACCACCTGGTGGCGCGGCCATGGGGACCCGCGCCACCACATGGTGTGGCCAGACCCTAACCCCTCTCTGTCTCGTCTTCTGGCTCCATGAGTCTTCTGGTAAAATATCGACTTCCGCTTTTGTCCCATACAATTCCAAGAATATTCATTTTCTGGCTTTTCTGGAACCAAAAACAAAAGAAAACATGCAACTGGAACTTTGGCATCTTGTTAATAGGTTAGTCCTAGAAAATGCATAAAAGTATCTCAAAGTATGAACAAAACATAAGAAAGTAGATATAAAACAAGCATGGAACATCAAAAATTATAGATACGTTTATGACGTATCAACATCCCCAAGCTTAACTCCTGCTCATCCTCGAGTAGGTAGGTGACAAAAAGAATAATTTTTGAGGTGACATGCATCATCATAATCTTGATCAAAGTATTCGTAGAACATTGATAGCTAGGATCGTAGTACTTTAACATAGCATGAAAGATATAGTTCTAACAATAAGACATAGGAACTATGTTGTAACATGAAAATGTACAAAGAAAAGATTCATGAATAACAATGCTTTGCAAGACGTTTGTTTGTTCCACATATAGAAAACATAATGAGAATGGTATTCAGCTTGTCCCTCATAGTGTAACAAAACATAAATGCATAGGACACCTTCAAAGTTCATAAGGGTGACTAGATACAGATAGTTTAAGAACAAGAAATATCAAAGTTATGAATCAATCAACAAGTCTTGGGACAATGCACATTAAACTAAGAATGGCCACTATGCTCTCTTAATAGGTGCATAAAGATAGAAGATGGAGACTCAACATAAAAGTAAAAGAAAGGCCTTCATAGAAGGAAGCAGGGATTCAAGTCTCATAAAGATCTTCCAAAAATTATGGTACTTATTAGCTTTCAGCTCTCATTGCCCCTATCATAAGCATCTTCAAGTGATTAAGGTTAAAGTGAACAAACTATGGAGTATATGCTTGACAAAGTATAAGTTGGCAATCTCATGTCCCTTGAATACGAGGGCCGCTCCTCATGCTACTCAAGTTTAGTTACCGGTAAGTTCTTGTCATAGTAAGTACATGTGTATCATAGAGAACCGCCAATGGGGTACCCCTTGCACATGATGCAAGAGCTATACCATAAACAAAATGACAAGACAAGCAGACAATGAGCATCTCAGCAATCTTCTTATTTACCATGGGAAAATGGTGCTTTTTTCTCTCTTTCCTCTTTTCTCATCTTTTTTTCTTTTCTTTTTCTCAATCTCTATCTCTTTTTTATAAGAAGAATGCTTCATTGATTGCTCACTATGGTGATGCTGCAAGTTTCCACCATGATTAGGCATGTCTTAGGCTAGCGGCCCAGGCATTTCTCTAACAGACATACATAACTCCATGGACTTACAAGCTCCCCTTTCATTTCACACTGACGACATCCATAAACAAAAGAGCATGATATCAACTGGGTACAATGTACAAGTGCAATGTTGAAAGCGTTCCCCATGACAGCATGCTTCTGCTAATCCCATGTATATGTGCAAGCATATACAACATAGATGACACAATGGTTCAAGTTTATTAGGGGCAAGAAAATTAAATGTGCCATCAAGTTTGTGAGAGCTTTAATCACTAATTTTCACATAACAAGTTTAATTCAGAAGGTAGATAAAAACATGAATATACTTGGAATAAAAAATGCTAATAGGTAGGTATGGTGGACTCTTTGGAATAACTTGGTTTTATTTGGAGTTGGATGCATGAGTGGAACTCATACTTGGTATGGAGGCTAGCAAAAGACTGGGAGCGACCAACTAAGAGAGAAATAATGGCCATAATCATGCAAAGCGACAAAACATCATTAATTAAACCATAAAGTGATATTACAAGACGAAAACTAAATGATCATAAAGTCTATGGTGACTTGGTATAGTCTTAACATGGTGTGAGCATGCGCCAAGTCAACCCAAATAAAGCATTAAAGGAGAATACCACAATATTATGCTTTAATCTGTTAAAACAACGCATGATTCTTTCAAGGAACATTAAGCAATCTCAATTGTTTATAACATATCATGCTACGGAAATAATCACTAAGCATAAAGACAAAACAATATCAAGCATGCCATGATAAAGTCTAGTCCACAGTCAAAAACAAGCTCCTTTTCTACCACTTAAGCATGAAGCTTTCTACTCTCTTCCAACACCAAATCAACTTATTTGAAACAACTCACAAAGATGATAATAAATAAAGATCAGTGAGCTTGTATCACAAATCCACAAAGAATAAATAAAAATTTCTAAGCTGAAAGCACAAGAAAACTAAGACTAAACACAGTGCTAGCAAAATACAACACTCACAAAACGATAAGAATGAAAACTAGAGTGTTCTAGGCAATGAATAACGGGGTGTCTCTCTCTCCAAAAGAAGTGTGTTGGGATCCAACCAACTTATTTAAGCAAACCAAACAAAAGAAAACTAAAAAAAAACAAAGACGCTCCAAGAACAGCACAACAGTGCATGAAACAATAAAAACGAAGTGTCTAGAAGAAACTTGGAATTTTTATTGATGAAGAAGGGGATGCCTTGGGCATCCCCAAGCTTTGACGCTTGTAATTATTGAATATTTCTTGGGGTGACATGGGTGGCATCCCCAAGCTTAATCTTTTGTCCATTCTTCATCTTATCACATTACTCTTCCCTACACTTTAAAATTTCCTTCCTACAAAACTTCACACAATCTTCATTAGCAACATTAGTGTACTCAAGATAATAAGTCTTTTGGTTCAGTTTCAACACGAGTAAAACTTCCATTAAAACAAAAGATACTGTAGCACCCCCTTTAAAGAGTTCAAATGATCAAAGAGAACTCAAAGAGAAAGATCTTAAGAGGCAAATGTAAATAATGGCAGAAATCTGTCAAAACAGACCAGCAGGTAAAAACCAATTTTTTTCGAAGACCTTCTGTTGCTCACATCAAAAAGTGTTGAACTAAAGAAATTTAGCTAACAACCTGGGGGATTTATTTAGAAAATTACATCTCAATCCGGCATACAGATAGTTTTCACGAATTTTTTCAGTGAAGCACAAAAATCTGTTTCGGGACAACACTTTCCCAAATCTTACTTCCCTCTCATTAGAGGTTATTCTTGGCACAAAAATCAAACAAAAAGGATAAGGAGAGGTTATTATAGTCGTAATAACTTCCAAGACTCAACTAACACTTTTGGGTTATCTCCTAATAAGTATTTTTCTTTACCGCCTTTAAGTTAGGCATGATAGTTTGAGAAGATGCTCACATAAGAAATATGAATTGAAGTAAAAGAGAGTATCAAGAAGCAAATTCAAAACACATTTAAGTCTAACCCACTTCCTATGCATATGAATCTTGTAGAGAAAGAAGTCATGAAAGCACAAAGCAACAAGCATAGGAAAGCAAAACAAGTGCAACTTCAAGACTTTCAACATAGAGAGGGGAAACTTAATATTATTGAGATGCGTAAAACCATGTTTCCCTCTCTCATTATAAGTTTCAGTAGCATCATGAATAAAATTAACAATATAACTATCACATGAAACATTCTTATCATGAGCCACATGCATAAGAAAATTAATACTCTCCACATAAACATAGTCATTCTTATTAATTATAGTGGGAGCAAATTCAACAAAATAGCTATCATTATTATTCTCATCATCATAATCATCAAATATAGGAGGCATATTGTAATCATAATTAATTTTCTCCTTAATAGTAGGTGGACTGAAAATATCATATTCATCATTGTAATCATCATATACTAGAGGCATAGTATCATCAAAGTAAATTTTCTCCTCCGTGCTTGGGGGGATAAAAAGATCATTTTCATAAAAACTAGCTTCCCCAACCTTAGAATTTTCCATAGCATTAGCAATAATGGTGTCCAAACAATTCATACTAACAACATTTCTATTAGCATGCAAATAAAGTTCCATAGGTTTTTTAATTTTCTCTTCAAACACTTCATGTCCTAACTCAAGATAAATACTATAAAGCTCTCTATTTATTTTGTTGTTTTCCATTAAGCCTAACTAGTGAAAACAAGAAACAAAAAGACAAAATTGTAGAATCTAAAGGAAATAACTTGGAGCACTCACACCGGAGGATGTTAGTACCTTTTACCTTACCTCCCCGGCAACGGCGCCAAAAAATAGCTTGATGTCTACGCACATCTATTCTTGTACACAGTTGTTGGGCCTCCAAGTGCAGAGGTTTGTAGAACAGCAGCAAGTTTCCCTTAAGTGGATCACCCAAGGTTTATCGAACTCAGGGAGGAAGTGGTCAAAGTTATCCCTCTCAAGCAACCCTGCAATCAAGATACAAGAAGTCTCTCGTGTCCCCAACACACCCAATACACTTGTCAGGTGTATAGGTGCACTAGTTTGGCGAAGAGATAGTAAAATACAAGTGGTATGGATATAAGAGAACGGTGCCAGAAAATACTTTGATGGCGTGGAAGAGACTAAAGGCAAACTGAAATAAGGATGGCAGCAAGCAAACATGTAACATATCTAGTTGCAAATGGTGTTTCAATGCTTAGAAACAAGGCCTAGGGATCATACTTTCACTAGTGAACACTCTCATATAAATATCTTCTCTTCATGATACTACTCTGAACTACTCTCCGGTTGGACACTCTAATCCATGGTAGGGCTATAACAGCACTCCTCAAAGTCCGCCTGGATTATTTAGGGTTTTCTCACCAGGAGGCTTCTTATAGGTGAAGAGGCGATGTCAGAGGGTGGACCAGGGGCCCACACCACCTGGTGGCACGGCCTGGGGGACCCACGCCACCACATGGTGTGGCTAGCCCCTGGCCCCTCTCTGTCTCGTCTTCTGGCTCCGTAAGTCTTCCGGTAAAATATCGACTTTGGCTTTTGTCCTGTCCAATTCCGAGAATATTTATTTTATGGCTTTTCTGGAACCAAAAACAGAAGAAAACAGGCAACTGGCACTGTGTCATCTTGTTAATAGGTTAGTCCCAGAAAATGCATAAAAGTATCTCAAATTATGAACAAAACAGAAGAAAGTAGATATAAAACAAGCATGGGACATCAAAAATTATAGATATGTTTACGACGTATCACTCGCGCACGGCTATGGATGGGCTTGTTGGGAATAGGACAACGCGAGGAACCTAGTAGTCGTGGCGCCACCCACTTTTGGTCACCGGAGCTACTCCGGCGACCAACAACTGCGGTGGCCGACGGCGGTGCACGGCGGGACGACGATACACAACGAATGGAAGAGATTGGAGGGCATAAGGAGATGAAGAAGCTCACCCTGGTGATGATGGTAAGGACGACGAGGCATACGAAGGTCCGATGGTGGCGAATCGACGACAATGGCCGTGGTGGCCAGCGGGATGACGAGCTCAATTCCGTGCCACCCATTGCTTGCCTGCTTGCGAGGCTTGTCGGAGATGAACAAGGAGACCGAGGCGAGCTCTGTGGTGCACTGAGCTAGGCTAGGGGAGGCTCCGATGGCGATGACGGAGCTCCCGCCCGAGCTAGGGTTTTGGTGGAAGAAGGGGGGTTGCTCTAGAGGGCGAGAGAGGAGATGATATTGGTATGGGGAGGTAGAGGATGACACGGCGGTCTTATCTGCTCCTCCCAATGACGGTGGCGAGTATCATAACACGGCGGAGGATCGACAGCAGCCACGTAGCCACGCAGCTACTTGCCGTCGTGAGCGAAGAAGACAACACAGTCATTTTACAGAAAACCCTATAACACCCCAAGCCAACCAAGCACTTGAGATGTTACCACATACATTACACACAGAAAAATGACTAAGACTTTTTAGGGAAAATTGGCAGAGTCTCCTTTGTTTTTGGGACATCCACGACAGACAATAATATAAACACATGAGAAAGGATAAAACTCAATAAAAGGTAGTCGCACATTTAACCATATAAACCTCCAACATCACAACTATAAAAACTACCATCCAACACAATACTAATAATAATTTCTAGCATGTAAAACCAACATAGTGATAAACTTTCGCATACTCCGAAACCATTCATGACAAGAATGACTCCTCTCGATCAAATTCAAAGTTCCAAAATATTGATGAGGATTGTGTGAAACGTGAGGTGATAATTGTAAAGGTGCTACTACCGGAACTCCCCATGCATGACTTCCTCAAGGTTTATCTAAAAACATGAAAGCAACAAGGATGAGTATAAAGACTCAACAAGTTTACAAACAAATAGTAACTTTACATAAATTAAAACACAATGACGACATTAAACATTACTCATCCATTAAAACATATTAGTATGTCCTGCATGCCTATATGCTCATCTCATCTCATCGCGAATACCAATATCGCTCGAGTGGACACCTGTCGGCATCCACTCGCTCGAACTCTTGGAGGGTGCCTCCAAAGTGGGTCGCAACCCATCAATGAAGGTCGCATTGTGCCCACGAAATAGGTCACACTATCATCATTATCATCATGGGTATGAAAAAATATGCATAATATGCACATGCCATCGTCATCATCTTTAGCATTCTCATCATGGTCATATCATAAGCATTAAAAACATCGAGTGAAGTGAGATATGCGAAATTTGCTATCCGTCGTGAACTTGCCTCAAATTGTGCGGCATGAATTGTAGGACTCCAAACCAAGCCCAAATTACCAAAACCTGTTATAGGAATATATATCACATTCAATACAAATAGTCACTTCAAAGGGATACAAGTAAAGTATCGCATCGCTCCTACGTGCAACAACCGGAACCAAAATATTTGCTCTCTCGCTTTTATCTTCTAGTAAAGACAAACTATGTGTCTCCGGCTAGATTTTCGTAAATAGAAATAGATTTTTAGTTAATATTGTAAAGAAACCAACGGACTTAGTTATCACAGCTTACTAGTTGTAGCAACTTTCATGTGCAAAACCTCACAAAACAGCTACAGATCAAACTTGAAGCTAGCCAAAATCACAAGGAACTTGCTTCACTACATGCATCATACTCACGACCTGCTCCAAGCAGAAAGCTAGCAAGTACTACTGATTGCTAACTATTATGTAGCACGTCACTTCTTCCCTGTATACCGCAAAAACTAGTAAATTTTCTACATAAACAGCCACAAGGTAGTAATCGATCAATTCCACCGAACCCATACTGCTACTAGATATAAACTATTTGATTAAGCAGTTGTGATCTCGCGGGAGCAATCCAATTAAAACTGGTGAAGTTCACCGGAATACAGGAATAAGAACCCATCTGACCTCACGTACGACTACAGCTTGGAAGGTACTATCGGTAGCAATCTAGAAGCTGGAGCAACTAGGAACTTTATTCAGGTGTAGAACTAAATTACTGAATAGCTAGCCGGAAAATAAAACATCTTGCCGTCTACGACATGGATAGGGGTACATACCAGTCAAGATGATGGTGGTGACATGGCCGGACAGAGCGGCATCTTGCTCCTGTCGCAGAACATGGCTGCAGATTATGGCTTTTCAGAAACGATCCGAACAACCCACGTCGGCGACATAGCAGATCGAGATGACATAGCAGCGGTGGCAAGGGGCATTAGCACTAGGTATTCTTTAGGGTAGAGATGAAGAAACAGCGGTCAACTCGGCTCTAGCACACTGGAATATGTCTGGCTCAAGTACAAGAAGCCCAGCCCAATCCAGTCTAGCCCGTAAGTTTTTTCACGTTATAGGTATAAAAGAAGCCTGATAATGTCTATACTACTAACACTACCAAGGAGCAGCTCGTTGCTACCATGTTTCAAAGAGCAGGTCACACGTTCGTACACGCTTTTTCCTTTTTTCTCTAACTTCCAATTTTCACTTATTTTCTATTACACCAAGTCACAGATCATTTGCATCAAAATTAGGGTCTTACATTCTTACCCCCTTAAACATAATTCATCCCGAATTCTTCCTCACTGCTTTAGTGCTCACGGAACATAATTCAAAAAGAAAAATCATGCTTTGCATGCCAGAAGAAAACCATTTGGTATGCTACTCGCGCATTCAGGACTCACTCTCAAGACACCTTACCTTCTGTTTGTTGCGACACATTCTTTAGCATCCTATGCCTCATTATTTTCTTGGCCTCATCCAACACTATCACGTAACGAACATTACATGTTAAATTTTACTTAGTCGTAATTACTTACATGTTCATATTTCATTATGGATCACGAAATTGATTCCGAAAGATTAAGACACTGAGCACAATATGCAAAACTTGCGTCCACTTGAGTAACTTAGGTAGGTAAGCTAGATGTCTGATGACCCACAAGTATAGGGGGTGTATCACAGTATTTTCGATAAGTAAGAGTGTCAAACCCAACGAGGAGCAGAAGGTGTTGACGATTGGCTTGGAGCAGGAATTCTCTGTAAATACTTAGCAAACGAATTTTTAGGGTTTTTTGATAATATAGATAAATAAAGTACGAGTAAATAAAAGACAATGATAATAGATGCAGCAAGTGGCCCAATCCTTTCTTTATCAAAGGACAAGCCGGTTGTATTACTTAAGATGACAAAACGTTCTCGAGAACACATGGGAATATTGTCAAGTGCTTTCGCTTCATATAGTTGATTAATCTTCTTTACTTTGGTAAGTGTTGTGTGGGTGAACCTGTGCTAATGTACTGACATTCCTAGGACTAATACATACTTGTGATTATACCCCTTGCCAGCATCCGCAACTATATGAAAGTAAATAAGATAGAAACCTAACCACGGCCTTAAACTCTACGATCCTACACTCCCTTCTGCAAAGGTTTCCTAATATGGGTTCAGGTTTCTGTCACTCCGGCAACCCCTACGATTAGTAGCCAAATACACAATTCATTCCCCTAGTCCCATAAAGGTGAAGTATCATGTAGTCGATGTTCACATGACACCACTAGAAGAATAACACCACAACTTAATTATCAAACCATTAAATCTCTCTCAACACAATTCCACTACTAACAACATGACTTCTCTCATATCCTCAAGAACTAAACGAACTACTCACAAGACATCATATGGATCAAGATCAGAGATGAAATAATGACAAGTAACAATATGAACATAACAATAATTCAACGGTTCCAGTCAATACCATCAATTACAACAAGTAATCAACACCGGGAAAGTTTCCCCTAAGAATTATGCAAGATTCAATCCAATTTTTACAGCGGTACGGAGTGATGATGATGGTGCTGGTGGAGATGATGATGATGATCTCGATGAAGTACAACTTGATGGTGGTGTTGATGGCGATGATCTCCCCTCTCCGGGAAGGAATTTCCCCGACAGATTTCTGCCTGCCGGAGAGCTCTTTCTCTCTCTGCAGTTTTCCGCACCGCAGAGGCGGCGGAATCTTTCTGTGGCCGCTCCCCGAGTATTAGGGTTTTGGGAGGATTATATACGCCAAAGAGCTGAGCCAGAGGTGGGCCAGGGTGGTCATACCACTTGGTGGCGCGACCAAGGGTGGCCCGCGCCAGGGGGTGGTGTGGCCCCCCTATGGCCCATCTCTGCTCCCCCTTCTGGCATCCTCCGTCTTCTGAAAAAATAGGATTTTCCTTATATTTTCCGAGATTTTCTGATCTTCGCGAATTTCGCCTCCAAATAGTGCCTTTTCCATCAGAATACTGACTTCAGCGGTCCATCCTCCAAAAGTCATCAACCATGCAAAAACAGATGAATTAACATAAGTATCATCTCTTAATATGAAATATATAAATGAATAATAGTAAATTATGATATAGAATAGTGATGCAGAATGGACGTATCAACTCCCCCCAAGCTTAGACTTCGCTTGTCCCCAAGAGAAAACTGAGCTCAATAAACATGACCTCAGGTTTATGGAGTGAAGTGTCGATAAAAGAATACGGACAAGAAGCATCACATTCATCAATACATAAATCATAATAGAAGACAACTCACTATTATATAACTTAACTTGCAACGAGTAAAGGAAACACAATAAAGATACACAAAGTAAATCATAATTGGTAATGGCAAACTTTGTTCTTGCTCAAAGAACAGTTAA